>JARFXV010000550.1:0-80687 GCA_031761425.1 Cosmopolites sordidus | reverse complement strand
CAATATCACTATAATGATTTATACCGTTCGCTGTCATATATTTGCATAAAGTTTCAGCTCTAGCTACTCTGAATTCAGCAGAGTTGAGTATTTTACAGGCACATCCGTTCACGGCTTTTATTCTTCTGTATAAGATCCATGAATTACACGTAGCTATGTCCAGAAAATTATACAAAAAAGTCGTAGATACCAGCGTTTACTACTAAGTCGTATTTTGGATCAAAGTTATAAAATGACAAAACTTACGAAAACCTTAATCCACATTGGTATGTGGATCAGTCTGGTGTGGAATTTTTGACACAAAACATGGTACGAATTTTTGAACACAGATCGAAAAAGGAACTTTAAGTTTTGCACATTGGGTAAAAGTAGTTATCAAGTAATCAATCAATGAAAAGTAGGTATCAAGCAATCAAGTAAGTAATAATCAACAGATTCTATCCCTATAGAGGCAAAAAAAAATTATTTCTCACCGAAATGGATTTACTGTCAACACGATCAATAAGGTAAAAGATTTTTCGTAAAAACAATTACGTAAATTACAGTTTTGCCCATTATTTAAAAATAAAAATGATCTCCTTCTGCAATTTCCTTATTCACTGTATTTTCAACCTGGATGAACAGCTTCTTGTGCCTGTGTATTTTTGTTATGAAAAGGCAATCATTTTTTGAAAATTTGGCATATTATTAATATCGATCTTCGGGAAAGTTCCATATAGTTCGGGAAAATCTTCCAACGTTTAAAGTGGAGGCGCTAAATTCGTTTATTGTCGAATATATAAAATTAATGTCTAAATAAAAAAGCTTACTTTTGAGCAGTGATTCGGATTGCCATATTCGAAATCAAATTTTTAACCGGTCAAAAACACTTTAATGTTTGTCGGAAACTTAAATCTCCATAATTTAAAAACTTTCGTATATAAACGAGAAACGTTTTAGAAGACGAAGCCAAGGATATAGGAAGGATATAGAATGTTTTTTTTTCGCGTTTTAATAAGAAATTTTATTATTTTATATTACGAGTTTCATAGCGTTCTGATCCTTTTTATTCTACAAAATTTTATACTATATATGTATATGTATATGTATATGTATATGTATATGTATATGTATATATATATATATATATATATATATATATATATATATATATATATATATATATATATATATATATATATATATATTTTGACGGGTGTGAAATGTAATAATAATGAAATATAATGATGTAATGATGTAATGTTTCTCGGGTATCCCGTGTTAGCTGATGTCCACCATTTTCAAAGCGTTTATTCGACGATATTTGGACGACAAATGCTGCTGGTCGGTTTGTCGCATCGGGTTTTGTGTGCTGGCGGCGCGACGTCATTGGTCGGTTGATTCCGGCCAATGAGAGCTGGTGTTTGGCTACGAGTTTGCCGACCCGTTGTCAGTAGCACGGCGCAGTCCAATCAGAGCACCCGCACTGTACGGACGTATTTTCAAGAGCTCCCATTGGTTATCTACACTGAACTACACCAGGCTGCTTGGTGGCGTGATTGTGACGTCACCAATGGTTTTTCACAGTGATATTGATTATTTTTATAAAAACAATTTATATTATACGGTTTTTAATAATTTTTCCGCATTTCGCGAACTATTTTTGAAGATTTCGCGGCAATCCTACAGCAGGATTAGTCTCGGGGCATACTTTTCGGACCTTTGGGTCGCTAGTTAGGCACTTTCGGGTGTCTATTTAGAAATTCAATGTGTTCGAGGGAGTGCCGGTCATACTGCATTTTATCATGGCTTCACGGTTATCGGCTCCGGTCTCCGGGCCCGACGAGGTAATTGCAAGGCTCCAGGAGCTCGAACAGTCGTGTCGTGACAACGGTCGCAATAAGACGATTTTTGAGCTCAAGCTAATCAAAGACCAAAAAAAGCAAATAGCTGATTAAGCGGCTAAAATCGACAAAAACGAACAGGAGATCGCCCGCACCCAACCCGCCGGCTGAATTAAATATCGATTTGGACACGGGTATGCTGATCGACAGCGACTTCCCGCCTCTCAAACCCCCAAAAGGAACTCTTCCCCAGGTTAAAACGGACACCGTTACCCCCAAGTTGAATCACGAGGTCAGCGAAATTGTTTCCATTGGTGGAGAATCGTCCGATTCCGACTTGGAGACGTGCCTGGCCAAGAAACGACGTCGCACAAAACGATCCAGGCGTTCTTCCGAAGAGGAAAAGAGCCAAGAGCAGACGCCAAGGAAAAAGACCGCCGGAGAGGCAGGTCCAAGTGGTGCCCCAACAGCGACGCCAGCAGCCAACGTGGCTACGGAAACAAAAGAGACGGTCGCAAAGGCCGAAAAAGTACCTGCGGTGGTACTTCCGTCTAAAAATCATTATATGAAGGTAATGACCTTCATAGCCAAAAGAAAAAATAGGCACGGACAAGGCGCTGAATCGCCCAGAAGGGGTGAAGATTCAGCCAAAGACAGCTGGCGACTATCGCAAGCTGACGACTTTCCTAGAAAAGGAATCAATTGCTTATCACACCTGCTGTACGAAGAGTGAGAAGCAATTACACGTGTTAATCCGGAATATCGTGGAATCTGTTTCGGAACAAGATATCCGCGAAGAACTTGTCGAATTAGGATTCACCCCCTCGAAAATTCAGAGGTGGAAGAATAAGGGCAACCGTTTGCTTTAGTATACGTGATTCTCCCCAAAGCGCAAAAGGGGATTCATAACATCAAGTATCTGGTCCACCAGAAGATCAAGGTGGAAAATATCAAGTCCAATGGGGAGACCTCACAGTGTTACAACTGCCAGGTCTTCGGGCACAAGGCAAAGAAATACCACGTGCCCCCCAAATGCATGAAGTGTGCGCCCAACCACGCTTCAAAGGATTGCAAAAAGCCAAAGAACGCTCCGGCTAAATGTGCCAACTGTGCAGGTCCGCACCCGGCCAACTCCAAAGCCTCTCCCCAAAGACTCCCGAACAAGGGTGGGGGAAAGAAAATTCAATCGAATACTCCTTCCAAACCCCCGCCAAAAATTCCTCCCCCAACTTTCGTTTGGAGGATTCAAAATAATAATAAAGCACTTTCCATCTCTATGGAAACATGCCCAAATCATCGTAAACCTTAAAAAAGGAAAAAGCCCACAGGAGCCAAGTAGCTACAGGCCGATCAGTTTGCTTAGCGCACTCGGCAAGATCGCCGAAAGAGCAATTCTACATGCTCTGAACATTCTATGCCGGACGAGCAGTTTGGTTTCCGGAGGGAGCACGCAGCCGTACATCAGGCGGTGCGTCTCTCGACGGAGATCAGGCAAGGTTTCAACAGAAGGCGTCATACGGGAACAGTCTTTCTATACCTCTCGCAAGCATTCGACCGAGTCTGGCATCTCGGACTTATAGTCAAGATGCTCAGACTCGTCATTCCAACCGACCTAGTCAAGCTGTTGGCATCATTTCTGACTGGACGCACTTTCCAAGTGCTCGTCGATGGTGCACTTTCCTCAGTCCAGCGAATCGAAGCGGGAATACCGCAAGGCTCCCCTCTTGCCCCCGTAATCTTCAATGTCTACATGGCGGACTTTCCAAAGATTCCGCACGTGCAGACTGTATTTTATGCTGATGATACGGCTTTCTATACTTTGGCCCACGCGCCCTGGGTGATTACATCCAGTTGCAAAGGCAGACGCTGAAAGCCTCGAGATGACTAGTCGAATGGCGACTAGCAATCAATCACAGCAAAACCCAGGCTGTCTTTTTCACCCGAAGACGGCCGATAATTCGTCAGAATATCCTCGATCACGGAGTTCCGATGAAGTGGGCTAAAACGGCTCACTATCTGGGACTTGAGTTTGACAAGGCCCTTACGTGGTCTTCGCACATCAAGAAAGCCACCGGGACAGCATACGGAATGCTCCGTATGCTGTATCCCTTAATCAATCGAAGAAGTAAGCTCACGCTCGACAACCAACTAACCCTGTATAAGTCGATGGTCAGATCAGTCCTTATCTACGGACATCCGGCCTGGTACGCGTTCCTTCTAACTTCATTGATTAAAAGACTCCAGTCTTTTCAATCAGGTGTGCTTCGCACAATAGTAAACGCTCCCTGGTTTGTACGGAACGCCAAATCCACCGGGAGACAGACATTTCAGAGCTTCAGGCGTTCCTGTCCAGACTATTGGACAAATTTCTAGTGACGGCGTCCATTTCGGACAATCCGCTAATAAGAGCCTCGGCAGCTTCATTGCTGGTCGTTGCCCCAGAGTGACCACTCACTTCGGTCATCACAATCTTGCCTAAAGAACGGCAAATAAATCCTCCGGATAAACGACATTGTCGCGACATCCGCAAAAAATCAGAGAATACAAGTCAGGGCCTCCGGGTCAACTTACCAACCAGGAAGAATAAGTAAGTAAGTAGCACGGCTTGCATGGATGGAAAACGATCTCGCTCTCTCGGGCTCTCTGCTGATCCCACTCGGAAGTCCGATAAAATGTGTTTCCAAGCATGTGGTAATCTTTGGGAATCATCTCGGCTGTTGGGCCTTTTTTCTATTTCTATCGTCTCTTTAATAATCCCAGCGGAGAAATTTTCATTTCTCGCTAAGGTTTTTGTTTTCCCAAAATTAATTTTGTGTCCGGTGTTGAGCACATGCTGGGCTAGAGAGGAAGTGGTGGTTTTCTGCTTGACGGCGTTAATATGCTCGTTTCTTCTGGCGATTATTTTTCTATTTGTTTGGCCTATGTATGACAGGTTACAGTCCTGACACGGAATTTCGTACACGCCTTGGTCGTCAAAGGGAATTGTGTCTTTGGCGGTTGAAAGAATGTCTTTGATTTTCCTGTCGATAGTGAAAATAATTGCAATGTCATGTCTCCTTAGAAGTTTTCCAATTTTGCCCGTGGTGCCTTTGAAAGGCTTTATTTATGTATGTCTTTTTCTCTGTTTCTTGTTGTTTGTTTGTCGGATTGAGCGCCCGTCGGATAATTTTTTGTTGATATCCGTTAATTGCCAGGAGATTTTGCAAACGATTTATTTCTTATTGATAGTGTTCCTTATCCGTTAGAGTTTGCGATCGATAAGCCAAAGATTTTGCAACGGCGAATAACTGAGCCGGATGGTGGTGTGAGCAAGCATTAAGGTATCTGTTGGTGTGTGTCGGTTTTCGATAAACTGTGTGTGATAAGCCACCACCTCGTTTCCTTTTTGTTAAGACATCTAGGAATGGAAGTTTCTTTTTCCATCGTGAACTTGATTTTTGGATGAATTTGGTTCAGGTGTTTCAGGAATTTGTTCAGATTATCTTTTCCATGTTGCCACACAACAAACGTATCGTCGACATAACGTAACCATATTTTCGGTTTATGTATACACGTTTGCAGTGCTCGGGTTTCGAAGTCTTCCATATATAGATTCGCCAACGCTGATTAGAGTGGGGAGCCCATCGGTGCGCCTTCAATTTGTTTGTATTTTTGGTCTGCGTAGATGAAGTAGGTGTTTGCAAGGCTGTGGTTCGAAAGACTGATGACATGTTCAGGCAGCTTGTACTTCGTCTTTATGATCAACAGGGTACTCGGTAACCGGCACTTGCGTGAACAGGGAAGTGACGTCAAAGTTGACTAATAAGTCGTTTTCTTCTAGCCGGATGTCTTTGATAATTTCAATGAAGTTTTGGGAGTTCTTCACATATGATGCGGCTTTTTTTTACAAGAGACTGGATTAAGGAGGCCATGTATTTGGTCAAGGCTTGAGTGGGTTAGCCAATGGAACTCACTATTGGTTTTAACGGGGCTCCCGTCTTGTGAACTTTCGGGAGACCGTATAATTTTGGGCACCTTGACGATTGTTTCCTAGGAATGATCTTCTTCTTCGTTTCATCGTCCAACCCAGATGCCTTTATTGCGGATTTGGTGGTTTTTTCCAAATACGTTGTAGGATCGCTGGTTATGGCTTTATACGATGGATCGTTTAACAGCTTGAGCATTTTTTGGTGGTAATCTTCGGAATTGAGAACCACAGTGGTGTTGCCTTTATCGGCTGGAAGGACTATGATTGTTTTGTCTTTGCGGAGATCATGTAAGGCTCGGAGTTCTACACTGGAGATGTTTTTCTTTGGTGACTTTGCGTTGCGAATAATGGCAGTTGTTTCTTGGCGCACTTTTTCGGCAGTGTCATGATATAGGTTAGAGATCGCTTGTTCGACACCACAAATTATGTTTTCTATAGAGGTACGTGATGGTGTAATGGCGTAGTTGAAACCCTTGGCTAGAATGTTTACAGCCGCAGGACACAGGCGTTTGTTTGAGAGGTTGTGAACGCGGATGGGAGTTTCCTGTCGTTTTTCTTCTTTGATTTTGCGTTTTTTGTTCACTAAAGTGACGACTTTTGCCTTTTGTCTCTTTGTCCTGGCTAAAGAGTCGGTTTCGGATCAGAATTCGGCCAGCGTGTCTAAAAGTGACCACAGCGCAGGATGGATGCTGTTGCTTAGAAACCGTCCATCAGTGGACATTCAGCTAACATGGGATACCCGAGAAACTATCATTACATTTCATACCGAAAAACATATATATATATATATATATATATATATATATATATATATATATATATATATATATATATATATATATATATATATATAGTTTTTTTATTTCTTTGGATTGCGTCTAATGAGACAACAGTAGTCAGAAGTTATACACCCCCGATCGTTGGGTTCCACAATCTCAAGTGGAACGCTCAACAACCTGTGTCCCAAAATGAACATTCGTTCTTTGCTTGACTGGGACCAGTCAGGCCCCACCCATCCCTTACATTGGAGGACACATATTTCGTATGTTGGTGGTTAGACTCATCATGGTACCGACATATGCTCTCTCGCCAAGAATAGAGAGTCCCTCTCCACAACCAAACACCCCATATTTTTGCCGACTTCTCGTCGGATGGCTTATACGCAGTTCAAAGAAGTCAAAAAACTCCATGTTGCTTCCTCCTGGTCAAGCCAGTAACCAGTAATATATAATATATAATAGTCAAGCCAGTAATATATATATATATATATATATATATATATATATATATATATATATATATATATAGATATATATATATATATATATATATGCCCACAAGGTAGCGTAACGGAACCGTGGAGGGGAATATTACAGAAATCTTTCACCCTTTCCCCACGTGGTGCCACCGATCACCTTCGCCGAACTGTCAACCATGCGACGTCACGTGTCCCTCGGGACCGGTTTCCAGCCTTTCAGCCGTCTTCAGCCGAGCTCTAGACGAACGCAAGGAAAGCAGTTCGGAGAGACGATCGGGGCCAGACCAGATCAAATGAGCCTGACATTCAAAGGTACATTTCTTAGAAGACCGACCGGGAAGATGATTTTGAAAAAATTCGAGCTTTCGCCCGTTAAATGATCCAGCAATATAAAAGCCCCTACACATTGGCCGAAAATCTATGTTGAAAATTTGTTTGCCCAGAAGTATGATGATTATCAACTAACCAAAAATGAGTATTGTAGGAATTGTGAATTTCATTGTAAATAAAGTGAATTTCATTGTAAATAAAGCCTCGTCTATAAATAAAATGTTTCTGGTAAAGTTTTGATTCATTTCATATTGGTTGAAGAACAACTCGTAGAACTGAAGTCTGCTAGGGTGGCCTTGTGGCTTGAACTTGTTGAAGCCTTGAACTTGTTGCACATGAAATGAATACAACTGATTTTCCCGCAATGTTGTAAAAACTTTTTTTTGCCTCAGTTCAATTTGCTGTGCTATTTCTGAAGTACTTGTTGGGTTTTGCTCGACAAGATTCAAAATTTGTTCTCGCGTTCCACGTTTTCAGGCACTCTCGATCTTCCCGCGCTCCAAGATGTTTCCTCAAATCACCGGTATTTCTGGTTCTTTGTATAACCCTAATAAATGATTTCGGCAATGGGTGAACCCGAAAAGGAAAATGTTCAGCATATAGCTGAGATGCAGCATCGGCATTTTGAAGGCACTCTCCATAAATTAACACCATGTAAATTAATATACTATTTTCATACACCTGTACACACGTGTGGATCATCTTATCTTTCCAAAATCACGTCAGAAATCCACGTTAAAATTGACAATAAAATAAAAGATAAGAGATTATAAGGAATGCATGATTCCCCCAAAAAAAACGTTAAACATTACTTGTCTTTTTTTCGTTTTGAATTTGGGGGCGATCGATTAAATTTGTTTAAATTATTTTAAAGGTCGGGCTTGATTTTTTTTTAATTTTTTTTAGAGACTGTAGCGGTTTCATTTTAGAGGTATTTAAAAAATTAGATTAGAAAATATGTTTATTTTATCGAGTTTTATAGACTGTTAAAAAAGTCTCAACTTAGGAATAACCCTGTATACACTGAATAACGCACAACGAAGAGAACGATCAGGATTCAGAAGTGGAATCAGTACAACGGATAACATCCAGGTTGTCCAACAAACCACAGAAATGTATAACGAATACACCATGCCACTATGTTTGGTTTTTATTGTTTATAAAAAAGTATTTGACTCAATTTCAAAGCAAGTCATAATGGATTCATTGCTAATTCAAAAGGTAGGCATGAACCTACGAGGAACTATATATGAAGAGCCATTGCGACAGTTTACAGGGATGTAGATGTGCAGTTGAAGTTAAAATCAATGTAGAACGGTGTATGCAGGACCGTGTGTATACAGCAGGGTGTGTCAATATTGCTTGTTCTGTTCTCAGCTTGCCTTAAAAATGTATTATGTAATCTGGATGAGGAACGGGATGGAAAAAAAATCAATGGAGCATACGCTGATGATATCGTTCTCCTTTCACACACCTAGATAAGCTACAAAAACACATATAAGAGCTGCTAAGGGCAGGAGAACTATTTGGTTTGAGAATAAACTTGAAAAAGTGTCAGGTCATGTACATTCAATTTGTAAATGATAGAAGAATTTCTGTTTTAGTAGGGTATTTGAATATTGTTGATCACTATATTTATCTTGGGCTCGTTTAATGGAGGGTAAAACCGCCTGAGAGGTGGAACGGAGTGTTAAATGTGACTGGAAGGTTCCACATAGTGTTTAAGAAACCCCATTTCGTCTGAAGAGAAAAGTTTTTGATCAGTGCGTCATGTCCGTTATGACATACGTAAGTGAAACATGGACACTCACATCACAATCAGTTCAAAAACTTCGGGTAGCTCAAAAGGGAGGAAGGAGTATGCTTAGCATTACAAAACTGGACAGAAAGATCTGCACATGAATCTAAGAACAAACGAAAGTATGTGACATTATTGGCCCAACCTCTTTCTCATTGCAAACAAGAAATTTACATCAAATGAACAGATCCTCGCCAAAACAGAGGACAGCTCTTACAGTTCGACGTACGTAAGTCGATTTTTTAGAAGGTGAAAAAACGTTGGAAAATCGTTAGGCGAGGAGTATCGAGCTAAAAGATAACTACGTTGTAAAATAAATCGATTTTCTTTCAAAAAATTGATGTTTTATGAGAAATGTATCTGATTCCACTCTAGTATATCATAGAATGTATATTTAGTTGTATATGTTCTGATGTTTAAATTGCTTGGCATGCTTTGACATATAACTTGAATTGAAATTTCTGCAGATTGAAATTTTATAGTATAAAATATTTCTGATTCTTCACTTCTGAATGACTGCGAATGTGGAAAATCAAAGTTTGCCATAAACACGCCCTTTTCCCGTTTCGGGATATATCAAATAACTGTTAAGTTTTCGGGTTGCTGTTAAATTTAATTATAAACTTGGAAGCAATTCGAACTAAGTACGTGCAAGATGATGTGGTTAAAAAGTTAACGGAGGGTTAAAGTCGTAGAACTTATGTGTGGCAGAAATAGGCTACTCGAATAGTTAATGCCATCAGATTAACATTTTTGGCTGCTTTGGTAACTAGGAACAATAAAAATAGATTAGATTTTGATATCAAAAAACTTTCTCATTTTTTTTTGCGCTTTGAAATACATTGTCAATGATTCAAATCATATCTTCCGGCTATTTTATATTGAATGGTATAAAGATTCATTAAATTTTTTTCTAAACAAAAATAGTTACGACTAAGAGGATAGAAATATTAAGGATATAGTTGAATTGAATGATTATAATAGGAAGTTCAAGAAATTATTGAAATGATTTTTGACTATTCAAAAGGAACAAAGGAAAAACAAATATAAGGTAATACCATTCGATACCCAATTAACGGAAGATCTTTGCGAGCAGTGAAAAAGTGCGGACGTATTCCTTCGCTCCATTATCGGTTTTACAGACTGCGATAAAATTCTATGAATAAAAATAGAAACTAATGTTGAACGGGACAATATTTAAAAGCACAAGTGCGGTACAAATTAACATTTTAATATTGCCTGCCCGTCGGTGCTGGCAAATGGAACAATGACATCTCAAAAACATAATAGAGACCACTTATCTCCACCGATAAACGATGTACAAAAACAATATCAGTGGGATCCTAAAAATATGTCAACCCCAATTGGTATTATTTACCACCAGAGCTAAAACCATCAGATGATAGCAGATAGCTAGGAACTTCTAATACTAAAGTAAAAATGCCGAAAATCCCTCCAATTTTTCTACACGGTCAACAAAATCACAAAGAAGTTATAAGCGATATAAAAAAATAACCAGCAGTGAATTTACTACAGTAGCCACAAGTAAGCCGTTAGAAATCAATTTAACCTCCGACAATGATTATAGTGCTTTAGCTAAACATTATCTAGACAATAAAATTCAATTTCACACATATTACGATCCAAAAAGTAAACCATTAGCAGTAGCATTAAAAAACGTTCCACTCTCTCTAACTACAGAAGATGTTAAAGAACTTTTAAAACAACACGATCTGGCTATATTAAAAATTAAGAGACTCTACTACAAAGACAGAACTCTAATGCCGGTAGTTATTGTCGAATTAACAGCAAATAAGAAATCTGAAGAGATTTATAAAGTAAACAGACTGGAAAACTGTAATCACAGTTGAATCAAGAAGGTTAGCCCAAATTCAGAAGAACCCCAAGAATAAATCAACACTATACCCACAATACGTACGCCATTCAGACAGGAACATCAAGTTAATAGAAAACCTATGCAGAAACCCTAACACGCCCTTCACAAGAAAATCTCTCTTCATCATTCCTCAGCAATATTCTCTCGACTCTTCTTGACATCCTGAAACCGTATATCACACAAATTTAAAATTTCCTTTTATTTTCCCAATACTGTTAAATGGCCCATAATCAAAAAGTAATTAAGAATTATCAACAAACCTTTAACGGTCCTAAAATACTCAGTTGGAATGCCAATGGAATTCGAGCTCAACGATCCGTCTTTATAGCCTTCTTAGCCCGTCACAACATTGACATAATCTGCATCAGCGAAACCCATCTTGCTAATAAAGATAAATTGAAAATACCAGGTTATAAAATCTATCGAACCGATAGAGAAGCTAGGGTAGCCTCGGGCGGAGTCGCCATCTTAATCAAAAACAAAAAGCCGATATACCAAAAGTTACAAGGTTAGAAATTGTATTAATCAAAGTAAACTTTTTCAATTGCACCAGCATCCTGTTATACGGTGTCTACAAACAACCCAACAAAAAATTAATGGACAATGACTTACAGTCAATTTTAAATACCACAGAGGCAACATTGTTAATTGGAAATCTTAACTCCAAAAATATTGTGTGGGGCTGTCGCCAAATCAACGCAAATGGGGTGAAGCTAAATGAAATTGTTGCTAAGTTCAACTACAGTATAGCAAGAGTACCTACAGGTACTAGCATAGGATGATCACAAATATTACCCATACAGGAAAGATCACAAACTTGATATTTTGGACATTATCGTATAAAAGAACTTCATCAAACAGTGCACATAGAGCTCGATTCAGATCAACTGCCGGTTATAATTACATTTCAAGCCAAACCTGTTAAAAATTCTCCTAAGGTAAAACTTATCAATGGCATGATAAACTAGACAACTCTTCAAGAATGTTATGGACTGGTACCTGGTATCTCTCACAACAAATACAAATATCGATAAATAGCAAAAACCTATTACAACAACAATTCAAGAAAGTATACGCTCTCAACAACGCAACAAAAAACAAGAAAAATATTTAAAAACAATACCCCCTACCTCCACAAATCAACTAATTAATCAAAAGAATCGGGCCAGACGAGAATGGCAGAGAACAAGGGATCCTGCAAACCAAAAATCTAGTTAATAATTTATCGCATCGCATTACGTGAGAATTAGATAGTCTTAGAATAATTGAATACCAAAAACGCATAAGTGATCTAGAGCCGCAAGATCCAGGATTGTGGAGATCTACTAAGAAAATTCTACGAAAATCGGAAGAAATTCCATCTCTTCTGGTTAACAATACATTACTACATAGCGATGAAGAGAAATGTACTGCATTTGGTGACCACTTGGAAACACTGTTTGATCAACAGCATTCACAATAGGCCTTTGCAAATTTGATACAAAATGAAGTGAAAGTCCACACACCACTAGCTGGTGTAGACATCAAACCTACATCGCCACAGGAGATAAAATCAGTAATTAAAACCCTATTGATTAAAAAAGCACCGGGCCCCGACCAAATACCGATTATAATACTCAAAAATCCAAGCAAAAAGCTGATTACCTACCTAAGTTCACTTCTAAAATTGGAATATTTTCCACAAACATGTAAGCACTCACACATTCTGCTTTTCCCAAAGCCAGGCAAAAATCACAAATTAATTTCAAGTTATAGGCCAATAAGCCTCCTATCTACAATGGCTAAACTTTTTGAAAAAATTATATACGACAGATTGAATCAAGCGATTGTCAACGAGAACCTAATTCCAGTCTTTCAATTTGGTTTTAAACAAAGGCATTCTACGTGTCATCAACTCTAACGCTTAACATAAACTATAGAAGAATGATTTGAGAACAAGGAGTATACTCTAACCATATTCTTAGATTTGGCCCAAGCCTCTGATAGCGTATGGCATGACGGATTAAAACATAATATAACATCGATTAAGATACCAGAATATTTAAAAGCCATCCTTTTTTCATATATAAACGACAAATCCTTCCAAACATCCTTACACAACGCAACGTCAACTATTAGAAAAATTAAAACCGGCGTGCCACAGGGGAATATACTTCGCCCAATTCTTTTTAACGTGTATACACACGACATACTACAAACAGAAGCTTCTCTTCTAATGTTTGTAAATGACACAACTATTCTAATCAATGAACAGAATCTTGAACTTGCCGTAACCAAACTTCAAGCAGCTACAAATACCATTGTAAAATGACTCAATAAATGAAATTTAAAAATCAATACAGATAAGCGCGCAGCAAACATTTTTACTTTAACGAGAATCAATAACCCTCCGATTATTCACATAAATCAACACCCAATCGCTTGGAAAACAAACGAAGAATATGTTAAATATCTGGGTGCATACCTGAATACCAGATTAACGTGGCTAATTCACATAATTAGCAAACTCAACGAAAGGTATGCCAGACTCTCTCAACTCTACCCGCTTATCAACAAGAGATCCTTATTAAAAACATCCTTATTAAAAAACAATACTGTTAAATGGCCCATAATCAAAAAGTAATTAAGAATTATCAACAAACCTTTAACGGTCCTAAAATACTCAGTTGGAATGCCAATGGAATTCGAGCTCAACGATCCGTCTTTATAGCCTTCTTAGCCCGTCACAACATTGACATAATCTGCATCAGCGAAACCCATCTTGCTAATAAAGATAAATTGAAAATACCAGGTTATAAAATCTATCGAACCGATAGAGAAGCTAGGGTAGCCTCGGGCGGAGTCGCCATCTTAATCAAAAACAAAAAGCCGATATACCAAAAGTTACAAGGTTAGAAATTGTATTAATCAAAGTAAACTTTTTCAATTGCACCAGCATCCTGTTATACGGTGTCTACAAACAACCCAACAAAAAATTAATGGACAATGACTTACAGTCAATTTTAAATACCACAGAGGCAACATTGTTAATTGGAAATCTTAACTCCAAAAATATTGTGTGGGGCTGTCGCCAAATCAACGCAAATGGGGTGAAGCTAAATGAAATTGTTGCTAAGTTCAACTACAGTATAGCAAGAGTACCTACAGGTACTAGCATAGGATGATCACAAATATTACCCATACAGGAAAGATCACAAACTTGATATTTTGGACATTATCGTATAAAAGAACTTCATCAAACAGTGCACATAGAGCTCGATTCAGATCAACTGCCGGTTATAATTACATTTCAAGCCAAACCTGTTAAAAATTCTCCTAAGGTAAAACTTATCAATGGCATGATAAACTAGACAACTCTTCAAGAATGTTATGGACTGGTACCTGGTATCTCTCACAACAAATACAAATATCGATAAATAGCAAAAACCTATTACAACAACAATTCAAGAAAGTATACGCTCTCAACAACGCAACAAAAAACAAGAAAAATATTTAAAAACAATACCCCCTACCTCCACAAATCAACTAATTAATCAAAAGAATCGGGCCAGACGAGAATGGCAGAGAACAAGGGATCCTGCAAACCAAAAATCTAGTTAATAATTTATCGCATCGCATTACGTGAGAATTAGATAGTCTTAGAATAATTGAATACCAAAAACGCATAAGTGATCTAGAGCCGCAAGATCCAGGATTGTGGAGATCTACTAAGAAAATTCTACGAAAATCGGAAGAAATTCCATCTCTTCTGGTTAACAATACATTACTACATAGCGATGAAGAGAAATGTACTGCATTTGGTGACCACTTGGAAACACTGTTTGATCAACAGCATTCACAATAGGCCTTTGCAAATTTGATACAAAATGAAGTGAAAGTCCACACACCACTAGCTGGTGTAGACATCAAACCTACATCGCCACAGGAGATAAAATCAGTAATTAAAACCCTATTGATTAAAAAAGCACCGGGCCCCGACCAAATACCGATTATAATACTCAAAAATCCAAGCAAAAAGCTGATTACCTACCTAAGTTCACTTCTAAAATTGGAATATTTTCCACAAACATGTAAGCACTCACACATTCTGCTTTTCCCAAAGCCAGGCAAAAATCACAAATTAATTTCAAGTTATAGGCCAATAAGCCTCCTATCTACAATGGCTAAACTTTTTGAAAAAATTATATACGACAGATTGAATCAAGCGATTGTCAACGAGAACCTAATTCCAGTCTTTCAATTTGGTTTTAAACAAAGGCATTCTACGTGTCATCAACTCTAACGCTTAACATAAACTATAGAAGAATGATTTGAGAACAAGGAGTATACTCTAACCATATTCTTAGATTTGGCCCAAGCCTCTGATAGCGTATGGCATGACGGATTAAAACATAATATAACATCGATTAAGATACCAGAATATTTAAAAGCCATCCTTTTTTCATATATAAACGACAAATCCTTCCAAACATCCTTACACAACGCAACGTCAACTATTAGAAAAATTAAAACCGGCGTGCCACAGGGGAATATACTTCGCCCAATTCTTTTTAACGTGTATACACACGACATACTACAAACAGAAGCTTCTCTTCTAATGTTTGTAAATGACACAACTATTCTAATCAATGAACAGAATCTTGAACTTGCCGTAACCAAACTTCAAGCAGCTACAAATACCATTGTAAAATGACTCAATAAATGAAATTTAAAAATCAATACAGATAAGCGCGCAGCAAACATTTTTACTTTAACGAGAATCAATAACCCTCCGATTATTCACATAAATCAACACCCAATCGCTTGGAAAACAAACGAAGAATATGTTAAATATCTGGGTGCATACCTGAATACCAGATTAACGTGGCTAATTCACATAATTAGCAAACTCAACGAAAGGTATGCCAGACTCTCTCAACTCTACCCGCTTATCAACAAGAGATCCTTATTAAAAACAGAATGTACTGTATTGCTATACAAATCACTAATTCGTCATTTAATCCTTTAGGCATGCGTTATCTGGGGCAACGTATCGCCTACCAATGTACACAAAATGCAGGTTCTGCAAAACAAAATATTACGAATAGCTGTGAATGCCGAATGGTACGTAACTAACTGACCACTGCACCAAGAACTCGGGCTACTAACAGTGTCCGATTATATTAAAAAACGAACGAGTATATTATAAAACGAACGATCATCTTTCATCAGAGGCTAGAGCAATCTCCCACTGAACATTATCAACTAGGACGCAGAAACCTACATACAAGACGGTACAGGAAACTACTTCAAAATATGTTTTTAGAATATATTTCTCATGTTAATGTTAAAACTTTTATTACAACACTGTCTTGTAGAACAATTGTAATTGTTGAGCAAACATTTCCATAAATTAAAAAAAAACCCAATTAACACGAGGGCTAGACCAAACTTTGAGACAAGTTTTAAGAAAGAAACATTAAGATAGTTATTTTTTTTCTCCTTTATTTGGGTTTTTCGCCACTGTCTAAAACTCAAAAAATATCAAAAATACCTGTTCTTATTTAAAGAAAAAATCACTGGGTAAAAACAAAAAACCAAACGGAGACAAATTTCTCAGTGATTCTTTTTTGTAATAAATTTGCCTAACGAACAATATTTTTAAAGATATAAAAATGTTATAAAAAATGTACAAACTTTTAACGTTAACGCTTCGGAGGGTAATCTCCCCCCGTTTTCAAAACTGAACTAAAAAATAAATTATATTAATTTGTAATATATAAAGTAACGAGTGAAAGTAAATATTTTTTTTTTGTATGTCAACGATACTTACATTGACAACAATGGATTTTCATGACAGTGACATACTACCAAAAAATATATATAGGTAATGTTTACTGTGTGATTGTTTATTGTACTGATTGTGTATTCAAATATTTAAATGTTTTTAATTGTATTCTTTAGAATCGGGAACCATATTGAATTTAAATCTACCGAAGGCATAGCAATACAGTTATTTTTATTTAAATTAATTATAGCGGTTTCTTTTAATCTTCTGTATTTTGTTACCGATTCTTTTAATATCGTTTTGGAATTATTCCAATTGATTTTATGACCCGATTCCCATGCGTGTTGACAAATTCTAGATTTATTAAAATCGCCCTTTCTAAGAAGGTGTTTATGCTCTTTTAATCTAACATCTAACGGTCTAGATGTCTCACCTATATAGAATTTGCCACATTCGCAGGGAATTTTATAAACCACATTCTTGGTATTTTGTTGTATATTGTTTGGTTTAGTCTTTGTTAATAGAGATCTAAGAGTATTTTTTGTTTTAAATGTCGTTCTTATGTTGTATTTATTTCCTACTCTTTTAATTGTGTCAGAAATACCGCGGATATAAGGGATTGTGAGGTTGATTGTTTGAGAGTTATTATTATTGTTATTAATAACTTATATCAAAATTTTTAAGTGATTTATCTATAAAATTTTTTGGGTAATTGTTTTTTATTAAAATGTCTTTTATGTGATTTGTTTCTTTTTGTAGTGTATCACTATCGGTACAAACAAGTTTTGCTCTGTCATATAAACTTTTAATTACTCCTATTTTGACCGATTTTGATTATTGAAAAACATGGAACACATACAAAACACATTAATGCACATACAGACAAAAATTTCATTAACAAAACTGTAGTTAACCTTTCAAATAAAATATTATCTGATTCTGAAAAGTATGTACTTTCTAAAGGACTAAATTTTAGTGTTACATCGAAATATGTTCCTAAATTAGACCTTATTTCGGCAGTAGAGTCTGTTGCTCAAAAATTACCTTTGGAAAGTGCAAATGAATACAGAATTAGGTTAAAACTTATATTAGAAAAACAATTTAAAATCAAATCAAATTTATACCATGAGGAAAGGTTAGCTATAGATAAATTAAAAAAAGACACATCTATTAAAATATTGCCATCAGACAAAGGTAACGCCACAGTTATTCTGGACACTACAGAATATAATAACAAAATTAAAACTTTAATTGATGAGGGAAATTACACTAAAATACCTACAGATCCAACATTAAAATTAGAGAGACAAATTTACAATACATTATATAAACACAAACGTGAATTTACAGATCTAGAAAGATCACAACTTACACCACATTATAGTAAACCACCTCATTTCTATGGTCTACCAAAAATACACAAAACTAATATACCACTTCGCCCTATAGTTAGTAGTATAGATTCCCCATGTTATAAACTAGCAAAATTTTTATTAAACATTTTAAATCCACTTTCGGGTAGAACAAATTCATATATTAAAAATACTTCAGACTTTTTAGATAAAATTTCGAACATTAACATTACAAACCAAAATTTAATGGTTAGTTTTGTCGTGGTGAGTTTATTTACTAATGTACCAGTTGATAAATCACTATTAATAGTTAGAAATAGATTAGAACATGATACAACATTAAAAGACCGCACTAAACTAAACATAAATACAATTTTGGAATTATTAACTCTGTGCTTAAAAACCACATATTTTCAATTAGAAAATGATTATTATCAACAAAATTTTGGAATGGCAATGGGTTCTTCTCTTTCTCCTTTGATGAGTAATATCTTTATGGAGGAACTCGAGAATGACATATTAAATAAATCTCTTAAAAAGCCATTAATATGGCTTAGGTACGTTGATGATATTTTTGCTATATGGCAACATAGCATTAACGATCTAAATATTAAGATATAAGATATATTAAGATATAAATTCTCGAGAGCCTACAATTAAGTTTACTTTAGAGATGGAGAGGGAGAATAAATTGCCATGTCTCGATACTTTAATAATAAAACAAAACAACAAATTAAAAACTACAGTTTACAGAAAACCGACAAACACAGATAGGTATCTCAATTTCTTTTCAAATCACTCAAAATCGGTCAAAATAGGAGTAATTAAAAGTTTATATGACAGAGCAAAACTTGTTTGTACCGACAGTGATACACTACAAAAAGAAACAAATCACATAAAAGACATTTTAATAAAAAACAATTACCCAAAAAATTTTATAGATAAATCACTTAAAAATTTTGATACTAGACAAAACAGACAAGTTATTAATAACAATAATAATAACTCTCAAACAATCAACCTCACAATCCCTTATATCCACGGTATTTCTGACACAATTAAAAGAGTAGGAAATAAATACAACATAAGAACGACATTTAAAACAAAAAATACTCTTAGATATCTATTAACAAAGACTAAACTAAACAATATACAACAAAATAGCAAGAATGTGGTTTATAAAATTCCCTGCGAATGTGGCAAATTCTATATAGGTGAGACATCTAGACCGTTAGATGTTAGATTAAAAGAGCATAAACACCTTCTTGGAAAGGGCGATTTTAATAAATCTAGAATTTGTCAACACGCATGGGATCGGGTCATAAAATCAATTGGAATAATTCCAAAACGGTATTAAAAGAATCGGTAACAAAATACTGAAGATTAAAAGAAACCGCTATAATTAATTTAAATAAAAATAACTGTATTGCTATGCCTTCGGTAGATTTAAATTCAATATGGTTCCCGATTCTAAAGAATACAATTAAAAACATTTAAATATTTGAATACACAATCAGTACAATAAACAATCACACAGTAAACATTACCTATATATATTTTTTGGTAGTATGTCACTGCCATGAAAATCCATTGTTGTCAATGTAAGTATCGTTGACATACAAAAAAAAAATATATTTACTTTCACTCGTTACTTTATATATTACAAATTAATATAATTTATTTTTTAGTTCAGTTTTGAAAACGGGGGGAGATTACCCTCCGAAACGTTAACGTTAAAAGTTTGTACATTTTTTATAACATTTTTATATCTTTAAAAATATTGTTTGTTAGGCAAATTTATTACAAAAAAGAATCACTGAGAAATTTGTCTCCGTTTGGTTTTTTGTTTTTACCCAGTGATTCTTTCTTTAAATAAGAACAGGTATTTTTGATATTTTTTCAGTTTTAGACAGTGGCGAAAAACCCAAATAAAGGAGAAAAAATATATAAACACGCCACAATCATTCAGACATTATTAAGATAGTTAACCAAAGAGCGAGGCAGAGAAAACTAGACGAAGAAAAAAAATCACGCAAATTTTTTCAGAGCTTATTGTCATCTTTTACTTAATATGACTGTATACCGTCTTAATATGAATCTACCAGCTCTGAAGAAAGTCCTGAGGAACCTTTACTTTCAACGTCACGCACTGTAAGTTCTGTTTCTACTACGAAAAGAGCAAGGAAAGATTTTATCACTGCAAAGTTAGTTGCCAATTTTAAGAATAATGTACCCGAATTAGTTACCGTTTATTGGGATGGAAAGTCATTATCTGGCCTGGGTGTGAGAAGTTTTAAGGAAGAATGGCTGGCGATCCTTATTTCATTTGAAGAGATGGAGCAACTTATTACAGTACCTAAACTGGAGAGTTCTTCTGGCAAAGATCAAGCCAAAGCAGTTTCAAACGCACTGTAGGACTGGAACCTAAGTGATAAGGTACAAATAATGTGCTGTGATACGACAGCATCTAATACAGTGCGCTTGAATGAAGCTTGCGTAATTTTACAATAAAAATTGTTACTTTTTGCTTGTCGATGATCATGTTTATGAGTGGTTCTTAAAAGTGTGTTCGAATCAAACATCTATTAAGTCACTAGCAGTTCCGATATTACACTATTCAATAAGTTTAGAGAACACTGGGAGAACATTAATTCTAAGGTTATCGAAACAAGCATTGATATTGTCAAACAGTATCTTTGTGATACGAAAGTTAACGAATTGGTGACGTTTACTCATGATCTGCAAAAATCCAACGTACGTGACGATTATCGGGAACTGATCGAATTATCCATTATTTTTTGGGAGGAGATAATGAAAGAAAAATTGAAATCAGATCTGGCGTAATCCATCAATTAGGATGGATGACAAAAGCTATTTACTCTTTGAAAATATGTTTGCTGCAGTCTCAGTTTAAAATGAGTGTAATAGACAAACAGGCGCTGCAGGATGTTTGCTTGTTCATTGTGGCAGTTAATCCAAAGCCTTGGCTTTTATGTAGTTTGGCAGTGAAAGTTCCGAATTAAGGTTTGCGTTTTTTAAAGGCGTTGAAAGAATATGAAACAATTGATAAATCGATTTTTAAAGTGGCTCTGAGCAAGTTCAGTCAACATTTGTAGTATTTATCAGAGAAAATAGTCGTATTATCACTCTTTGATGATGAAATTGATAAGGTCAATTTTGTAGCTAACTTACAAAGAGAAAGTACATATGATTTTGGGAAGATAAATATTCCATCGAAAGAAGACATGTCTGTTTCGTTATATGGTAAGAGAGTTTGTTTTGATCTGTTATTTTAATTTCACTGTCATTTTAATTAAATTATCAATTTAATTGTGATACTAATTTTTAATTACTATTGTTTTATAGAAATCCCTAAGCGATTTTGTCTCAATCAAGAGCAAAAATTTGTTTTCGCCATTAAAAATTGACAGCTGTTTCCTACAAGAAAACATATCTTCGTGGGAAGAAAATTCAGACTATGTGGAAACTAAAAAGAAGGTTTCTAGCTTAAAAGCAGTAAATGATACAGTTCAAAGAGTTGTTCAGCTAATGCAAGACTTCAACGGTTTGATTGCTGTAGAAGAAGAACAAAAACAGTTCCTACTACGCTGTGTGCAAGAACATTGAAAGATGTATCCAGACTGCAAAAAAATGTGACCTTAAAAAGGAATTATCCTGAGTAGTTGTATTTTTTTTTTTCATTAATAGTTATCTAAGTTATGTATACATGCGATGACCTACCTATACATAAATAAGTGCTAAAAAGCAGCAGTTTACGTAATCTTTGGAGACCTGTCGGCACGGGTTAACATTAACCTAGGATGTTAAAATGTATTTAAGTATAGCTTAGTATATTAAAAAGAAATAGATGGTATGCGCTTCGATAATTGTAAAAAAAATCCATATAAGGGACACCCTAATATATATGTGCGAGGTGGAACGGCGTGTTAAATTTGACTGGCAGGTTCAACATAGTGTTTAACAACCTCCATTTCATCTGAAGCGAAAAGTTTTTGATCAGTGCGTCATGTCCGTTATGACATACGGAAGTGAAACATGGACACTCACATCACAATAAGTTTAAAAACTTCGGGTATCTCAAAAGGGAGGAAGGAGTATGCTTAGCATTACAAAGTAAGACAGAAAGGTCAAGTAAACTGACCATGTTGATGGCGGGTCGCAATCTCCAAGCAAGCCGCGCCATCCTATTTTGAATGTTCGTAGCAAAACCGGTCCTGGGAGATTGAAACGCTCGGATACGTGGAGTGCGGATGGAAGAATTCTGTTGTTTTAATATCTCCCTTCACGGCTCTGCGACGCCATATTTTGAAATAAACCTGGAAAAGAGTCAGGTTATGTTCAATAACTTCGCTCAGGACAGAAGAATTTCAGTTTTAGGAAGGGATTTAGAGATTGTGGACAGCTTTATATATCTTGGGCAGAGGATTTCCATGGAGGGGAATACCGCCCGGGAGGTGGAACGGCGTGTAAAATGTGGCTGGCAGGCATTTGGTAGGCTCAACATAGTGTTTAAGAGCAGACTCCCACTTGGCCTGAAAAGAAAAGTATTCGATCAGTGCGTTCTACCCATTATGACATACGGAATCGAAACCTGGACACTCACATCGCAATCAATTCAAAAACTTCGGGTGGCACAGAGGGGAATGGAAAGATGTATGCTTGGCATTACAAGACGAGACAGAAAATCCAGCGCATGGATCAGGGAACAAACAAAAGTCTGTGACATCATTGGAAGAGTAAAACAGTTGAAATGGAGATGGGTAGGCCATATAGCGAGACGATGGGACGACAGATGGACCAAGGCAATCCTGGAGTGGATACCGCTTGATCGCAAACGTCCGCGAAGAAGACCGAAAGCACGATGGGTTGATGACATCGTTAAGTATATTGGACCCGAGTGGCAGAGGAAAGCCCAGGACCGTGAAGGTTGGAAGCATGCTGAAGAGGCCTTCATTCTGCAGTGGATTGATACGGGCTGATGATGATGATATGATATATATATATATATATATATATATATATATATATATATATATATATATATATATATATATATATATATATGTGTGTGTGTGTGTGTGTGTGTGTGTGTGTGATTCTAATATGCTTAATCAGGTATGGTCTTCATGTATTGGATTGATGCAGAAGTTGTATCAATCGTTCAATTGTTTTGGGAGAAATTGAAAAAAATTAAAAAATATATTTACTAAAAATTACATATAATCAATGTACCGTTCTGTTCGATGAGTTTTCTCTATTTCTTTGGTAGCTACAGAATCTCGCGCTCATAGAAGTTCTGAAGCTTCTGAGCAAAGAACTGGTGTAGAGGATTTTTCAAGTGTTCCAAGTAAGTAAAGTTTTTACCATCTAAGCTGTTTTGAACCGATTTAAATAAATGGTAGTCTGAGGATGTAAAGTCGGGGCAGTTCAGTGGATGGACCAAATATCCGAGTCAAATTGTAATAGTGTATGCCGGGTGGCCAAAGACAAGTGTGGTTTAGGATTGTCTCGATAGAACGCAATGTCATTTCTGTTACCTAATTCAGGTCAGTTTTAGTCGATTGCTAGCATTAATTCGCGTATTTTTGAACAGTATTTTTTCGAGTAAGTGGTCTAGTTTTTATAAATTTCATAATAAACGAATCCCCTTCAGTTCTATCAAATACATAACATAACTTTCTTCGGATGTAAACTGGCTTTTGCGCTGATTAAAGGGATATCTGCTGTTTCAGTATCTATTACCATCCGCGTTAAAAATGAACTGATTTCGTTACCCATCAATAGTGAATTACAAACTGCTAACCATTCTAAGTTGACGAAATCGCTTTGTCAGTACTGAGGGGTTTAAACAAAGAATTTATCCGATCTCTCGAGTTACTCTATGCTGATCACTTTCAATTAACGCCATTATTTCGTGGCTATCAGCCTCGGTTGGTTATTCAGGCCATTCTGTAGGAAGACTTTCTGAACGATTTAGGGCATGTTGAATCGTCAGTTGTACTGTCATCATAAACAGTAAACCCCTTCAAAAATTGTGAAACATAAATAATATCAAACAGTGACAATTTGATGATATAATAGTATTTTAATAATCGGTATTAGATATTCATCACCCGATACGTCACAATGCTATTTGTTCACGTCCTAGCTTAAATAAAAAAACGACTTATCGTTATTGTTATAAAGTCTTTTTCTCATAACGATATCGTCACAGTAAAAGTAAACAAATTGAATTGGGTTGACAAATGTTTGATGTGTTTTTTTGCATTAGAGGACATTACATCATAAAGTGTTATCTACTTCACATGTGTAAGGTTTTGATGTAGTTTGACAGAAGGAATTATAGGAGTAGTTGGAAAAAATGTTTTATTCCGTTATACTTGATGGAAATTAATTTAAAAATAAGAATCTAAGATTTATATCTATCCACAATATTATCATATTTATCTATTTCCACTATGTTCAAAATTTATATTTATTACAATTGTTTCGACACACAGTGTCTTTTTCAAATTGATTTTAAAATAGTTCGTATTTGAAAAAGTAGTAAAAATTTGTGTTTGTAAATTTGGAAGTTTCGTGAAAACAACTTTAACGTTAGTGATGCACTACCGTCTGAACGACCGAGCAAGGCTGATGGCAACGAAATATTGACACTAATTGAAAATGATCAGCACAGAACAATTCGAGAGAACAGAGAAACTTTTGGAATCAATGAGTTAAGTACGCAGAAGCCCCTTCAATCATGCATCTATTACAAAAGCCAATTTACATCCGAAGGTTATGCTGTGCATTTGGTTATGCTTGCATTCGATTATGCTGTGCATTAGGTTGTGATATGCATTTGGTTATGCTGTGCATTTGGTTATGCTGTACATTTGTTATCCTGTGCATTTGGTTATGCTGGACATTTGGTTATACTGTGCAGTTGATTATTCTGCGCATTTGGTAATGCTGTGCATTAATTATGCAGTGCATTTGATTATGCTGTTTGATGAGGCTGATCATATGTACATCATAATCAAATGCACAACATAACCATATGCACAGCATAACCAAATACATATCATAACCAACTGGACAGCATAACAAAATGGACAGCATAATTTAATGGACAACATAACCAAATTCACTGCATAACCAACCAAATTCACAGCATATCCTAATGCACATCAAAACCAAATTCACCGCATAATCGAAGTCACATATTTTCAGTCCGCATTAGAAAAAAGAAAACAATTACTACGGCTCACTACTCTAGGGAGTTCAATACTGAGAATGCATGAGATCTTGGCTTGCACCCGCTCCTCAAGAGGAAGCTAGGTGTTGTCAGATCAAACATTATGCAACCTGTCTTATTACTTTATTTAAACACCTCGTATTTGAACAAAAAATCGCATGCTCATGATGACTTGTCAGACGAATTTTAATAATAACTAAAAATATGATGAAAAACTATGACGGAAGATGTTATCAATAGAACTGCAAGCTTCAAGTGAAGCTAGGTAGGTTATGTTGTTCAAAAAGAATAAAAAAGGGAGTTTGCAGGTGAGAACTCGAGTTACGGAATAGCTGCGAGAAAAGCAACTTTATTGCACTTGTGATATGTAACGGAAAATGAAACGGATTATTCCTTACATTCGTAAATATTTATTTTATATTGTTTTTGTTTAGATAAAACTATTAAGCCGCATCTTCACTTGAGCACGAACGCGAATGCACCAAGGCAGCACGGGATCTGGAAAAATATCTGCAATGATACAATTGTTGATGTTCTCGCCGAGAAAATGTCGAATGAACAATTATCAGTGGTTTGTGTCAATTTTATTCACATTTATAACTATTAAAAAATAAAAAACGTAAAAAACATAGACGTAGATGGTCTTTCCAATTATATTAACATACTCGAATGAACGCGAATGAACACGTGTGAATGAACGCGTATGAGAAACGCATGAAAGAACGAGCCGGTGCTTCACGACGTGCGCCAAACACGCTCAAACTATTCGCCGCACAGCCTGGTAGCGATCCAACTGTTGTGAATCGCGTACGCGTTCATTCGAGTATGTTAATATAATTGACATGAGTTGATTGAGTATATTAATATGATTGAAAGATAATCTACGTCTATGTTTTTTACGTTTTTTATTATTATTATTATTTATTATTCACGTATGGGCCCTGGTGGACCACGCGAGGTACAGTTAGAGGTGTTTGTTGTCGTTAACCTTCCTTTGCGCCCATACTAATTTCATTCTTTCGCTATGAAGTTTTTTCCTTTCGCCAGACCAAGTTGTTCCAGTCTTCCTACATTTTTCCTTCTGGCCAACCTTCCAAACGTTAACCTTGTATCTGAAACAGCTTCTATCCTGAATTTCACTTTGTGTAATATTTGCTGATCTTAGGTCCTCTTTATTTGTAGCAATCCATTTAATTATTTCTACTTTAGCTCTACTCCTATTTTCATAAAATTCAACTATTTGTCTAGTTAGCCTACTCGGATTCATCCGTTTCATGTGTCCGTAAAACTTAAGTCTTCTTTTTTCTTATATCGCCATGTATACTCGTGTATTGTTTGATTTCTTGGTTTTCTCGAAGTCAGTATGTTGTGCTATTTATTTGTTTGGAGCCTAAGATTTTTCTTATAATTTTTCATTCCTTTTTTTCACTGTCCTCGATGTAGAGACGCTCATTTTGAATAGAAAGAGAGTTTCTATTCAAAATGAGCGTTTCTGTCCCATATAAATATTCTGGCTTAATCACTGTGTTGTAATGTCTCAGTTTCGTGTTTTTAGATATGCATTTTTTGTTGTAAAAATGTGTATATGTCTTAATGCCGTTTCAATTTATTGACATCTACCCTTATTGGCCGCTTTTTCCAACATTTTCCAGCATTTTCCATGATTATTTCACCCAAATATTTGAATTGAGAGACTCGTCTGATACCATATTTTGTTTTTAGAAATGGTGTTCTTAGTCTTTAGGTTTTTTATCTTTTAATTAGTTATAAATGTATATAAAATTGACACAAGCCACTGATAATTATTCATTCGACATTTTCTCGACGAGAAAATCAAAAATTGTATCGTTGCAGATATTTTTCTCGATCGGGTGCTGGCTCGGCTTGCCTCATTCGCGTTCGTGCTCAAGTGAGGACGCGGCTTTAGGCAGTGAAGAGGCGTATTTAATAAATAGCCTTATAATAAAAACATAATTTAAAATTAAAACGTTAAATTAAAGACTATAATTTAAAAAGTGCCATATTCCAAATTAAGTCTTTAATAAATTAAGGAGAGTTGAAGACTTTTCGAAAACTTTATTTAAACTCGCGTAAACGTTCGAATATAAATGAAGTAACCCGGAGAAATAAGGAAAATAGCACATCTGCACATGACGATCTCTTGTGTTTCTAACTATAGAGGAAAAGCTTTATTTTACGAAGCTCTGAAACAATTTCGAAAGTTAATCTTTTACTTTATTGACCTCGTTGGCCTTTTTTTTGTTCTACATTTTAAGGGTAAATCTGCTTCAATGAAAGGTTTTTTTGTTTCTCTTGGGGTAAAACTGTTGATTATTTTGGAGTAATATCAAAAAAGTTAGATATTTTAGTAGATTCTTTAAACAGGGTATATGAAAAGTATATATATAAGTGGAACGATGTGAATGAATGTGATTAACTTGAGTGAAGGCAATTTGTGTTTTTTAAAGGCAACAGGTGTTTAATTTAATGTTATTTGAAATAATTTGCTTTAGAAATATCAGAATGTTGATCTTAAGACTTTCGTTCTAAAATAATGAAGGTAAATTATCGAAGTTAAGAAAATATTTCTCTTTTGGTGAATTTACGTATTTTTTATAATTTTATTGTTTAATTTCACTTGAAGTCGAATCGAGTACACCAGAATCGTGCTTTATTAAAATAAGGTTTCATTGAAAAAGATAAAAATAACCTAAATTATTTGTTATATCATTTTTTCTTTCTTTCTTTTCTTTTCTTTAGTTTCAATTCTTTTACTGGAATCATTGGAGTGAAAAACTACACTTACAGAGATTTACCACTTGGTGTTTAGTGGCAAATCTCTTCTAGTTACCGATAAACACCAAATCACTTTAGAGTGATAATTAAGTAATAGTAATCAAATTAGAGAGCTTTAAGAAGATAAAAAAAGTATCTTCTAGTTTAATCAGACGTTTTGTTAAAATGTTTATATATAAATTACTCATTAAATTGTTATGATTACTCATGAAAAATTAAACGTAGAAACTAAATATAAAAATGGGAGTTATTTGAGAAATATCTAGCGTAAAATATTTTTTTATGATCTAAAATTATCGATCAAATTCATTTTCGGTTCAAAGTACAGTGATAAAGTTCGAGGAAACTGGTCGTGTTTTTGAAAAATCAAAAGTATAATTTTGAAAAACCGTTGATATATTGCTGATTTAAAGGAAAGTTAACAAAAGTGGAGGTACAAAAGAAATTTTGCATGAAGATTTGTATGTATATACGTACAAAATTCAGTTAACTCAGAAATTAAAAAAAAAACATATATCATAAGATTAACCAACATGGTGCTAACATGGCCTTCGAAACGCGCGCCGAGAAGCAAAAAAAGTGATTTGGTGTATATCTAGTCGAGTTTAATATTACTTATTAAATTTAAGTTTAATAATTATTTATAATTAATAATAATAATGCAGGTTATACTTAATATTACTTACAAGATATTTACTGGAATAAATATCTTGTCAATTCAATTCTTCTATTGGAACCTTCGGTGTGAAACACAAGACTCGAAGAATTTATATACCACGTTAGCATCATAATAATTAATTAATATCTAATATATCTAATAATTAATCTTGTCAATTGTTCAAAGAAAACCAATTATTTATTTTTGGGTACTTCAAAATACTTTTTAAATAATGCAGGTGAAAGTATTAATAATGAGAATGTTGGAAATTGTTACCTGGAGCAAAATGTCTACAGAAAACAAAAATATTGTCCAAAGGTTTCGAAGCCAGCGAAAATGAAATGGAAAATGAAATGGACACTCACGTTTTGTTGGAACGTTATGCTTGTGATACATAATGTGGAGGTCTCTTTTTGGCTGATTATTTTTCCATAATTACTTCACTAATGTTCTTTATAAGATCGGTATAATATTATCACGATGATTTCATGTAGTAAGTAATAAATAAGTCGCAAAAAAAATCGGCGTGACTACCGATAGAAATATGCTATCTGACAGAAAGTTTTATTTTTATAAATATCTGTAAGGTGTCCTACGTTTTTTCGAAATAACACTGGTAAAGAAAAATCAGTTTTTTTGTGACAAAAAGTTTGATCCAAAAGCAAAAAATTACCTCAGATATTTTCTATGACTATGTTCTATATTCTATGAATATTTTTTTTTGCATGAAAAGTTGCATAGAAAAAGCATAGTGTGGGATCGTGAAATATATAGAAAATATACGAAAACAGGAAAAAATCATCCGTGCTCCACGTAACTTTCCGAACGTTCAGCTCGAGCTTGACTGATGATTGCTTAAAGCCAGAAACTAATCTCAGGGGACACTTGCTGTCATTTTGGTAGCACCTAAAGGAATGGACAATATTTGCGTGGAGTACGGATACTTTTTTCCACCCACTATGCAACTTTTCTATAAGGGTGCCATCCATTCATTCAGAATAACAAAAAATAAAAATAAAGTCTTAAATTGGGAAAATGTTTATTTCTGCCAAAAAGACTTAGTAACAGTAATAATTTTTTAATAAATACAAGTACAAATTCACACTAAAAAAAAAAACACAAAAATTAAACAGTTATAATACAAAAAAGAATCTAACTGTGATGTTTACCACTACCCTACTTCACCAGATATAATAAATATGAAAGGTTCAACATTAAGCAAACATTGTTATAGCACAAATGCTCTTATCTAGCGTACTTGAAAAATTATCTAGCGTTATTAAATGATGATAGTCAAATAGTGATTGAGCAGTGAAAATAATAATAGAATATAATAAAATATTATCTGCTTTCATCCTTGGTGGTACTGTTCATCTATCTAGCCTCTGGATAGTCCAGATACTAAGATAGGCGATTACTAAATTGTTCGGGGTCTAGAACGTTTGGAGTCCAAAACCTTTGGATTCTAAAATGTCTTACAAAGCCTACAATGACCGGGGTCTAAAATGTCCATAGACCAAGATGCCCATAGACCGGGTCCTAAAACCCTCTACAAACATACAAAAACAAAGCCTATTTAAGGCTTGGCCAGCTAATCAACATGCCTCTACTGGAGGGATTACTCAACTAGGACTCTCAGCTATCGACTACTAGATCGCTGTCCGTCTTGTTGGCGTGGAGGCAAGCGTTCAGTACGACGCGAGATTTTTGACTGTCTCGGCGCTCATCCCTGAGTATACAGGTACGGTTTGAGGTTGTGGAGGTTAAGACCCATACGAGGTTGGAGCATATATATAATACTAGTATATTGCTAGCAAGGTCTGGAATCGGCGAAATCATTACGGTGCAGACATATATGCGTCTGTTTCTCTCATTACTACTTTGAGTCTTATGCGCATGTCCGAGAATTGAGTATGCTTATAGACATGCGTCAGTTTGCATATTTTTATGTTTTTATGTCACGTTTATTTATTGCAACATTAGGGCACAACGGGTCTAGTAGTAGAAAAAGAAATAGAAGTAGACGTTTGCTGTCTCACTTACTTCGTGACACCTCCACTTACATATATTAGCAATATAGTAGTATTATATATATATATATATATATATATATATATATATATATATATATATATATATATATATATATATATATATATATATATATGGGTTGGAGAGCCATAAAAGAAGAACTAGGGATTAAATTAGATCCGACAACATTTCAATCAAAACTATACGTCAACAAAATGAGCTGGTTTAATCGTTATTAAACATATGAAAAATAGTTTTGTAGTTATGATTACTAGTAAATTTTATAGACTTCAAGTAATAATTTTACTGTATAGTATGAAATACAAATTTTATAAAGGTTTTTTCTCTTTTATTCTTAATTATTATTTTTTGAAGCCATATACATGCCATTTTAGGTTCATGGATCTATGGGAATTAACCGCGCCCGAAAATTGTTTATAAAGTCGGTGCGGCCTTTTCCTATTTTTTACCGACTGAGCATGGGAGTCGAACTTGCTACCAGACTGAATATTATTGCTACAGCAAAGTTTACACAGGTCAACAAATTTAAACTTTTTCGAGGTAACATTTTGTAGTCCGAAATCCGAAAATAATAAGCTAATCACTCTAAAACGTATAGTTTTTTGTTGCAGTGGGTTCGTGGTGGGAAAAAAGGTGACGAAATATTTTTACAATCTTATATTTATTTAATATAAACATGTAAAACGTGTTAAATTTATTCAAGTACATTACTGAGTGTTATGTGAATAAAAATATATTACATGAGATATCATACAGCGACAAAAACTTTTAGTTTTTCCTCTTGCGTTCTGTAACATGATCTCTTTTTAAAAACTAGCAGTAGTCGCCTAACATAGATGGGTTCTAGCATCCCTGGTATGTTGCTTCCATCGTTCTGATGTCCTGATGAAACCTCGCTCTTGTTCGTCGCTTACTGCACCGAAATTTTCCCGAAAAAATCCAAAGGGAGTATAAAAAATGCATTTTTAAGGACATGCGACACTCTAGCATTTCGTAGACTTTCAAGAGTTCATCTATGAGATGTTATAGTTTTCATCTTTCTTGTTCAATTCTTCTGTTGGAACCTTTGGTGTGAAACACTAAACTTGAAGAGATTTACCACTAAACACCAAAACGCTTTTTTAAACTGCTAACATGGTTAGCGAAACGTGCGTCGAGCAGTTGCAGTTTGTTATCTATCACTTTTATTTATAAACATTGTTGAGTGAACCTTGCGTTTTGTACTGGTGTGCGTTGTTTTAACCTTAGTTTAAAGTATAACTTGGACTGTTCTACTGTACTTGCTTCTTTCAAAGTGATAAAAGTGATAGATAACAAAGTAAAAAATTGTTTTATTCCTTTCACTACACTTCCAAACCGCCAATTCCCTTTCATCGACTGTTTGTCAAAAACGGAAATCTCCTAGAAGCTTTCTTATTTTAAGTCTAATAAATATGCCTTCTTTTAGTTTTGCATCACTTAATTGAGGAAATATTTCTTTTAGCTACTTGAAACTATTACCTTGATTTGACAAAGCTTTTCGTTAGTCCAAGCTTAATATGGAGAGGCGGAAGAAACATCTTTTTTCTGTTTGAAGTACCAGGTTCAAAAGAAGTTCTATGAGGCTAATCTTTCTTATTGTAATGTTCTTTTGTTGCCTTACTGTTCCATAGATACAAAAAATAGCAATACTTAGTAAAACCCTCTTGAATTCCTAGCAATAAACCTAACACTTTTAAATCCCCACAAATATCTAACTGATACTGTTGATATTTAACGCGATTTAGTATGGTTGCTAAGTTATCATAGATTTCATTGTTACTGAATGGACTAAAGGAATAGATAAGTTTTTGTTTCCATTATGAAGCAAGACTACTTTTAGGCTGTATTTCAACGAATCTATGAAAATTCGCCAATAAGGTACATGTTCCATATTAAGCCCATTCATTACATTTCGTTTATAATAAAGTGAAACACTTGCAATTTTATCTAACAGGTTCCACTGTTGAAGTCTACAACCAAAAAGTTCCGATTTTTGTTCTGACAATCCCAGGTCGCGAGCCAAATCATTTAATTCATTCTAAGTTATTAAGTGAAGTTCACTAGTAGCTGTTAAAATGTTGAGTCACAACTGGTGTTCTCAGAAATTTCGAGATCAGATTCTGATGAGAAATTAGAAACATGAGAAAACATGTCGTCCAGGTTTATAAGCGCAATCGGTACCGGTAGTTTCTGGCTATGACGAACTGGTCTAAGTGCCGAAGGCAAATTTGGATACTGAATTTTGTCCCTTTGTTTTTTTGAAATTCTTTCTGTTTTAGTGATAAAAAAGTAGCAATCACTTATGTAAACTTGAAGAGATTTACCACTAAACACCAAAACACTTTTTTGAACTGCTCGACGCACGTTTCGCTAACCATGTTAGCAACATCAGGAGATGATTTAATCTAATTCTAAAACTAAACTATGTTCTATTTATATGAACCATACCTAACGAAGCGTCTAAAAATCATGAACCGTGAAGTGTACTAAGCCTTACATTAATAATTGAAAAAGTTGAAAAGAAAGAAAAAATGTAAGAAAACCATGAACCGAGATAAAGGACCGATTCCTTTCAGTCAACTTTTTCAATTATTAATGTAAGGCTTAGTACACTTCACGGTTCATGATTTTTACACGCTTCGTTAGGTACGGTTTTCATATAAATAGAACATAGTTTAGTTTTAGAATTAAATTAAATCATCTCCTGATGATGCTAACATGGTTAGCGAAACCTGCGTCGAGCAGTTCAAAAAAGTGTTTTGGTGTTTAGTGGTAAATCTCTTCAAGTTTAGTGTTTCACACCAAAGGCTCCATTAGAAGAATTGAATCACTTACATGTTCAGTAGCTTCTCTCTGCACTGCACTGCACTAAATTAACGTGACAACTCTCACAGCAAATATGGGGATCCCTAATTTTATCTTGATCTCTAATTTGACACTATTGGAATATAAAAGCTAGGCTTTTTGACTTCCTCGGATATAGATTTAGTGTGCGACTTTAAAATAAATCGTCCGCATAGATAACAAAACTTATTCTCTGGATTTTTCAAAATCGACGACTAGAACTTGCTATTTTATATAAAATCGACTTAACACTTGACTTAAACAAGACAGAAACAAAGTAAACTATAGAAAACAATAAAACTGCCCTTAAAGATTCGTAGAATGCTGTATAAATACCCCCTCTATGGTCTTGTGGTAATTCCTAAATTGTTTAGTCCAAAGTCAGGTACAAATAATTTCAATGGGCCCATGATATAAAGGTAGAAGCAGGTACTTGAAAATGGAACGTGCTAGACCATTTGTGGGAAAAAGTGTTTTAATAACTACCTAAATGAAACGCAAAAATCATGTCGATCTGTGTAATTATGCATTTCAAATTCAATTAAACGGCTCGAAAATTTACAAGGAGTATATTAGAATATTATTTATTTTAAATGAAACTTTTAAAATTAAATATTTCCTTTGTTCAAAAAGTTTCTTTACTATATTTTACTACCGTTTATTCTGTATATTTGGAGAAATAATTTTAAAGTAAAACTCCAACAACTGGAATTACCCACCAAGTTTTAACTACCGAGGCTATTAACCAAAGCAAATAACCCTGTGTTTAGTAGTCATCGCAAAAATAACGAGACCATATATAAACCCAGTGTTTTCGTATTCCGCAATGTGTCAATTAATCCGTATTTTTGGACTGCTATCAAATTTAATTATAGACTTGGCAATAATTCGGTATAAGTAAGTTAGAGGGAATGAAATTATAAAGTTTAATATTAATAAGCCTGTTTCTAAGTTATACAAATAATAGATATACAATTGTACCATAGGATAAGGAACACTAATGAAATGAAATACACTTTATTTAGCATATGCAGCAAATAATAAAAATACAAAGGTAATATACAAAGAAAAATAAATGTAAGAAAAATTCTAGGCATTTGTAACAAAAGAAAATAAAATGAAAGGCCAATAATTAACACTATTAGAATGAGTGAATAAACACTCTAGTGCTTAAAATAAATATTTTAACAGTTTATTAATCACATGTACATTAAGAGCACTTTTATGTCGACGGGCAAAGCATAAAAGAAGCAAACACCTTCTCAAAACAATGTCATCTGGAAACCAGTAGTTCTTGCAATTGGTATATCATAACTAATCTTATTTTTCGGGCATGCGGACATGTTTTGTTGTTCAGATTGTGCGAATTAAAGCAGTGATAAAAAGTGGCAGTGAGAAGAAACGGTCGTAGCCCGAATTATATTTTTACAATTTGATGTTTCGTTTTTAAAAACTAATTTACTTAAAGATGTACAGTAAATTCTACTTTACGAAAAAATAACTGTTACAAAATAAAAGTAGTTTCTAACAAAACAACAAAAGGGGAATTCTATTGAGTTTTCGTGTGGTTTTCCTGAGTCTTCAAACGTCTTCAATCGCTATGGCCAACTGACAATAGTGAACGCCTTGAATCGTAACGCACTTTGTAATGAGTAACGGAGACTTGACTCTTGGAGGCACTGTACATTGGACTCGAACACTAACAACTGACTTTCGCGTGGCAGCTAATGGTGAACTCTAGTGATCAGTCAATATAATACATAATATAATACAATATAATACAATGTAATACATGTACAATAATTGACATTCCATGATAAATATTTTTCTATTTATTTATTTATATATATATATATATATATATATATATATATATATATATATATATATATATATATATATATATATATATATATATATATATATATATATCTCGTCTCATCTTGCAGTGGATCCCCAACCTTCACGGTCCTGGGCTTTCCTCTGCCACTCGGGTCCAATATACTTAACGATGTCATCAATCCATCGTGCTTTCGGTCTTCTTCGAGGACGTTTGCGATCAAGCGGCATCCACTCCAGGATTGCCTTGGTCCATCTGTCGTCATATCAGCTCGCTATATGGTCTGACCATCTCCATTTCAATTGCTTTACTCTTCCAATGATGTCACATACTTTTGTTTGTTCCCTGATCCATGCGCAGAACTTTCTCTCTCGTCTTGTAATGCCAAGCATACATCTTTCCATTCCCCTCTATGCCACCCGAAATTCTTGAATTGATTGTGATGTGAGTGTTTCACTTCCGTATGTCATAACGGGTAGAACGTACTCATCGAAGACTTTTCTCTTCAGACAAAGTGGGAGTCTGCTCTTAGACACTATGTTGAGCCTGCCAAATGCCTACCAGTCACATTTAACACGCCGTTCCACCTCCCGGGTGGTATTCCCCTCCATTGAAATCCTCTGCCCAAGATATATAAAGCTGTCCACAATCTGTAAATCCCTTCCTAAAACTGAAATTCTTCTGTCCTGAGCGAAGTTATTGAACATAACCTGACTCTTTTTCAAGTTTATTTTCAAGCCAAATGGTTCCCCAGTCCTTTACAGTTCTTGTATGCATCTTTGCAGCTCTTCTGGGTGTTGTGAAAGGAGAACAATATCATCTGCAAATCTAAGATGGTTTACGTTTGCACCATTGATCTTTACACCATCCTGTTCCCAATCCAGTTTATGGGACACTTCTTAAAGGTCAGCCGAGAAAAGAATAAGCGTTACCCTGCCGCATACCTCATTCTACATTAATTTCCACTTCAAGATCATCAAGGTGAATTGTGGCTGTAGCTCCATCATATATCTATCCTAATAGGTTTACATATCTACCCCTTGGCTAAGCAGTGCATCCATTATCGCATGCTTTGAGATGGAGTCAAATGCTTTTTCGTAGTCGATAAAAGCCAAGTACAGTGGCATGGTGTATTCGTTGTGCCTTTCCATGGCCTGCTGTACAACCCGGATTGTAATCCATTGTACTGAATCCACTTATGAATCCTGCTTGTTCTCTTGGTTGTGCGTCATTCAGTTTTTTTAATATTCTTTTAGAAATTATCTTAGTGAAAACTTTGTACATTACTGATAGGAGGCTTATTGAACGGTAGTTCTTTAAATCTTCCTGTGCTCCTTTTTTATGTAAAAGGATCACTTCTGCATTTTTCCATAAGTCAGGTACTTTTTGTTCTTTGAGGCATTTTGAGTATAATTTTTCCAGTGTTTTATGTAACGCCCGACCACCAGCTTTTAGCATTTCGACAGTTACACTGTCCTTACCTGGAGCCTTGCCGTTTTTCATCGATTCTATAGTATTTGTTACTTTGTCCACTAGGATATCTGGCATTTGTTCTTTCGTGGCTCTTGTTGTTTGATTGGTTCTGATCTTCATATAACTGGGAATAACATTTTCTGACAACCTCTAACATTTGGGTACGCGCCCTGCACACTGTGCCATCCTCTCGCCTTAAGGCATATATTTGCGTTCTTTTGTTTCTCAACTTTTGTTTAGCCTTGTTAATTCCTTTGTTTTCTTCCAGGGTTTTTTGCACTAGCTGCATGTCGAAACATTACGTGTCCTCTCTGATACGTTTCCTTATAGTTTTACAGAGCTCACTGTACTCGACCCTGCCAAAAGGACTACCCGCATTTCCCATGGCCCGCCGCTTCTTCATTAAATCAATGGTGTCACTGGAGATGTTTGTTTGTTTGAGACATTTTTCTTCTGGTGCTATTGAAGCAGCCGTTTGAAGCACATTGTTGGCGATTTCTTCATTTCGTACTGATATTTCCACCTCCTCTGGATCTTGTAACGCGATATATATATATATATATATATATATATATATATATATATATATATATATATATATATATATATATTCATTATAAAACTTAAATCTACTTACGAGGTCTTGTTAAAACGTGGTGACCGGCGGTTACCTGTCACCATTATAATGCTACAGAATCAACTGAGCTCTGGCGTTAAACTTAATACTAATGCATCGGCAATTAATGAAATAGACTTTGCAATATCCAGTCAGGTGGAAGTTGATGAATACTTAAATAAACAAAAAGATTTGGAATATGAGATTGAAACAAGAGCCTGCGAAAAGCTAACAACCTCTTAAATGAGTTTCATAAAAACTCTGAATGGAAAGAAGCCGCAAAACTAAAAGCAGTTCGCCGGAGATTATAAGAAATGTTAAACAAAAATTAACCAAGAATATAAGCATATAAATTGAAATATTCAAGTATTAGAAAATATCCCAGAGGACTTTAATACAAATAAACAAGAAACGCGAATGACTACACCGCCAAAAATTAAACATACCCTCTCTTTCTTTTTAGAGATTGTAAACACTGAATCACTAGTTAAAACTTGAAATAGTATTGAATGATTGAAAAATAAATATTTCCTTAAATTAGTAAACGATGAAAGTCAAATTAATGACCCAAAATGAGACAGCTTATAAAGTAACATGTCAAATCCTGAAAGAAAAGGACGTAAAGCATCATACATACATGCCAAGAGATAGAAGAAGATTTGGAGTGGTTATTAAAGGTCTTCATAATAGCATCAATATTGAGCTGATCAAAGAAGAAATCTCTATATTCAATCATAAAATTAGAAATATATACGCAAAAAGTGGCAAGGACAAAAAACCTTTAAATATGTCTTCCTGGAACTGGAACTAAACGAAAATAATATAGCAAAAATTGAGACTGTACAACAAAAGAGACAGGTACCGCAGTGCGGTAGATGCTTAAAATGGGGACACGCTCGAAATTATTGCACCCGACAGCAGAAATGCATTAAATGTGGCTGTCTACATAGTAGAAATAACTGCGCAATAAGCGAATGAAAAGATCTTCGGTGTGCATCCTGTGGTGGAAAGCACCCCGCCAATTATAAGGGTTGTAAGATTTATAAATAACTTCAACAGAGAAACTTCTCTCTTAGATCTAAAACTACTGATAAACATATGACTGATAAAGTGAGAGAAGGTACTTCATTCGCTTCAGTCTCTAATGGATTTAAATCGTCTAATAGCAACTTTGATGTTGTAGCTACAGACCCTAATCAATCGGAAGATAGGATTAACAGACTAGAGAAATTAGTCGAGCAAATGGTGAAACGAAGGGACACAATGATCTTAATTAACGTTTGTGCATTTACAAATAGCTCTTTGGAATACTAAAATCTCCTGAACACATAGACAAGGCTGTAGAAAATCTAATTATTACAATACAAATCGCCACCTGGGATGTAACTCCTGAAATCAAATTCAGAATCTGAATTGCTCTGTAATAACAAAACATGCAATAGCCAAAAAATGAAGACCACGGAAAAAGTGGATGACAATTAGAGCCCCAGAAGACAATATAAGAATTAACAGAGTAGTGAAAGAGGTGAAATAATTATTCAGTAATGAAAAGAATGAGGCAAATCAAAATTATCTTGAAGGTCTCACTCCCACTAAAGCTACTGAGCTACTTTTTCTGGAAGGTAACAGTAAAAATCAATAAACCACAAGAGAGCATATCGCCAATTAGAAAACAGTATGGAACTTGGGCCAGAACAGTCACTGATAAGGCTGAAACTTTTACAATACACCTAGCTAACGTTTTTTTGTCGATTTCCAATCAAAACTTTACGAGAAGGAAAGGAAGAAATAACCTCATACCTTGAAACACCTTTCCAAATGGCACTTCCCATTAAAGCCATAAAAACTGGTGAAGTTAAGGGTATGATACATACAAACTTCAGGATAGAAGTTCAGGAGCTTATAACTGGACAAGTCATTAAACAATTACCGGAAAAAAGCATTAGTTGTCCTTACACAAATTTATTAGGCAATACTTAAAGTGGACCATTATCCACCCCACTAAAAAGTAGGATAAATCATATTGATTTCAAAACCTGGTGAACGAACGAACGAAGCATCATCATACAGACCCATCATACTTTTGCCTATATTGTCAAAGATTTTTCAGCAGTTGTTTCCAAAGATACTGAAGCCATTGCTTGACGAACTAAATATCAGAACAAGTGCAGAGGCTAGTAAAAATTATTAATAACGCTTTTCAAGATAAAAAGTACTGCTCGGCTGCATTCTTGGATGTTACATGGCCTTCGATATAGTATGGCCCTAGGCTTACTATACGAACTTAAATCCAAATTTCCTGCACCATGCTATCAGGCATTGTTATCATACTTGACGAACATATACTTTGCTGTTAAATATAAAGGAGAAATATCTAATATATATCTGATAAAATTAGGAGTATCTCAAGGTATTGTTTTTAGTCCCATACTTTTTCAAATCTTTACTGCTCACCTACCAACTACACAAAACACGCCTATAGCCACCTTTGCAGATGATACCATGGTATGGCAATAAGCAAGGTACCAAGATATATATCTGATACGCTTTAGAAAACTCTTGATAAAATAGAAGAATGGGTAAAAAAGTGGCACCTAAAAATTAACGAAGCAAAATCTCAGCAAGTCACTTTTACTTAAGGGACGAATCATGCCCGAGTGTAGCACTTAATGGACATCAACTTCCCCATGCAGACTGTGCAAAATATCGTGAAATGAGACTTGACCGAAGACTAAATTGGCCGAAAACTAATTTTTACGAAGAAGAAGCAATTTGGCTTAAAATTGCCCATATTCTGGTGGTTAATTGGTAGAAAATCCAAACTATTATTGTTTAACAAGTTAACCATCTACAAAGTGATCCTCAAACCCTTATGGAGTTACCGCATACAACTGTGGGGTACTATGAGTGTATCCAATAGAGAAATACCTTAAAGATTCTAATCCAAAACCCTTAGAATAATTACTGATGCTCCTTGGTTCGTGACCAATCAAATTTTTACACCGCGATCTAAAAAAGCCTATGCTAGAAGAATCCAAGTGCGCGAGTGAAAAATAACTACCGTGACTTGAAGTGCACCCCAACTCTCTTGCTGTCAATGCCTCCTGGTTAATAGACAAAAGGCGCAGAGACTGAAACGCTGTGATCCCTTAAAGATAAGCTATAGAATTTAAGATAAAATTAAGATTATTCTACTATTCTAGTTATAAAGAACATGAGTAAAAAATGTATTTTTTTTGTCGTCGAAACACCGTCGAGTAAACGCTTTGAAAATGATGGATGAGATTCTTTCGAAACGTCAACGAAACCGTCCACCAGTTGACATTCAGCTAACACGGGATACCCGAGAAACTATCGTCACATATATTTATTTATGCCGAAACGTATAGAACAAATGACTATAAATTAAACTAAAATATTACGTTTTATTTTGAAATAATACTTTAAGGGAATACTGAGTTAAAAAACTGACTTTTCCTAACAATTTACACGTTCAATAAGGAAAATAAAATAATATGTTCGGCGGAAATGGTTGCATTTAGTTTGGAAACATATTTTGAGGAAACTTTTTATCCAAAATAATGTAAAGGATCGTGGGATTTCATTTTCGACAGCTATTTTCCTTTCACTCTGTATTATAGAAGCAAACGAAAATTACAAGAAATTTTACTACGATAACAGCCATATTAAAAAGCAAAAAAATTTCGCTCGTGCTCAACGTTGGTGCTTTGCCATTCCTTCATCCGCCAGCCAAAGCACCAGCAAGCGTCTCCCAAGATCGGTTTCTGGCCTTATGCCGTCCTCAGTTGGGCTCAAGTAAAACGCTTGGAGAATACATGAGCGGAGCGCCTACGTGGAGCACGGGTGAACTTTCTTTGCTTTTAATACTTTTCTTCACTTTCTACACTACCTTCCTAATTAATAATATCTTGTAGCACTTAAATATTAAAAAAGTCAAAACTTTCACTTATAAATCATTAAACTCTTTTGTTAATCAAATATTTGCTTTAAGTTCAACCTAGATTTCGTGACACATATCAAGCGTCAAGACTTTAATGCAAAACACCAACAACAAAGAGTTTTAATCACCCACTAAGTCTTAAGTACCGAAGACATTAACCAAAGTAAATAGCCTCGTGCTTATTAGTCGTTTCAAAAATAACGAAACGATCCGTAAATCCACCCTTTTCGTGTCTCGGGGCGTGTCAATTAACCCTTAAGTTTTCGGGCAGCTATCAAATTTAATTATAAACTTGGAGGCAGTTCGCGTAAAGTATGTGCGAGAGGATTAGAATAGTACAATTTATGCGTTGTTAACAAGTTACTTTTCATATTTTTTTCTTTATTCATGGTTTTCGCCACGATCTAAAACTCAAAAAATATCAAAATAAAATAAAAAATAAAACACCCAAATAAAGAAAAAAATATATGAACACGCTACAATCATTCAGACATTACTTAAGTTGCTTTTTTACTATAGTAACGTTTGGCAATGATAAGTAAACCAGTATAAAAAATATTCAAATATCGAATAAGCACAGGAAAAGATGGCATTGTGACAAATGGTAAATGCTTCAGCCGTCTATGGAATAAAGAACGGAAATATATCAGATATGAAGAAAGATTTAGTATTTAGGGTGTGGCGGGGTGACTGCACATCAGTGTGCATACATTAGAAAGGCTCCAAGAAAATTTGTGGGTTTCCAAGAGTCGATATTTAGTTTTTCCTTTTTTATTTCTTTCTCTTTGGGATAACCCTGGATGTCTTTTTTTAACACTGCAGTACTCGCGCCGTATCTAAGAGATATAAGCCACAATGGAATTCGATTAATTTCGGGACCATTCGTTTCCGGCGGAGGCCTCTAATATCCGAATATCTTCTTAATTTGTAATAACGAATAAGGTTAGTACGGTTTGAGCTGTCAATGTTAGTGCATGTTGTCGTTAAGTCTATAGTGTATCTGACTGATACTTTGCGAGTACTCGAGTAAGTAATACAATTTATATTTTTGATTTGTTTTTGTGTTTGATTGATAACCATCATTTTTATTTTAATTGTTTAATAGATAGAGGTATTGAATAATTCTATACCGCGACAGGCAGGTAAATTCAGAATCTGAACAAAGTGATGTCGATTCTATTAGTGCTGAAGAAGACGAAGAGAACTTTTATATAGCTACAAGAAAATAAAAAAAAATTGTAGAGCGGTTTTCTTGGAAGAGAGTCGCATTTCCTTCCAGAAAAAGAACTACTAAGCAAAATTTAATCAAGAAACTTCCAGGTATTATCGGTGATGCAAAAAATGCTACAAGTACTTTGGAATACTGGCAGTGTCTCATTAGTAAAAATATGTTAGACTAAGAAATTTACCAATCAATATATTGACAGTGTAAGAGAAAAATACTGTCGTATCAGGAATACATCTACCGATAAAGTCGAAATAAAAGCCTTCCTGGGATTTTTATACGTAGCCGAGTACTACAAAGGTGGAAGATTAAATTTAAAAGATTTCTGGCAGGCAGACGGATTTGGTGTTAAAATAGTTCTTATGGCAATGAGTCTGAAAAGATTCAGATTTTTGTTCCAATCAATCAGATTTGATAAGAGAAATAACAGCTGAAAGACGAAAATTTGACTGCTTAGAACCCATATATCAAATTTTTGAACAGTTTATTGTAAATTGGCAATCTTCATACTCAGTTGGTGAGAATGTCACTCTAGATGAAAAACTTGAAGCTTTTAGGGGGAGATGTTCTTTTATCCAATATATTCCATCAACACCCGCAAAATATGGAATAAAAATTTTTGCTCTTGTCGATTTTAACATGTTTTATACCTGTAGCATGGAAATTTATGCGGGAAAGCATCCCGAGGATCCTTATCAGTTAAGCAACAAATGTTTAGACATGGTTGAGCATATGATCACTCTCATATTAAATTTCTGGTCGCAACATTACCACCGAATTGGTTTAGTGACATTTTACTTCTACAGACACAAGAAAAAGAAGAAGAACAAGTGGAAAATTCCTATGCCACTAAAAGATATTAAAAAACCGAGAAATATTTTCCAGTGTGTTTGCATATAGGAAGGAAGGAACACTTGTATACTACGTTCCTCAGAATAAGAGCAATAAAAAAATATGTTAGCGATTTCCAGCATGTATTATGATGGTGTTACAGATGAAAAAACCGGAATAAAGAAAAAGTCGGAAATTATCACTTATTATAAGCAAAGCAGGAGTCGACATTGTTGATAAAATGTTGCCGGTATAAATAATTAGATAATAAATTTGTGTAATGGAAATGATCCATCACCTCATAAAATATTTTTGAAAATTCTTGGGAGAGAACTTCTTCAAGAGCATCTTATACAAATATCAACAAAACCTTTTATGACGATGTATGCGTCTAAACGGGTTACTGTCAAAAACAAATACACCAGATATGGAAAACGGTCACAGTGGCGTAGGAAGTAGTCAGCAGAATAGTTGTTGAAAGCGTTGTAAATCTCGTCAAATGAAGAGAAAAACGGGCCTTAAAAATATACTTGGAAAACACGTGGTTCTTATCTCTGCCAGATTCCGCTTTCGTCTGTCTAGAAGGATGTATGTAAAGAAACCTAAATGTTGACGATCAAACAAATAATGAATAATAAATATATAATACGTACAAAAGTTTTGTCATTTTAATCTATTTTTAGAAAATTCTCACGACACAAGTGGCGTGTTTTCTAGAATTTATCATTGTGTATCTGTGGGATACACTGCGAGCACTCGTGTTTAAATCTTAATAATTAAATAACGCATTATTAAATAAATAAATGTTATCGGCAAATCGAACCAGACCCAGTCGTCTTTAATTCCGAAAAGCGGATAATTCAGGTGAAAGTTATACGGTAACGTCACCTAAAGGTCGGCGTGCTGCTAGCATATTTCTATTAATGTAACTCTTAGTAAACTTCACAGTTCATGATTATTACACGCTTCATTATAATGAAGGGAAATAATCGTGTAAAGAGGATATCACTCACTTTGTATATTTGTACATTTTATCAATTTTTCTGAACACGTCTAAACTTAACATCTGTATTAACAGATCTGTATAACATTTAAAAAAACTATTATATTATCTCCTCTTGGTTTTGTTTATTCCAGTCTCATTTCTACTTTATTTTTATTATCCACTTTCAGTTACCTAATGGTACCCCCTGGTATCGAGTCAAGGTACGACACCGCTAGTATGCTTAGTTTCCTTTCAATATTTTCACTATTTTTTATTCTCGTTCATAGAGGACAGCACAGTAGGCGTGGATTTTGAATGATTTAGTTACTGTGGAATTTGACGTAATAGTGTTATTTTCCAGTGTCTGGCCACACTACCGTAAACATCTCGCTAATCCCGCATCCTTTCGACGTGTCAGTAGAACACAAAATGGTTGGTAACCATTTCGTAAGACTGGTAACTTTGTCCAAGTAAGGTTTCGATTCTTTTGTAGAAGACTACCGTAGTCGTCGTTTATAGAACTTCAATTTGGGATGACTGATGCCTAAAATTATCTAATTACAGATACAAACCGTTAATACCAAATAAATTATATATATATATATATATATATATATATATATATATATATATATATATATATATATATATATATATATATATATATATATATATATGCTGAAAACTTTGCTGAAACTATGCAACTTTGCTGAAAACAAAAGAATATCTATTTTAGGAAGCGATGTAGAGGTTGTGGACAACTGCATATATCTTGGGCAAAGGATTTCAATAGAGGGTGATACTACTCCGGAAGTGGAACGGCGTATTAAGTGTGGCTGGCGGGTATTTAGTAGGCTCATCATAGTGTTTAAGAACAAATTCTCACTTTGTCCGAAGAGAAAACTTTTTGATCAGTGCATGTTGCCTGTTTTGACATACGGAAGTAAAAAATGGACACTCACATCAAAATCAGTGTAAAATGTAATCAAAACTTCTACAAAATCTTCGGGTATCACCAAGGGGAATGGAAAGGTGTATGCTTGGTATTACAAAGCGTGACAGAAAGACTTGCACATGGATCAGATAAGAAATTGAAATGGAGGTGGGCAAAGCAATCCTGGAATGGATACCGCTTGATCATAAGCGTCCACGAAGAAGACCAAAAACATGATGGATCGATGATATCATCAAGTATGTTGGATCCGAATGGCAGAGGAAAGCTCAGGACCGCGCGAGTTGGAAGCAAGCTGGGGAGGCCTTCGTCCTGCAGTGGATCGACAATGGCTAAATTATATCAAGTTTTCTAGTTCTAGTTTTAAGTCATTATTAAATCGGTTAAGTTTTACACATGTATATACATTTTTTGACAAACCATTTACCAATTTGGGTTGCTAAATTGGATGGCGCCCCTATCGTTTGCTTGACTTTTTGTAACCCGAAAGCACGATCAAATAACGCCTACAAACGAAGGGCACCAAAACAGCTTGTAAGGTGTAACAAAATGTTACAATTGTTTGATTTAGTGTATCGTTACAAACATCTAAATGCACGCATGTCAAATTTCACAGCACCCCATCTAACGTATTACATTTGGCAAATATCATAGTCATTTGCTCCATCTCTATACAGCCTAAGAACTTTTCGAATAACCCTTTAGCATTAACCTTAGGCCCCACTACGACTAAACCGTGGTTTCTAATCACGTGACTTTGTGAGTCAAGAAAACTAATACAAACGGCCGCACTTGCGGTTTTTTCCCGCGATGATTTTAAAACCGTAAAATGTTACAAAATGGCTCGCGGGCAAGAACCGTACCACAATTTGTAACCAATAGAACTACTAAGTTTATACTACTACTAGTTACTATGGCGCGCACGCACTACGGGTTAACTCCCTGCGGTTTTTCTGGATTTCTAGCCAGTAATACTGCTCTCTTGAAATCCACCTTCAAACTGTGAAAATTGCGGGCAGTTTAAGAGCAATGTGTGCGTCTCGAGCGGTTTAGCGGTTACTCATATTATTGTTCTATAATTTTATATAAAAAGCTTCCTTTCTTCCACATATATTTGTGTATGTTTCAATTTCCATAAGTTTTGTTTTATCGTATTCTTCCCTTTCAATTTTCTATTTTTACCATATTGTCTTATAGAGTGAGTAGTCCTTAACAGTTCTTTATTCTTAGTTAGCTTACTGAAGTTCTACTTCAATTTCTTCTTATCAAATTCTTTTGTTTCAGTTTTCTGTTTAAGCATGGTATAGACGTCTGCATTATATTTCGTGGTTTCCTTCTCCAGGATATTATTTCGTTCCTTTTCTTCTATAAGTTTGTTTTATTCAGTCATCCTATTTTTAGATAGAGTTTTTGTTCCAAATTCTTTAGTTTTGTCTATTTATGCATGAAATAGTGATACCATTAACTTAATAATCAGCTATCAAATATTTTTTCATGTAGACGGTTAAAAATATACTAGAGCTGTATGATAAGCTGACTTAGGACACGGATGGTGCTGCTAGTGTTTAAAAAGTGACAATTTTCTTACAAATAACCTTTCACAACAATACTGTTAAACTGTCAAGGCGCTGTGAATGGCAGCGATTTAAATAGAACAACTTTTGTGATTTTACAGCAATGAAAAAAACTGAGTATCGAGTAGTGATAAAATACTTGTTTTTGAAAAAGAAAACAAACGATGAGATTAAAACAGAGCCCAGCGAAGTGCATGAGGATTGTACCTTCGTTATAAACTATAAAATATTGGACAGCTGAATTCATAGGTGGACGTAGAAGCATTTTTGATGAAGATCGCCTAGGTTGTCCAAATGCGGTTACCACTTGAGAAATGATAGAAAAAATCCACGATATCGTGATTAACGATCGGAGAGTGAAAGCGCGTGAGATTGCTGAGACTATGGGCATCTCAATTGAATGGGTGCATAAAATTTCAACAACTCATTTTGATATGAAAAAGCTTTCTGCAAAATGGGTGTCGCGATTGCTCATAATTCACAATAAACACACACTTATGTCAACTTCAAGAGAATATTTAACGATGTTTCCGATGCGCAATTGGAATGATTTTTGGCGTCTGTTCATAAATGTTGGCGACACATGGATTCATCACAGCATACTAGAGACCAAAAAACAGTCAACGAACACTTATTTTGAAGGGTTGGAGCAATCATATTTTTTAGAGTGAATACAAAATATAGAAAAACGTTGTATTAAGTTGAACTATCGAACAACCCCCGTAGTTATCTCTATTTTAGTGAAGTAGTGAAATGATTGGACATTACTGTTTCTACCGTTATAAGTCCATTGATAAGATCGTTTAAGCAAAATTTATTCTCGTTTTAGAAATATCCAAAAATGTAATGAACGTCAAACTAAGGTTTCTTGCTGTACGAAATCGCCATCAAAATATCTGGCAAGTTCGTGATGCTTTTATTATAGTTACAAGTTGGGCTGTTCGGAGATTGATTGATAATAAGTGTTTATTTGGGAATATATCTTTATTATTAGTGATTAATTTTTAGCGAATACAGACGAGTGACTTAGATTTTTTTTTAATTTGCTTTTAAGGTAAGCCTAGACTTTGTTTAGGTGGTTTTAGTTAGGTTTTGATTGACGTAAAATTATCAGATATTTACGGGGTGAAAGGAGTAATTTAGCTTCAACAAGCTCAGGAATTATGGTATGGGAAGTTATATGCCTGGTGGTTATATAAATGGTGAACCCTAGTAACCATCACAGAAAATTTCACCCACAAAATTGGTCAAACTTTGGTTTGGTTGGTCCTCATTTATCATATGATCAAAATTGACCAGGACAGAGTCATTTAAACCACTCGCGGTTATATATATATATATATATATATATATATATATATATATATATATATATATATATATATATATATATATATATATATATATATATATACCGCATCGCATCTGGAAATCTACCGCGGAATTGCACTGCAAGACGTGACCTACAAAGTGATGGCCAAGATGATTAAAGATCGACTAGAGAAATACCATAACGAACAAGTAGGGGAATACCAAGGAGGGTTCAGGGCAGGAAGATCAACAACCGACCAGATATTCATCATGAAACAGATCCAACAGAATACTTATGAGCAAAATTTGAGCTTACATTTGCTGTTCATAGATTATCGGCAAGCATATGACTCCATTAGCAGGGAAAAGGTGTTCCAAGCAATGAGACAACTGGGGGTCCCGGAAAAGTTGAGGAAGTTGGTGGAGATGACTGTCAGGAGAACAGTAAATAAAGTTATAGTCGATGGAGCAATGTCTGAGGAGTTCAGTGTAAAGAAAGGACTGAGACAAGGCGATCCACTGTCAACAGTTTTGTTCAATCTGGTGCAGGAAGTGATTCTGAGGGAGAGTGGCATCAATACCAAGGGGTTAATATATGGTACCAGACACCAATGTTTGGCTTATGCCGACGACATTGTACTGATGGCGAGATCCAAGAAAGAAGTAGTAAAGGTTTTCAAGATGTTGGAAAGAAAGGCGAGAGAATATGGCTTAACAATTAACGAGAACAAGACCAAATATATGGTAATGAAAGATAGCACCAGAGGACTCTCCCCTAATTTAGTCATTGATTGTGCAGTAAATAAGAAATATACAATAGAGAAAGTGGAACAAGCTGAATATCTGGGAGTAACACTAACGAGTAAAGGGGACGAAGAAAAGGAAATACAGAAATGACTAGTGAAAGGAAGCAAAGCTGCAGGAATGTTTTCAAAAATTTTAAGGGCAAAGAATATAACAAGAGCAGCAAAAGTAAGAGTGTACCAATCAATACTAAGGCCCACGGTTACCTATGCGTGCGAGACATGGACGATGACGAAGAAGGAAGAAACTAAGCTGGAAGTCTGGGAACGAAAAATATTAAGGATAATTTTTGGAGGAGTTAAAGTTCTGAATGAATTTAGAACAAGAACAAACAAAGAAATAGAAGAACTGTACAAAAAACCAAACATTGTTCAGGTGGTGAGAGCGCAGCGAGCTAGATGGCTAGGGCACATAGCGAGGATGTCCAGCGGGAGATGGGTTAAAGGAATTCTAATGAGAGGCGAAGGGGGAAGGAGAAGAAGAGGGCGACCGAGGAAGAAATGGCTGGATGAGGTGCTAAATGATTTGAGGAAAGTAGGAGTGAGGGATTGGAAGACTGATGCTTTGGACAGAAAAAGTTGGAAAAGAAGAGTGAAAGAACTCGAAGCCAAGGGCCACTAGGCCTGTAGAGCTGAATATTATTATATTATATATATATATATATATATATATATATATATATATATATATATATATATATATATATATATATATATATATATATATATATATATATATATATATATATTAAACGCTAAATCCCATCATCATCTTTTTCAAATCTAAGCACTAGCGAACACCTTGATTTCCAGATGCGACTGACACTACCAGATACACGAAGCGAAGAACTATCAAAAATTTCCACAGCCCTTAGACAAAATGGATATTCAGAAAATTGTATTAGGAAGGCCATTAGCCGTCAGAAAACCCAAACACGAAGAACAACAGAGGATTATGAACCAAATACACCAAAGGTCCTACTACCATACGTGAAAGGGATCACAGATAGGATAGGCAGACTACTAAGGAAACATAAGACCAGAACAGCCTACAAGCCGCACAAAACTGTCGCAAACATCCTAAAAAACCCCAAGGACAAAGTTAGACTGGAAAATCATGGGGTGTAGAGTATATCTTGTTCCGACTACAACAGAACATACATAGGACAAACAAACAGACGAATATCGGCCAGAATACAAGAACATTAAAACGACTTAAAAAACAAACAAACCACTTCCGCTCTGTTCCAGCACCATCTACAAACAGGACATAAAATCAATTTTGAAGGAGCCACAGAAATAGTGAATATTGAAAACTACAAGGTCTGAACAATCGAAGCCCTTAAAATAGAAGAAAGAGGTGAGCTGAAATCGCGAAACGAGGCTCGCAACATTCCAAAAGAATGAAAATAAATCCTTCTGAAAAAGAAGAAACGCGGCAACATGGCGGCGAAGTAGAAAATTCAATAAAGGGACGCCCGACAGCGTTGCCGAGCGCCTCAAATAGTTCCGAACTACCCTGATATAATCTGCGCAGTAAAAGTGAGCACAACGACACGTGCACGTCAGTTGGACTCTTCAGTTGAAGTGGATAATACTTGAAAATGCCAGATGCGATTTTGGCGAAACGTCGTGACTCTTCACAGAATCAACGGATCGACACCCGGAATGATTTAGAAACATTTGGCATGCAAAAGTCAACTCCGAAGGGAAGTTGCGGGGCTGTTAAATGCCTAAAAATCCCGTTTTTTTAACTATAAGTCCTACAAACTTGAAACTTGGCATGGATTTATAAATTTTCGAAAATCTATTCACTAAGGAGTGAACTGGGGAGAGATTGGACACTCTCATTTTTTAACTATATATCCTATAGGCTTAAAACTTGACAAAACTATCCCTTATTCTTCACAGACATTCACTAATTGAAATAAATAGTAAAACAAATAAACTTCTAAATAGAGTAGAAAGAGAGATACAAGAATTAATTCACGTATGATAATTTATATTAATATTAAAGAAATGAAGAAAACTTTTTCACAGTTACGTCTAATGTTTAATTGTATTAGCCGTTTAATTTTTAATAATTCCTTTAGCTTTTAATGGATATATTTTTGCAGATTATTATAAGAAAAATCAAAATTTGTTAAAAATTAGATACTCGAACTGTGTGACAACTACTTTAAATTCAGTTGTCAAAATAATGTTTTCAATGTCAATAATTATTTTGAGAAAAATGAAAATGTTAAAAAGTTTTTAATCTCGACGTTTGTGACAATTACTTTAAATTCAGCTGTCAAAATATTTTTTTCAATATCGTACTGATTATAAAATTATATTTGTCGGTTATCTTTATATTCAATTAAGGCATAGTTTCCAATTCATTTTTTTCATATTTGAAGTTTTGATGCGTTTTTATTCGATTTTTGTTAGTATATTATACGCAAACTTTTTATTCTGAATAATTTTTTTAGCACCGATTACAGTAAATTCTTATCCAAGAACATCGTTTGTGTCTCCTAGACAGAAAATAGTATCTGCCGTTAATTGCATTTCCATCAAAAATCACACTGCAGTCGAGGGCAGAGCGAGCACGCTGCAAGTCGTTCGTTTTGAGTTGTTTCTTTACATTTTTTTTCTATAGTCCTACCATGTGATATTTCTATCCTAGAACAATGCCTGCAAATGTCCGTAGAAAATATTTCAATTGGTGGATTATTTATTCCTTTCAAAATTGTGACGATTCACCTAAAGGTTGCAACCGACTTATGGGTAGAGTAACTGTTCGTTTGGCTGGTGACTTTAGACATATCTTACCTGTTATATCACGAGGAACGCGTGCAGATGAAGTCAATGCCTGTCTTAAGTCATTAAGTTATGGCCTCATGTTCCTATCTTTCAAAGACCTATCTTTGATAATTAATATGCGTGTTCATCTTCAACTTGACTTAACAGCAGAATAGTTTTCAAAACTACTAATCGATATTTATATAGATGATTGAATGATTCCAGAAGAAGAGGGTAAAGTAAATATTCCGAACATTCATTGTGATAAAGTGGGAGATTTGATAACCCTGACTGACAAAATATATCCAAACATCGATCAGGCTGGAGTAAATTGCACTTCATGATTAAAAGAAAGAGCTATTTTCATTCCAACAAATGACCAAGCCAATAGCATTAACAACTTTCTATTAAAAAAGCTGCCAACGGAACATGTAAAGTATAAATCTGTGGACACGGTAATGGAGGTGGAAGATGCTCTCCTTTTGTCCTGTGGAGTTTTTGCAGATGCTTAATACGCAAGGAATTTCACCTCATGTTCTTTACCTCAAGATTGATACACCAATAATACTATTGCGCAATTTAAACCCTCCAAAATTGTGCAATGGACCAGACTTCAGGTGAAAGTTCTACATAAAAACGTAATAGAAGCCACGATTTTCACTCGAAAATATGAGGGAGAAAACGAATTCATTTGAAGAATTCCTCTAATTTCACTACCACTTTTAATTCAAACGTTTGCAATTTCCTATTAGTTTGCTTTACCATGACTATCAATAAAGCACAAGGACAGAGCGTTTCAATAAATATTATTAGCAATAAAGATCACCGTAAAAATATGAATTATGCATTTCAAATTTCTAGAATGTTTATTGACTGGATAACTGGAACAGGTCATATGTATTTAATGAAAATATATAAGTAATAAGTTTGCTATGAATCTAAAATTACAAACACCATACTTCTTTGAATTTCAAATTGTTATTAATGGAAAATAACTAAATAGAAATAATTTTTCTATTTGTAAAAATAACCTAATAATTTTGAGAGTAATCAATTTTATCTTTATTAAAATAAAAACAAGCTTACATTGAACGAAAACGTTTCATTTTTGGATTCATAGTCCATCATTAGTCTACTTCTGCCGAATAATTGTTTGTCGAGACACTTCTTATACATTTTTAACACATAAATCAACCAATACCGTAAAATTTTCTGCTATATTTTCAAAGTTTCTTTTTTACTAATTAATTATACACCTATACACCTATAAATGATGGGTTCGAATGATTCATAAAAGATTAAATTTGTTAAGGTTACATGTAATTTTGCATGCACTGTATTTAAAGAAATATCTTTTCAATTTATTTTACAACTTGTTTCTTTGCCAAATATTTATTTCAAGTTACATCCAGAGAAGCGGGCGGGTAACGGTATATATATATATATATATATATATATATATATATATATATATATATATATATATATATATATATATATATTCGTAAACGTTTCGGTTCGATAACGAACCATCCTCAGAACACTTCTACAATAAACCTTATTATTATTACAAACATAGTAGGTAAAATGAATATCATATTAAAGACGGAAATTTTATAATAACATAAAAAACAAAAAATTCCAGAAAATCACATACTAGTATCATTTGATATCGTTGATACTAGTAAACAAATATTCCAATTGAATTGGTAATTAACAGCCTTAAAGAAAAATGGGAAAATAATTAAACATTTACAGCCATCCCTGAAAACGAATTTATTGAAGCCACGAAAATATGTCTCGAATCTACATTTTTTAAATATAATAAACAATTTTACTCCCAAATTTACGGTGTAGCAATGGGCTCACCAATATCAGCAACTATTGCTAATCTAGTCATAGAATATGTTGAAACAAAAGTTCAAAAATATTCTCGATTTTAAACCTTATTTTTATAAAAGATTTGTAGATGACTGTATACTATGCATACCTAAAACTAAAATTCAATATACCTTAAACAAATTCAATGTATTCTATAACAAATTAAAATTTACTCATGAAGAAGAAAAAATAAGACAATACATTTTTTAGATATTAATATCACGTATGATAAGGATGGCTATATCAAAACAAATTGGTATACAAAACCAATATGGTCTGGAAGAAATCTCAATTTTAAATATTATACACCAAATAAATATAAAAAAGTGTTATTAATTCTTTAACTGATATAGCTATTATTTTAACTAATCCAAATAATAGACCAAAATATATAAATAAAATTAAAAAAAAAACACTTGAAGATAATAACTATCCAAAAAAATTTACGATCCGGTAATTAAAAATAGAATACATAGAATATATTTAACAATAATAGCATAAGAAATAAAACTAAAAATGAAAATTACATACCTTTACCATACATACCAGAAATAAATAATAAAATAAAAAAAGTTCTTAAACCATATAATATAAATATAGCAGAGATACCCAATAATAACACTAAACAAATATTTACAAAATTCAAACCACAAACACCCAAAATTAGGAACAAAGAAATTTAATTTACAAAATTAATAGCTTAAATTGCCCAAGCTCATATATTGGGCTAAACTAAACAATATTTAAAAAACAGAATCAATCAACATAAAAAAAGGCATTAGAAATCTAGAACCAAACGTAACTGCCCTTTTGTAAGATGCTATAAATAACTTTATTTTTAACGCCATAAAACTCTAGATTTTGAAAAACAATATAAAGGAAATGATTTATAAAAAAAACAAATAATATAATTAATTCCAGAAATGATACAGATAATTTAAGTTGTATAATAACATTATTAAATAATAAATTTTCATATTTTTTTATTTTTGTATCTAATACCATTACACATAACAAATCCAATACAGTTAGGTTATAATAAAATACAAGGTGGAAGATTTGTTAAATATGTCAGAGTCAGATATATGTAAATTAAAAATTTCAAAAAAATGTCACATCTTAATTAAAAAATTTGGAAAATTAATTGTTTAATTAGATATTGGTAGGTTTTTAGATGTAAATTTGAGTTTTTTATAAAAATAAGGTTTATTGCAGAATTGTTCTGAGGATGGTTCGTTATGGAACTGAAACGTTAACAAAACAATCTTCCATCAACATGACACGACCCTGGTCGTTTTCCTCCAACTGCTTCCTTACATTGAGTTTGAACACGGTTGATGACGACTGTAAGGCTTGAAATCGGTTAGGGAAGACATTTGCTTGACGCTACAGCCATGGCTGAGGGGCAAAGGAGTAGTATAAGGAAAAATACATTCGTACATAATTTACGAATGTAATTTACGAATTTACGTAGCAACGTAATGTTTATTGCCGGGTGTATGGCGTGATTCTTAATTTTTCAAAAATTGTTTTAACAATGATCATTAGTTTATCTGTAGTTTATTTCCTAAGTAATAACCAATTCATCTTTGCCAAATATGCTTTTACACATATTTGTTTAAAATGCCAACTTTTATAATAGTTTCTGGATTGATGATTTAATAATTTGACAATTTTTTTTTGCGTGAAACCTTAGGTTTTTAAGAAGGAACTTTTTTAGAGCATTTTACCTTATAATATATATTAGAAATTGTTCCATTCACATCAATCATTCTGAAAACAAAAAAAATACAGATGTAAAACATTTCTTTTCGAAAGACCTTTTTTAAAATATTTGCAATGTTTTTTGTTAAAGCTGATCATAGAAAGTTAATCCTATTTAAAGGTTATTTATCATTTACGCAACACTTCAGTTTTTTTTCTGGATACCTAATATCCTGAGAAGGGTTGAGGAAAAAATATTGTCAGGTTTAAGATCTTTAAGTTAAAATTAGATTATGTTTGAGACTTCCCTTTTTTTTACTTAAAACAACTTTTTTATTGAATTTTTCGTTGCCTCATTCATCTTAGTCGGACATTTTTCTCCGATGTAGAAGGGTTCATTACTCTTCGCCTATATAATTCATAATGATGGTTCATTAGTCGTTTTTAATTTTTACTTTGGACATTTATTTCATAAGATGTAATCTCTTTTATATTAAAAATTTTACTGGTACATCTAACACTCCGATTATTATTTTCGTATAATAGATAATAAATGTTGAATTAAATAGCCCTAAATAATCTAATAACATTTGTTATATCTTCTTATCACTAGTTTCACTGTTTTATTTACTCTGGCGCTCTATGAGTGTTTTATAAGCAGTAACGATGCGTTTATATGAAATGTGGATGCATGTTTGCCATTTTTTTATATCTTTACACTGTTTTTTTAAATCGAGATTTAGTAGTGCATCGCGTAGTTTCGACTGCATCATTCACCGTAGGATGGCGCAAGTTGCATTGAGATTGCACCCCGCCATCAATGTGACCAGTTAACTTTCCATCAATATGGCCTTCAATTCGCTATCAATATGGCTTGGCTCTAATAGCTTCTATTCAGCTGTCTTGTTGCGTTAGACTCGAGCCCAGCTGATGACGGCTGTGAGGCTAGAAACCGGTCCTGGAAGATACTTGTCTCGACGATACTTGTCTCGACGATACTTGTCTCGGCGATGGCGACGGCTGATTTGACACGACCGGATGGTCGTGGAGTACGGATGAAAGATTTCTGTTATTTTAATGTATATATATATATATATATATATATATATATATATATATATATATATATATCGTAGTGCTTATCTGCTAAGAACAATGAGATTAGCAACGCAGTCACTATAAAAAACTGTGACATTGCGAAAACATGTTCACCTTTTAGTTGATATGAAATTTTAGTATATAAATGGTCTTCCAATAAGGTCGTCAGAGCTTTGAAATGAGGCACAATGATAACTAAATCTAAAGGGTCTGTAGTAAAATTCCTTTGGATCCCTGGCCACGCAGGCATATTGGGTAATGAACGAGCAGACTACTACGCCAAAATGGCTCTAAAAGAAAATCTTCCTATCTTGCCCCTTGTCCATCACCGGGATGCTTTCTCCTGCATCTCACTAATTGTTCAAGATATGGTTCAATTCGACTGGGATACTTTGGGTTACGCTTCTAAATTATATACAGTGAAACTTAAATCCTTTGAATGTAGTCCCCCTCCAGCTCTCGATTGTCATCTTTTTGTAAAGTGAAATAGGCTTAGAATCGGGCACTGTCGCTTCTCACATGGTCATCTAATAAGTGGCTACCCTCCGTCAGTATGTACCTTATGTGATGCTCCTCTTTCTGTTTGCCACGTCTTACTAGAGTGCCCTTTGCTATCTGCTCTTGCACAAAGACATAGACTTCCCAGAGACCTTCCTTCTATTTTGTCCCCTCATTACTCCAGTTCTCTTTTTGAATTCCTCCGATCCTCTTCCTACTTTCCTTTAATATAATCCATCTCTGTTATCTGTAAACCTGTTCTGTTATTTACTTTATTTACGGTCTACTGCTTTTTAACGTTTGAGATCCATTGGAATGTGGAATACACTCTATATTTCATATTACTTTCATTATACACTTTATATATAATATTAACTATATTCAATTTTCATTAGTTTTTATTTATATACACTCTTTATTATGCATACATTCTTTATGGGCTGCCATATGGCCTCAGTTGCAGACGCGGCCCTAAACTGAAAATTCAAATTCAAATTCAAATAACTAACAGTGATAATCTGGTAAATTATATTTTATCTTGATGAACAAAATAATGTCGTTCAAATGTCCCCCTCGGCTTCGAATGATGGAATGCATTCTGGGGGGCCAATTTTATGGAGGGTATATTTTTTTTAATTCTTCGGGGTTTATCTCTGTATCAAACCTGAGATTTAATATAATCCCACAAAAAATAATCCAAGGTCGTGAGATAGCATGTTCTTGGCGGATAATTGACATCAGCATTTCATAAAATATTGCGTTCTTTTTTTGCGAAACTTTTCTCGCAATGAATCGATTGTCTGGCAATTGTCTGGCGATTGTCTGGCGATTGTCTGGCGATTGTCTGGCGATTGTCTGGCGATTGTCTGGCGATTGTCTGGCGATCGTCTGGCGATTGTCTGGTACGATAGAGCGCTGTTCTATATTTCGCTGTTTATATATAAGTTCTGATATTCTTATTAGAAAACACTTTAGATTTGAATGAGACATGGTGTTGCACAGTGTATAGAAGCACAAGTTCCTGCATATAAATAAGTGGAAACTTATGGTGACAATGTCTTAAAGCAAGACGCTTGTAGGCGTTGGTTAAACGATACAAAATAGGTGATTTCGAGTTGAATTGAACGTTCAGATCAACCGAAAAAAATTGAAGATGCCAAATTGCAAGCATTATTGGGAGAAGATGATATTTAAACTCAACAACAAATGGCCGAGAGTTTAAATGTTGATCGCTTAACCATTTGTGATCACCTACATCGCATCGAGAACCCAAAATGCAGAAAATCATGAACCATCAACATTGACTGTTAGACCGAATAGTTTTGGAAATAAGACAATGATGTGCTTTTTGTCGGATCAAAAGGACGTCAGTACCATGACTTTCTGAAACGAGGTGAAACAGTTAATAAAGTTCGATAGCATTAACAAATGATCAATTTGAATCATGCATTGATCGGAAATCGATCAGAATAGGCTACAAGACACGGAAAAGGGATTTTGAAGCACGGCAACGCCCCATCACACATCGTAAAAAAGGGCCAGATATACCATTTCTGCACTTGGCTGGGAACTCTTGCCCCACCCGCCGTACTCACCAGATTTGGCCCCTCCCGACTACCACTTGGTTTCATGGATATCTCAAGAACATTCCATGAAACATTTCAACAATTAAGGAGATGTCGATATGATTTTTGTGGGGAGCCATCCACAAATAGCCAGAAAGATGGGATAAATGTACAGCTATTTCTTCTGTAAAAAATATTATTGATCGAACGGACCGTGGATTGTTCAGATAATTATTTTTACTAGTACAAACATTTCAAATAATTTCAAAAGTTTGCTGGGCGAGTTAGCCGCAGTTCCTGATACAGTAGCTCGGTGGTAGCCGCGGTTGGTACTGTAGCGGTCTCGACTCTTGCTACCTCGATGTGGAAATTTGAGTTTATATAAATGAATGTTTAAAGAAATTAGATGATTAAAATATGTATAAACATAATGGAATAATAATAAGAATTAACAATGGATCATTAAAATAATGTATAATAAAAATAGAACTGAAATCAGGATATGTTTGAGTCCTGTACTATATTCAATAGTGCGAAACGGAGCCATAAAAGAAGGCAAAAAAGAAATGAAGACTTTTGAAATGAAGAATGAGAAGTTAGGATTATTAGGAAATAAATACAATTGATAGAATTCATCTTCGCAGACTTATGGTAATAATAGCTGACTCAAAAAAAGATTTACTATATAATATAGTATTAAATAGAGCCTGAGAAAAAATAAATATAATTAAATGACAAAAAAAATACACAGAAATACAACAGGTTAAAAAGTATTTAGGTATTTAGGAACGATAATTAAAAATAATGGAAAAATAGAAAATTAAATAGATGAGAGACTGCGAAAAGCTGGTAAAATTTTCAATATGCTGAGAAACTTATTTCTAAACCAAAGACCAAAGAATATAGGAAACAGATGTGTTAAACAAATAATAAGTCCGACGATATTATGATGCAGTGAGACATAAACATTAGCTGAAAAACAAGATACGACTTGCCATTCTTATATAAGATCGAGAATAAAGCAAGAAGTGACAGAATAAGAAATTAAACAAACGTACGAAGCCAATAAATGAAAAATTGTTAGAGGGTATTACATTAACACATGTAAAATTGTATTGACATATGTGCAGAATACACCAGATAACAGACTCACGAAAGCCGGGTACGAAACAACTGCAACTGGGAAATATTCTACAGGAAGGCCGAAAAAAGGTGGATTGAAAGGATTGAAGAGGAAGTAAAAAGTAAATGAATAGAGTGGGATGGTATTAAGATGGGAAGAAATATTTGCGAAGAAAATCAATTTAAATAAAAAGCCTTACTCCAGAAAGTAGATAGGTACAGGAATAAAATAAATAAATAAAATAAATAAAATAAATAAAATAAATAAAATAAATAAAATAAATAAAATAAATAAAATAAATAAAATAAATAAAATAAATAAAATAAATAAAATAAATAAAATAAATAAAATAAATAAAATAAATAAAATAAATAAAATAAATAAAATAAATAAAATAAATAAAATAAATAAAATAAATGAAATATATAAAATAAATAAAATAAATAAAATAAATAAAATAAATAAAATAAATAAAATAAATAAAATAAATAAAATAAATAAAATAAATAAAATAAATAAAATAAATAAAATAAATAAAATAAATAAAATAAATAAAATAAATAAAATAAAATAAATAAAATAAATAAAATAAATAAAATAAATAAAATAAATAAAATAAATAAAATAAATAAAATAAATAAAATAAATAAAATAAATAAAATAAATAAAATAAATAAAATAAATAAAATAAATAAAATAAATAAGAACGCCATTTCTAAAAACAAAATATGGTAACATCAGACGAGTCTCTCAATTCAAATATTTGGGTGAAATAATCATGGAAAATGGGTTGGAAAAAGCGGCCAATAAGGGTAGATGTCAAAAAATGGAAACGGCATTGAGACTTACACAAAATATTTACAACAAAAAATGCCTATCTAAAAACACAAAACTGAGACATTACAACACAGTTATTAAGCCAGAATGTCTATATGCTGCAGAAACGCTCATTTTGAATAGAAAGAGGGACATCGAGGACATTGAAAAGAAGGAAAGAAAAATCGTAAGGAAAATCCTAGGCCCCAAACAAATAAATAGCACAACATACCGACTTCGAGAAAACGAAGAAATCAAACAATACACAGATATACATAGCGATATGAGAAAAAGAAGACTTAAGTTTTACGGACACATAAAACGGATGAATCCGAGTAGGTTAACTAGACAAATAGTCGAATTTTATGAAAATAGGAGTAAAGCTAAAGTAGAAATAATTAAATGGATTGCTGCAATTAAAGAGGACCTAAGGTCAGCAAATATTTCACAAAGTGAAATTCAGGATAGAGGCTGTTTCAGACACAAGGTGAACGTTTGGAAGGTTGGCCAGAGAGAAAAATGTAGGAAGACTGGAACAACTTGGTCTGATGAAAGGAAAAAAGCTCATAGCGAAAGAATGAAATTAGTATGGGCACAAAGGAAGGCTAACAACAACAAACGCCTCTAATTGTACTTCGCGTGGTCCACTAGGGCCCATACGTGAATAATAATAATAATAATAAAATAAATAAAATAAATAAAATAAATAAAATAAATAAAATAAATAAAATAAATAAAATAAATAAAATAAATAAAATAAATAAAATAAATAAAATAAATAAAATAAATAAAATAAATAAAATAAATAAAATAAATAAAATAAATAAAATAAATAAAATAAATAAAATAAATAAAATAAATAAAATAAATAAAATAAATAAAATAAATAAAATAAATAAAATAAATAAATATAAAAATGCATGTATGTGTATGATTCTAGACTATAATACCTTATATATAGACTGAAATACCTTACAGTACAATATTCATTGCAATCTTTATTCAAATTACATTACAATATTCTAATTGCTAGTAAAAATAAAAAATAAACAAAAGTTTAGGTGGTACTTTCATTCAACTAAAAATAAATATTAATGTTAGCCGTTATTATTTAAAGACATACGAATAAACAACAGATACGTGTTCAAAAAAATTTCAGATAATGAAAACCTAAATATGCCAATAAATAAGGTGTATAATAAATCAAAGATGGAACTAGAACAATTTCGAATAACGTCTGGCCAGCATTATAATCATCTTAAAAACCGTGCATTCTTATAAAAATTTTAAAGAAGTATTATTTTATGGACCAAAGATCGTCATTTCCAAAAATTTTACAGAGTAACAACATATTTATTATATTTTTGTTTCGAAAACTTGCACTACTACTCCCAATCTGCGACACTGTTTACTTATATATATTATCAGTAATTCTACCAAATTGTATCTCAATATACGGGGACGAGCCCCACCCATCCCTTCAATTGGCTTCGTCTCTTGATGTTTAGGCTCGTCAGGGTAATTCCATCAAGAATAAGGAGAGTCTATCCACAGTCAACAACCAACTAAGAAAATTTTTAAAAGGATATTAAAAAACTGAATGACGCACAACCAAGAGAACAAGCAGGATTCAAAAGTGGATTCAGTACAATGGATCACATCCAGCTTGTACAGCAGGCCATAGAAAGGCACAACGAATACATCATGCCTACTGTGCTTGGTTTTTATAGACTACGAAAAAGCATTTGACTCCATCTCAAAGCATGCGATAATGGATCCACTGCTTAACCAAGGTGTAGATAAAGCATATGTAAACCTATTAGGATCGATATATCCACAGCTACAGCCACAATTCACTTTGATGATCTTGAAGTGGGAATTAATGTAGAACGAGGTGTACGGCAGGGTGATGCAATATCGCCTGTTTTTTCTCGGCTGGCCTTGAAGGAGTACGCCGAAATGCTGAAGAGGCCTTCATCCTGCTTTACACATGATAATAGTTTTTTGATTGTGATAAGTTTTTTGATTATACTTTGATTTTCTGGAGTTGTGTTCATAATGTAGTAAATACATAATTTTAAATCATTTTCATTACTTACAGAGTCAGAATTTAAGTTACTTTGAAATGCACTGGCAGGCCAGGCTAATTTGGTTTTGCGATCTTGAATGGAATGGGGTTGGAGGTATGAATTAGAGGTAGATGGAGTTTGAGTACTCGGTTGTGAAAGAACTGAACAATAAGGTGTTTGCTCCTCTGATCTTGAGTTTGGGAAATATAAATTTTGTTCATGAAGTTTTCAATCATAACCTTTCTGGAGAACTCTTCTTTTATTGTCGATATTGGAGACTACTTGTTGGAAGGTACGTTTCACCGATGACGTTTTAAAGTTATGAGTCCCACTCTGTGCCGGATCAATACGCCCATCAGATCTACTATTATTGTGATTCTGATATTCTTGATTTGCTGATTTTTTTTTTTGATATGTTTGGGAAATCCTTTGCATTATAGATGATTTTTTTTTTGCCTATATACGTTTTAGGAATTGCCTCACTAGCATCATAGAAGGTCATGTTTTCGTATGACATGAGTTGTTTAATGTTTTTTGTCGTGCATGCTCTGGACATTTTTTATCCACTGGTTTGTGCCAATCTCTCAGTAAAGGCAGTGAAGTTCACAAAACGGAGCCTCTTCTTCTTCATTATGTTTTTGTTCTCCACAGTTAAAACATATTTCCTTACCCTTGCAATTATTTCTGGTATGTCCATATCATAGGCATTTAAAGCATTGGGTAACTGGAGGGATGTAGACGTTGACCATTCTTGGTAGACCATAGAAATATACAGTTTTTGGCATTGAACACCTTTAAAAGTTAATAGCCCAGTTCCCGTAGGTTCATAAGATACTTCATAGTTTTTAATCACCTTTCTGTTCAGTCTTTTAATTTTCAAGATTTCGGTTTCATTATGATCAGATTTACATGATTGTAATAACTTTTCTTCGCTAAGATCGATGTACAATTGTCTAACTATTCCTTTGCATGTTAAAAAGTTATATGGTATGAAAATATTATATCCTTTGTTTAAATGTCTTGTTTTTAATAATTTTTAATAATGAGTTGGCTGCCTGGTAGTTAATTAATTCTACCGCTATACGGTTTAATCCTTTGCTGCTAACCTTCTTAACATCTTTTAAATTAAGTAACTAACCTAACCTCAAATGTCAATACTGCGTCATCCTGTCGTAGATCCCGCTCTACATTAATTCCAACTTCAAGATCATCAAGGTAAACTCTCATTGTAGATTCATCTTATATCGGTCGTGATAGATTTACATAGGCTTTGTTTACACTCTGGCTAAGCAATACATCCATTATGGCCTGTTTTGAGATTGAGTCAAATACTTTTTCATAAAAATCCAGCACAGTGGCATGGTGTATTTGTTGTGCCTTTTTATAGCCTGCTCAACAACCTGGACATGATGAACTGCACTAAATTTACTTCGGAATCCTTCTTGCTCTCTTGGTTGTGTGGCATTCAATTTTCTTAATATTCTTTTATATATTATCTTGGTGAAAACTTTATACATTATCGATAGGAGGCTGAATGGACGGTAGTTCGTTAAATCTATGTCCCACTTCTGTATTTTTTCATAAGTTAGGTACTTTTTGTTCTTTGAGGTATTTTGACTATAATTTTGCCATTGTTTTATGTAAAATCCATCAGCTTTTAGCATTTCAATATTTACATTCTCCTTTCCTGGAGCCTTGCCGTTTTTCATCAATTCAATGTTCGCATTGATCGCTTTCTCCACTATGATATATGTTATTTGTTCTTACATGTGTATTGTTGTCTTTGACTGATTTTTATTTTCATATAACTGTGTATATAAAGATCAGAATCAGTCCACGGAATACGACGAACTCAGCACCAAAGTTTAAATGAAAAGTGGTTGAGACCTTGTTTTTCCAAAATGGATACATAAAATTCGTGTTTCAGCAGGATATAACAGTACTGAAAAACCAAGGTTTTACTATCTGTTTCATTGTGTTCTGCATTATGGCCTCCAGGTATTTTGTAAATTTCACATTGCATTTCTTGCCATTTCGCATCTTGTTTGTTGCCACCTTAGTTCGATATTAAAACCCCAAGTTAGACGAATTGGCTTTCTACCTTAAACTTATCTATTTGGCAGTTGTTAGACATGTTGTTTGGAAAGTCGATAATCATTATTTACGTTTTCTTCTCGTTTATTTCTTGTCCATTAAGATGACTTTCATTCCTTATTTTTTTGATTATTAAGGACCTCCGATTTCGCAAGAGGTATGTTTTCTTCCGCAACATATAGTTAAAACCAACAACATTATTTCGAAACATGTCACTATCAATAATCAAGAAAAAATTTGATGATATATAGAAGCATTTGATAATTACATCATTAAATGACGTCAGGTAGCTTTTAATTTGCAAAAAAATCCCCATTTGTATGCACCCAAGTACAAAATACTTCGACATCGTAATAAATATTTCTTAAAATAACATCCACCGATTCTCTATCACGAAACCTGTTATCATTTTTCACCGGAAATAAACGTCATGTTTCTAATTTTGCCCTTGACTTTTTATCGTCATCTATCCCACTTTCTCGGCTCGAAATTTTCCAGGACCCTAATTAAATTTGACGACCGAGAGAAAACTCAAAAGCGAGTTGACGCATCCCCGCCAACAACCGGGGAATTTTAGGTTTTATTTCATTATTTTTGAAATGGCAAATAAGCTTGAGGTTGTTTGCTTTGGTTAATGTCTTTGGTAGTTAAGACTTGGCAGTTGCTTACGTGTGCCTTGTTTGTGAGGATATGCTAATTTTACGCTCAATTATTCCGTGCAGTATAACGGTGACTGTTAAACTTATTATTTTAATATATGAAAGATTATGTTAGTCCAGTAAATATCGGGAAAAGGGAACTTAATCAAAATTATTTAGATCAACCGGCATTTACAGTAGCTCAAAAAATAATAGACCGGAAATGGTTCCATATCATCTTTCTCAAAATGCACGCCAGTGACTTTTGGTGGACGCAGATTATTTATTTAGCGTATGACTCATATCGATTTGAATCAGGTATATATAATAAAATATAGCACATAAACTGATTAAATTGTAAAACACAAAAAGTTATAAATTATAAAATAAACTATAAAAACATATAAAATATAAAATAGACTCTAAAAAAATATAAAATATAAAACACAAAAGTATAAAAAATATATAATATAAAGTTCAACATCAGGTAAGACACATCACAATAAGTGCATCAAATTTGAAAATCGAAGTCATTGATCCATTCCAACACGGAGTTTGTAGCTTCAAAAAAATAATTAATTTCATTACCATATGCTGTAAGAGGGCACTCAGCTACGATGTGATGAAGGGTTTAGCGGTGTTCTCCTCAGTCACAAGCTAGCGATCCAGTCAGTCCGCATTTGTAGAAAGAGCCATGGTATATGCCTTGGGACATTCTTATTCTGTTAAGTGTCTTCCACTCGTGGCGGGGAAGCTCTACTACCTGGCTGTTGAGGAATTTGTATAGTATACCTTCTCTCCAGACTGTGTCATATGCTGCAGTCAAATCAACATACACCATAGCAGTCTTCAGCCGTTCTTGAAACCCTGCCTCAATATACGTTGTTATGCTTAGTACTTGGTCCACACAGCTACGATGGGGCCTGAATCCAACCTGTTCAACAGAAGTATGTTTCAGTATCAGTGGGCCCAGTCGGTTTAGTAACAATCTCTCGAGAAGTTTCTAGCATAAACTTATTGAGCTATCGGGCGGTAGCTCTCAGACAAGTTCTTGGGTTTGTTTGGTTTCGGGACTGCGATTATTTTGGATTTCTTGAGGTCCACTGGGATATGTCCTGTTAATAGGATGTTGGAGTAGAATTTACTTAACCACATTCTTGTGTGTTTCCCGCAGTTGTTGAGGAATTTGGAGTGAATTCTATCGAAACCAGGAGCGTTACCAGATTTGGTGTCTACCAGTGCTTTATCTACTTCTTCCGCGATGAATGGTCTGGAGTAATCAAGATGGACTGGTTGGGAATATCACCACTTCCGATATTACAATCTATTTGTAACTGTAATTTTGCTTGAAAATAACGCATTTGCTTTTCATTATTCAGTAATTCAACTAATGAAATTACGATTGGCGAATAATTTACTCCTTTTAATTTCCATGTTATCGTAATTTTTGCTTTATCAAAAACTCAGTTTCCTCGAATTTCTTGAATTGAAGACTGATTTGACAGATAGTTTACATAAAAAAAAAACATCAATTTTAAATATAAGTTCACCAAAAATAATAAAATATATTGAACTTTTTAGTAAAATTATTAGATTATGAAGTTGGACCTTGAAGAAAATATAATTGAACAAGTCATGGAAATATTTGGAAATCGTGCTGGTAAAGTATGGGGATCTAGAAATGGAAATAAAATAGCAGATTAATAAAGTAAATCGTATCGCTAGAAGCTTTAAAGATACTATATGGAGAAACACACATTTGCAAATGAAGGCAAATGGATTTTGAATGAATTATTCTGAATAACAAGAAACCACTCCAATAGGAAGTCGATCACTGGGAAGATCACGAAAACGATGGCATAATAACCTGTGAGGGGTGAACTGTAGGCAAGAAGAATAGATGAGGAATTGTACCAGAGAAGAACTCTATTTAACAATCATAGCAAGAGTACAAATACTGAGATATGCCGGGCATATGGTAGAATATCAAAAGTATAGTATTAACAGGAAGGCGAAGAAGATATACACGACGAAGCAGTTAGCCAAAAACTGGTTGAAACGACAAATAAATAAGAATAGATGGCTAAAAGATATTAGCAAGGATAATACTACAATGAATATTACAAAGTATCTTTATACCCTTGAGCTTCTGGTGTTTAAGTAGGCTAATTAGAGTTGTTACACATAGTGCTTTTATCAGGAACAAAACCAGTATGAAATTTCATTCTTCTTATAAACACATGTGAAGTTTGGATTTTGTTATTTCAATTCTGTTATACTTGAACAGTTGTTTATGTGTTTTTGTGTTTTTTATAGAAAAATAAAAAAAAAAACGTGCTATCGGCAAATATTCATTTACAAATTATTGTCAAGAAATGCACATATATATGGTAAATGTATATATTAGAAGAGGATGCTTACCATAGTAAAATATTTCCTTGCTCAACATGCAGCGTGCCTAATTGGTCATACAAGCATTGGCTTCTGATATTTTTATTGAGGATTTAAGTACGAGGAAGCTGTAATTTATAAATTGAAGTTATGGGAGACTATATTTTATGTTGGTAGGCTAGAAACATAAATTATTCATTTTGTGGGCAAAATTAACTAAAGGTAGATGATTAATTCTTCTATTAGAACCTTCGGTGTGAAACACCAAATTCGAACAGATTTACCACTAAACACCAAATCACTTTTTTAAACTTCCCGACGTGCATTTCGCTAACCATGTTTCACTAACGCACGTTTCGCTAACCATCATTAGGAGATGTTTTCATCTAATACTAAAACTAAACTACGTTCTATTTATATGATAACCCTACTTAATGAAGAGTGTAAAAATCATGAACCATGAAGTTTACTGAGCCTTAGGTCCTTTAAGGACGGTCGCCATATAATGGTGTGTGTGAATGTGCAATCTAATGAGTGCGTGTGCACGTGCATATCCAGTTTCCATATTCATAGTTGTTTAACGTATTTTTCATTCTAATAAAAGTTTTTATAATTAGCTGCCAAAAGTGCCTATTTTTGTGAATGACGTTTGTTTGATTTTGATACATAAATTGGTAAGTAAATCCTGCTATCAGTAAAAATTACAAGACATTTATCGGTGCTGTAATAAGTATTACCAAACAGTGTATATATAAGAGAATGTCGTAGAGGGTACAGTCCTGACGCTGGTCCCAAACCAGTGAGGAGATGTACCAAAATTTTCTTAAAACTGGTGAAGAAATGACGGACAAGCTTGACAGCTTAGATGTGGTGAGACGACAAAACTGGACAGTACTTGTAAAAAGCCTGAATTTCCAGACCTGAGATATTATTGAAAACTAGGACGCTAGAAAACTATGAAACTAGGAAGCAGAGCCCCACACAAAAACAAAAGACGATTGTTACCCCAAATGCTGTTGCTTTACACATACTAGCGACGTTCCGAGCATGTAAAGACCAAGCTCATAGAACTGGGGTGAAGTGAAAACTTCACCTTCCAAATAAAACGAATATTGCCTTCCCTTCCACTGCGAAGAGGTTTTTAAAGATATCAAACCAGGAAAAGCTCCAGGGTGTTTCTATATTTACCTTAAATTCTTAATAAACTGCGGCAAGTTTACAAAAAATTGGATAGCTCACTTATTCACAGATATTATACAAATTGGCAATATTCTACAAGAATTTAAGGGCTTTAAGATATTTGCAATATTGAATTGAGCTGATAATCTTAAGAGCCGAGCTATGCGTGACATACAAACTGCCGGAATGACTTATTTATACAAAAATCAATACAAGATTGTTCGAATTGACTCCGATCGAGTAGGCTAGTTTTCGAGCTGGGTGGAGTTGTGCAAACTAAGTCTTATCACTCACCGCTTATATTGAGTCGGAATTCCAAAGAAAACTTAAAACCTCAGCAGTATTTATTGATCTATCAGTAGCCTACGACACAGTCAGGCATGATTTGTAAGTTTCTTTATGTGATTCTCTGTAGGCTAACTGCCCGATTTGATGTGTAGACAGCATGCTGGAATTGCTGACTAATCTGTAAGTTACAGCAATTATTGAATTTTTATGTGCCTAAATTTCAAAACGCATTATTTTCAATATTATATTTTTCAAATTGGCGTGATCGAAAAGTATTTTAACAATCGTGCTGCAATTTTGTACATATTTTTTCAATGATATTACTTTCTATATGAACCTATCTGTTTTGAAAAATTTGATGATTTTTTTTTTAATTGGAAACTGGACTTATAAATCGGCCATTTTGAAATAAAAAAAATTAATAGTTAAAAATGCAAATAAACCATATGCCAAGTTTCAAAAATATTGAACGAGTTATTCTTTAAAAAAAATCAAAATCAAGTAAAATTCACGCGTCTATATGTATCTCCCCCCCTAACGAAAAACAGCCGAAAACTCAAAACAAGAAACTACATTTTATAAATACTATGTGACACAAGCTGATCAGCATCAACATCAACTCTGCGTTCCTCCGCTTTGGGCTTTGTTTTCTCGACTACTGAGTCGTGCCCTGCAATCTGGCTAAATAGTCTGCATCTACAAAAAATAAACGTCCAGCTGAATAATACTATGAGGAGGAGTGCTGGTGTTACAAACCAACACCCACCCGCTGGCTACCGATTCTAAGACACATTCTCAGCTGCTATGAACAAATGTTGATGAGCAAATAGAAATCTACCAATTCACCAATATATGGACCATAATCTACTTCGCTCTAGACTACTACCAATGTCATTAACTTCATTAACCTAACCAAACCCAAAAGCCACCAAATTTCGACTTACCACGTAAAATACGGTTCACGCTTAACATAATTAGAACCTCTCCACTTTATGACTGCGGAGAACCCCAAAACCATTGAAACACATCATAGAAGGATGTCCCATGAGATCATATAATGGCAGACCCGAATCTACTGGCGACCCCATAATCGATAGATTACATCAATAGACTAGATATTAGTTTGTCATATATAATGAACATTCAAGTCATTGAAAAGTTATTGATTTTGTTATTGAAAGAGCGAGAAAGCAAATTTGCATTGCTAAAATCGCTAAAAAAATAGTGAAGATGCCTACTTTTGAATTATTTAGTGGAAATTTAAATATAAAGCTTAGTTTGTTTTTTTATTTTAATCTTTTTGTATCTGTTCTTTAGCCTTAAAATATATGTTTTTCTAAAATTGGTACGGAAACGCTATCTTTACAAAATTACAAAAGCAGCAAAATTACAGTGCGTATAATCAAATACACAGCAATTTTAAATTGTTGTCTTGTATCTATATAGAATTGGTTTTTTTATTTCCTTTAGTGCATTCTAAAACAGCAATTTCTCTTGTTACACCATTTATTTCCACAGAAAACTTTAAAAGCACTCCCATGCAATAAATGTGAGCTCTTAAAATATTTTATTTTATGACGAAACAGATATTTCAGATAAACTTATACCATTTCAAATGAAAATATACATTTTTTTATATAAATAGCTCCATCAAGTGTTTAAGGCATAATTTCAAAACATTTTCAAAAAGGAATATATAATTATCTCAATAATACAACATTTCATACAATTTCACAGCATATATTGTAGGCTGTGATTTTAATCAGACAGTAGAAAAAATCATTTATTTCTAAATTCAGATACACAATTGTGTGCATGTTAACGAAAAATAGTAATTAGGGGTTAACTACTACGTCATATATGTTAACAACTGTTATTTCTAAAATGGTGTAATGGTGAAACAACATAAAATAGTTCAATGGACTAATCCAAGACAGCCAGAAGGTAAAAACAATCACTGGACAAGACACAGATATACTTTTAAAATTAAAAACATATTTTATTACCGAAAGTTACATACATATACCTATATACACAATTTACGACACAAATCATCCAGAGTGAGCAGCATATGGAGGCACTACGACGATTATTAAAAATGCCATAAAACACCAACAGCATGGAGACTACATGGGGAAGACACATGCCAATAGTGTTATTCTAGAAGACTGGTAAGGTCTTATTCTAGAAGACTGGTAAGTCTAGAAGACTGGTTTCTTACCGAAAGGTAAGGAACTTTTTGAAACACTGCTAGCTAATAGCCTACATCACCTCTCTACTGAACAACCGACCTACTGGATCACTGACCGTAGAAAACTTTCCGAATGAGCAAACTATTTTAATGCAGTGGAAAGACAACAAACTTGTATCTCAATTCTTCCGTTGGAACCTTTGGTGTGAAACACTAAACTTGAAGAGATTTACCACTAAACACCAAAACGTTTTTTTGAACTGCTCGACGCACGTTTCGCTAGCCATGTTAGATCAGATTAAATCATCTCCTGATGATGCTAACATGGTTAGCGAAACGTGCGTCGAGCAGTTTAAAAAAGCGTTTTGGTGTTTAGTGATAAATCTCTTCAAGTTTAAACTTGTATGTGTTACTTCCAATTTTGAAACAAACACTAATGTATCCGCTTCGCAATGTGACCGTGCTTCTATATCTAAAAAAAAATATACTTCAACCTAAAATGGTAGCAATTTGATATAACCTATAATAAGGCATGGGGATAGTTGATAATTTGGAGATTGAAAATTTGGTAGATGCCTATAGAACAAAAATACGACTGCTATTGCCTATTTCTTAGATGTTTCAGTGGTTAATGCCTGGTTGGTAATAAAAAAAAGTTATACCTGATGCTGATGACCGAAGTGCAGAAAGTCTATTGGTTTATCGGAGATATATAACTCGGGTCTTTTTGAAATCATTTGATGACCACAACATAGACGAATATCACGCCCTGTGGAAGATGTAAGACATAACAATACTGGGCATTTGATTGTCTACAAATGTAGACAATTCACATCACCGTATGCATGTTGCAGTAAGAAACGCAACTTTATCTGCAGAATATGTAATACGGCTTTGCATTCCAAAATATATTTTTATAGTGACCGTACTGCATAGGTGGATTTTGTCATTTTTTCGCAAATTCAATCGCAAAAACCTCAAGATCAAAATACGAACAAAACAAGTAACAAAAAGAGTCTCGCAGTCATTACGATCAAAGTCTTTACCACCTCCGGAAAAACGTCATGTGGACTCGGCGATAAGTGGGTTTCTGATGGGATAGAAGTGAAAAGGCATAATATAACTTGAAATCAAGTAAATGAAATAGAGAGAACATCTAAACAGAAACGGTTATTAAATAATGGGCTCCGTTTGTGATATATAACACAAGAGATTTCGCTTCAAATCAATAGCATAATGGAGATGCAGATCGAGATCTTATGGAGATAATAAAAAATAAAAGGAGCTGAAATAGAGATATAAAACAATTATGGACACCAAATACGAATATGTTGAAAGATTTAAAAAATTCTGTATAAAAAACATTAACAATTATTTTCCTCAAAATATTTCCTAAAGTTAATACTATAGAATGGAATAACGCTACAATATACCCTAAACGTGGTTAGAGTGGAATTGTAGAATGGTTATTTAGAGGCGTTAGAGGTTTAAAACAATGTGGCCAGTAGGATAGTAATCAACTTTGTTATTTAACCCATGTTTAGGTTAAGATGGATTGAAAGTAATAATACTGTAACTAGTCACTGCACTACAGAATGGATTACAAATTAATGTAGGAAAGAGCAATCAATATATGGGACTCAGAGTCTCAATATATAAGACTGAGGAACAAACACACAAGTACGAGATTAGAAATCCCAAACAAACAAACAATAAAAGGATGCATTTTAAGGAAACCAAAAGTACTATGTATTTAAAATTTCTGATAAACAAAATATGTGAGGAAGAAGCACAAGTGGATCTGAGAATGGCGAAGGGAAATTACATGCGTTGGTAATATAAGGATAGTAAGAAGTATAACCCTGAAACAACCGAAAGAGGAAAATGTGTGGAGGGGGCCGAGGAGAAGTTGGAGAGAGACAATGATGGAAGACATAAGAGCAGAAGAGTTGAAAGATTGGAGGAAATTTGCAAATGATATATAGACATAAATGGAAAATAATTGCAAGGCTATAGACTTACGATTAAGCAAGTAATAAAGTCAACAAAGTTGTAATTGGTCGGACATTTTAAGCGCGGAATTAATCGAAAGGGGGAAGGGATGAGGAGACCGAGTAACAGTGGAGATAGGCTGTGATGGAAGGTAGAAAAAAAAGTTGGAGGACTGCAGGGAACTTGCGAAAGGTTGGCAGAAATGGAAGATAATATCAAAGCTATATTCATATACCTATTTATAATGCCAATAAATTAAAATTTCGATCATATATATCATAATGAATTTCTTTTGCAATAAACTCTCTTGTTGAAAATAAATACGAATGCTACTACAGATAGTACTACTACGGCCACTCAGCAGAATCAGGTGCTCTATCCGTTGATGTTGTTTCCTTATTATAATTTTGACATTATGTAATACAGACCACACTTTAAATCTACTAAACCAACTATTAAAAGCTTCAAAGTTGTACTAGATCAGACCAAAAAAATGTTTTCTTCTTAACATTGGACGACTTAATGGAATTCTTATTTGATATTTATATTTATTTCATATACTTAAAGCTGCTTCTATTTTAGGTATGATCGGATTTCCTGCAACTTTAAAAGTCATTTTAGATAGAGAAAAAATCTATTTTTAAGTCTGAATTCTTAATCATCGAACTGTATGCTGGTATGAGTAAGTGAATATATAACTTATAAATGCAACTTATCAAGCGTTTTCTAACTTTATTTTAAGAAACTTTCACAATTTCAATCACTTTCTAAGGCATTTAATTTATTTATCTTTTTTTTATTTGAAGATGTTTTTTAATTTAATTTCCCCTTCCTCCTTTTTGTGCTATTGAGACCCTATACACGATGTGAACCAGGAAAATGAGTTAAAGGAAAGAAACTGAACGGAAATAAAATATGGTGTTTTGTTTCGAAAAATTGTTTATTGTGATAAATGCTGGAATGGTGGCGCCCCAACGCCCTCTCTCACGTGCCGCTACTGGTTCGTCGACGTTTTTAACAATTAGCTCTTTAGTACAAGTACAACACCACTCAGTACAACAGAAGCTGCAACTAAAGCCTATGAACCAGTAGCTTTTTTTGCAGATTGAATTTTGGAAAACCTTGGAATGGTGGTTGTGATGCTAATTTTTCATGAAAAATTGTGTTTAGTAGATGCAATATAGTCGGAACATTCGAAACCTGCTGAAATAAATTCGTTACATTCCGAAGAAGTCATCGACAATTTTGAAAAAAATAGTCATCGTCTATAAAAAGAGACGAAGTGACAATTTGGACGATATGCTATTCCATGCCATGACGTCCCTGATTCATTAGACGACATTAAAAACATTACAAATTTATAAAGATTCTGGCTTTATTTGAGTTCATTGTATTTTAGTTAATAAACAAATTTTGCAACTTTAGTTTAAATACTCATCGTTTGTAGTGTAACCCGTTTTTTTGTAGATTACTTAAATTACAGCTACGGTAGCCATTCACCGGAGGCAGTTAGGCCGTGGGTCACAAATGGATCTCGTCGACACTTCGATAAAAACACCACCAGTTCTTCGCAATCAAAAAAATAAACCATTAAACTGGGAAAAAGGTTTAGTTACTCTAAAAAGACTCAGTTAACTGTAAAATGATTTAATAAACACAAGCACAAATTCAGGGACAAACAAAAATAATAAAAATTAAACAATTATAACACGAAAAAAAAAACTACCCTACTTAACTAGGCATAATTAAGATGAAAGTTTTCAACATTAAATTAACAATATTAAAGAATAAGGGCTCTTATCTAGCGTTCGTGAAACTCGAATGATGGTAGACAAATAATGATTGAATAATAAATGGGGAATAATAGTAAAAATAATAATAAAATAAAGTATGGCTTTTATCCTTTGTGGTGCTGCCTAACTATCCGGCTATTGAAAAGTTCGGTAACTAAGATGAGTACTTACTGACATGTACAGGGACCAAAACGTTTGATACTATAATACGCCTCGTCAAACATGTCTGGTAATTAAAATGACCCGTATCTAAAAGGTCTGGGGTCTAAAATGTTCCTTATCTAAAATGGCCGTAGTCGAAAACGTCCCGATCCTAAAATGTTCGGATCCTAAAATGTCTGGATCCTAAAAAGCCCGGGGCCTGCAACCCTCTAAAAAAATAAGCAGGCCAGCTAATAAACATACCTCTAATAGAGGAATGACTTAACCAGGACTTCAGGGTCGCTGTCCGTCTTTTTAGTATGGAGACGAATAATCGGCATGAAGCGAGGAGTTTGACTATCCCCACGTTCATCGCAGAGTATAAAGGTGCTTTAAAGCAAGGTATGCACAAGGCAGTAGCGGCCGATAATTTATAAAAGCTACACATTTTCACATATATCTTAAAGGTCAAATTTGCATGTTAAACTTCATCATAAGAAAATAATTTCTGTTCTCTCAAATGATAAAATTGTTGACAATTTGGCGACATTGTCTTAAACATTTATAATAGTTTATTTTATAAAAAAAAATAACCATGAATATACCATGAGAGAAGTACATTACGAAACGCTAAGAAATATCGGTTGGGAAAATGACATAGCATAACGAACCATTTGTACTAAAAGAATTAATATATAGCTCATTCAGGGAAATAATGGTTGTACGTCATCAAAATCATATATATATAATACGACTATATTTACATTACTACTACATTAATGTGCAGACATATATCGTCTGTTTCTCTCACTACTACTTTGGGTCTTATGCGCATGTCCGAGAATTGAGTATGCTTATAGACGTGTATCAGTTTGCATATGTTTTTGTGTCACGTTTATTTATTGCGACATTTGCGCACAACAGGTCGAGTAGTAGAAAAAGAAATAGATGTAGACGTTTGCTGTCTCACTTACTCCGTGATACCTCCACTTACAGAGCTTAGCCTTCAAGCTTAGCCTTAGCTTAGCTTAGCCTTCAAGGTTTGGATGCGCAGTAGCCTAACGTCCGAGAGCTCATTCGAAGCAGACGATTCGTGGTATTTCGATTTCGATTGATTTTCGATAAAGAAAATTTAGGAATAATCGACAGATACTAATTGAACGTCAGCCCATCAGACTGCTTAGAATTGAATTTCTTAGAAGAATGAGCCAGCACCGCGAATAATATATATATATGGACGAGATGTACATTCACTCATCATACACCCACAAAAATGGATCGAGCGATGAAACTTTAGAAGGCTTACAAATAGTACACACAGGTAGTGAAAATTGGTTTGTTCCTAATGCCTATATTAGATGAAAATCAAGTAGCACAAACGGCGATTACCATCATGACATGAATTACGACAATTACAAAAAGTGGGTTTGGGAGAAACTTATTCCGAATTTGCCATCGAAGAGTATTGTGGTAATCAACAAACAAGTGAAAAATGCATCAACGTCATTGTCAAGAAAAGCGGAAATGCAAGAATAGTTACGGCTTAGAGGTATACCTTTTGACAATAAGATGGTAAAACCATTACTTTACAACCTTACAAAAGCCCATAAACCAAGGCACAAGAGATCCGAAATAAACGAAATGTTTAATGCAAAAGTCACGATGTAATGCGACTGCCACCATATCATCCAGATCTGAATCCTATCGAGTTGGTTTGGGCCAAAATGAAAGGATATGTCGGCTGAAAAAATGTGAATTTTAGTTTTAATCATGTGATTAAACATTGTGATGACTTCTTTGAGGAATTCTCAGCCGACAAATGGAAATCTCGCGGTGAGCGAGTGGTGGTTGTGGAAGAAATCGTTATTGATTTGGGCAAAAACGATATTCTGATTCAGCAAGTGACGAAAGTGATGGGTCAGACCTAGAGGAAAGCGATTTATTAGGAATAGAGGAATTGAATGACGAGAATAGGGTTCGAAACGTAGCTATTGAAAACAATGAAAGTTATGTTAATTTGTAAATTTTGCAACGGAAATGTGTCTTTAAAATATTATTTGATATTATTACCCTTATTTACGTTATGTAGTCATTGAAGTATAGATATTGTGAGTTCATTATCACTCATATTTTATTTTATTATGTAGGAATGTTGGTTAGTCTTTAAAGTATATTGTTAGTTCATTATTACTCATATTCTATTTTATTGCGTTACATATAATGTATATGCTAATTAAGATGCCCCTAAGGGGGAACACTAAAAAACGTGCACCAAATGGATAAAAGATCTTTCCGGTTGTGACATACCCACCGATATCAAGCAATTCTTAGATCTGGGCCATAAATTCAGTTTTCGACCAAACCAAAAGAACATAAACGTTAAAAAATTGCTGCCATACATGGAAAACATTCTTTATATGCATCCTGAATACAAGATCAAAGATTACTAATGCTTTGACAAATTTTATTCAACAACCAGTACATAAACATTATCTAAGAAATCTATTTTTTTAAATGAACAACTGAACAAGCTAAACAACCCACTATTTACCTATATAGGACAAACATCAACACTACTGCAAGGTAGAATTACCAGACACAAAAGTGATTATAGATTGGGAAAAAAAAACCTGCGCTTTAGCAGAACATGTCATTGAAAGTAACCACATCATGAATTTTCAAAATACTGAAATTATATGTCAAGAGGGTAATATTAACAAAAGGCGGTTCTTTGAATTTGTTGAAATCCACTTGAACAACACGTCTCTTAACAAACAAAGAGACGTAGACGATCTCAGCATCATTTGTTCGTATCAGTTAACAACACAAGGAATCAAATTAATCTGCCAGTAATTCCACATCCATCCATAGAAAACTTATGTTGGAATGTAGTCTGCTTCGCGGACTATCGATAAAATTCCATTTTACGCCCTCTGTTCGTTCTTTCAATAGTGTTTTTAAAGTTTAATAATAAATCATGATTTTCACACCATACCTCGAATTAAAATTTGAATGCAATAAAATCGGACAAACAGATGACTGACCTGTTTAATGTTTTTTAATAACTTGAGCTAAATAGAACTTGCTTTGCACGTAAGTTAAAGTCAATTAATTAATGTTAGAATTAAAAAAAAAGTATTTTTTGCTCTGTATTGCAGTTTTGAAAACGGAAACAATAAATTTCCTAAAGCTCGGCGTATATCTATATATATATATATATATATATATATATATATATATATATATATATATATATATATATATATATATATATATATACATATATATATATATATATATATATATATATATATATATATATATATATATATATATATATATATATATATATATATATAATATATATATATATATATATATATATATATATATATATATATATATATATATATATATATATATATATATATATATATATATATATATATATATTATATATATATATATAATATATATATATATATATATATATATATATATATATTTATATATATATATATAATTATATATATATATATATATATATATATATATATATATATATATATATATATATAAAACATACATAAGGAAACATGGATAGCTCCAAATGGAGAGACAAAGAATCAAATTGACCATGTCCTCATAGAAAGAAAGTATGCAAAAAACGTTACTGATGTTAGAAGTTTCAGGGGAGCTGATAGTGATAGCGATCACATATTAGTTATAACGGAAATGAAACAGGAAAGACCACCTAGAAGAAAAAATATAAAGGGGGGGAAGACGGAAAAGATATGACGTAGCAAAACTAGAGGATAGGACAACAGCAATGCATTTCGAACAGGAAATGAAAAGAAAACTAGGAATTAAGCTCAATAAAGAACATTTAGAGGAGGAATAGGTACGGATTGAAACAGTTATGAAGGAGGTAGCAGAAAAAATACTGGGAGAACCCAAAAAAAAATCAAACAAATAGGTGGTTCGACGAAGAATGTAAACAAGTTTTGGAGCAAAGAAACAAAGCACGTCTGAGATTACTGAAAGAAAGGAGCGAAAGCAACAAAGAAAGATATGATCGCATCCGAAAGGGAGCCAAGACCATATGTAGCAGGAAAAAGAAAGAACTTTTTAGAACGTGAATTAAAAGAAATAGAGGAATCATATGCTAATAAAGAGATAAGAAATTTCTATCAGGAATTAAAAAAAAGTAAAGGCAGTAGCGCTAGAAGACCCCATTATTTGAAAACTCAAGAAGGATCCCTGGTAGGAGATGTAGATGGAAAACTGAAAAGATTTGCCCAATATTTTTCAGAGACGCTAAATGAGACTGGTGAAGAAGGGAACTGGGGAGAACATGAAATTGAAGAAGATGCGATTGCAGAAAATAACGAAATTATAAATGCACGAACAAAAGAAGAAGTAGAAGTTTGTATAAAGCAGTTAAAAAATAACAAAAGTGCTGGAGAAAACAGTATAACAGCTGAAATCCTGAAACACGGTGGTGATACTTTGGTGGCAAGCACATGGAAGTTAATGAACAGAATTTGGCAAGAAGAAAATATGCCAGAGAAATGGAATAAGGCGCTGATAATACCACTGCACAAAAAAGGAGCTAAGGAGGAATGTAATAACTACCGCGGAATTGCACTGCAAGACGTGACCTACAAAGTGATGGCCAAGATGATTAAAGATCGACTAGAGAAATACCATAACGAACAAGTAGGGGAATACCAAGGAGGGTTCAGGGCAGGAAGATCAACAACCGACCAGATATTCATCATGAAACAGATCCAACAGAATACTTATGAGCAAAATTTGAGCTTACATTTGCTGTTCATAGATTATCGGCAAGCATATGACTCCATTAGCAGGGAAAAGGTGTTCCAAGCAATGAGACAACTGGGGGTCCCGGAAAAGTTGAGGAAGTTGGTGGAGATGACTGTCAGGAGAACAGTAAATAAAGTTATAGTCGATGGAGCAATGTCTGAGGAGTTCATTGTAAAGAAAGGACTGAGACATGGCGATCCACTGTCAACAGTCTTGTTCA
>JARFXV010000549.1:152500-414956 GCA_031761425.1 Cosmopolites sordidus | reverse complement strand
GGGATATTCCAAGACTAATGGTGAACCCATTTGGCAGAATCGTTCAATCGATCACATCTAACACCATTGAGATACAATTTTTTTAATAACACGGTACGATGACGATGATGATGACGATGACGATGAACAACATAATGAACTCCACGATAAATACCACCAGCTTAATAAAAAATAATGCATGCATGTCATAAAGAAGAAAATCTGGAATATGAGAATTTACCTAATTTTTCTGCATCTCTAGAATGAATATTAAGTTCAACTGAGGAAAAAAACTGGATGACACAAATCGTTCTCATATTATTATTGATTGACCCCATATCTACCTTGGTTGGTTCAAGTTTCTTACTTGTCGAAAAAGAGTTACTCACAAAATGTTACATTTTGAGTTCTTCACGGTTCGATTTTGCGAGGAACATAGGGCAAAACCGTATAGACAAAGATATGTTACAATAGAGATATGTTACAATTGATCGGTTTCATATCAAATGAAACTAAAGCACATGTATCGCAGCATTGTGTCTATAGATGTATAAAGACTTCACATATGTAAGGCAAGCAGTCTGTACGTAAAAATGTGAATCGAGATAGCGAGCAGAGAAAATCTGGAAAGTCCTCATTATTTCTATGTAGTCTAAACTAGATATAGTAAATTCAATTATATTTTTATCGGTACATACAGGTTCGAAACATGGACCTTTAAGCTCGCTTGCTATACTATACTTACTATTACCAATAAGCGTTCCAAAATTCCGAAGGGGCTAAACATTTTTATGAGCAACGATATCTAGAAGAACCGCCTCCAATTCGGCAAAATATATTCAAATTTCTCAAAGGTTTTTGGAAATGAGTAGTGCGGTTCCAGAATTTCAAGAATATGGCTGACAACGAGAAATCGATCGTAAAGACGAAGAACATATTTTACATCTTGCTGAAGAGGATTCTACCAGAGGTACTCGAAGTTTTATGTGACAAGTTAGGGTTTCCCAATACTAAAAGATCAATTATTCGATATTTTACCACACTTATCCGCTGATTTTTCATACTGTCAAAATTATTATGAATGGTCTATTGGCCACAACCAAAGGAATCCTAATTTGTTGTTCAGTATTTTATCAACCGACGAAGCTCTTTTTACATGATAGACATGAATAGTTAATTTAATAAAACAATTACTCATGCGATTCATAATGTAACGTGAATCTTTTAAAGCGAGTTATGGTATATTAAACGACAGTAATGTGTAAGTTTTCTTTTTTTCGCACCAAAACAAACCAAATTTATGCCAAAACGCATGGAATAAATTGCTATAAAAATACTATATTTTACTTTCAAACAATACCTTAAAAGGTCAATGCCACAATACTACTACTGCTTATCCTGTGTGTCAAGTTGACCCTGAGGCCCTTACTTTTGTTCTCTTGTTATCGATTACGACTGTTTCGCGTCAGTCGCAATCTGGGTTTTTTATGCGCCGTCCTTTTGACGCGGTTAATACCATACGGTACTGGTCGAGATTAATCGACCGAAGTGATAGTGATTACTGCTCCGGAAACGACCCGCGAGGGTCGAGTCCAGTGGAAGTTTATTCGTAGATCGATTGGTTGGTTCGCTGGTCGTTGACGCTGGATTTTTTGAATGAACTGGTGTACTGTTCGGTTCTTCTTCGTGTCTGTGGTGTTTTGGCATATTCTTTTTTGTTTTCTTGATGTTATTCTGTTCTGTTTTGCTTTATTATTCTCTTTTTTGTTTTCTTGATGTTCTCTTTTTTGTTTTCTTGATGTTATACCGGTGTTAGTGGTTTTGTTTTGATGTTGTTGGTAGCACAGAATGGACGGACTGGATGTTGTTGTCGGTCCCAGTGCGTTACATCTTCACCGTCTTCGGGGCTAAGGCTTATTCTCTTGGTTAGGTTTGAGGTCGCCGCGCGTCTTGCGTGACGAACCTCGGGGGTGCCCGCTCCCTAATCCAGTTCGGACTCCCGCTGCTGGAACGGTCAACAGCCATGGACGTCTGCCCCCACGATGGCCAGCGCGCATTACACCGCGTCCGACCATCACAGAGTCCATCCTCTGCTTACAGTATTACACTGTTTATTCCTTGTTAGCGAGTCCGGGCAAGAAGGATTTGGTGTTGCTGCCGGTCCCGGTGCTTCGTTCTTCACCAACTTCGGGGCTAAGACTTATTCTCTGGGTTAGGTTTGAAGTGCCGACTGGCGGAGACGACACTTCGGGGTTGTCCGCTCCCTTGGCCAGATCTGTACGTCGGCGACCGAGACTACCAACCGACACTGCTATCTGTCCCCATGGTGACCAGACAAGACACGTCCGATCACCTCAGAGTCTCGTTCCGAACTGTGACCAATGCCACAATAAACTGAATCCCATGGATCAAAATACACGTTTAAAGGATACTTTTTCTTCAAAAAAAAAAAAGGAAAGAATTGTTGGTGAAATTTACGAAAGTACTTTCCCTTCCACCATGTACTTTGAAGCATCAAAAAATGTTTTCTGGTTTGTGAGTACGCCGTTTTTCATTGCATTTACCAATCATATAATTATTTTTTCTTTTAATTTAATTTTAATAAAATGGTTCATTGCTCAGATTTATTAGATAATCATTATGATTTGATTTAAAGTAAATATGTAGCGATGGTATTATATAATTATGATTATATTATTTTTAAAAAATTTCAGCAAATAACGAAACAATTATATAACTAGGTTTTCTATAAACAATAGACAACTGATTATTATCGACAGAAATCACAACAGAACTAAATGTCAGAGAAATTAGAAACTAGACTTTTTAGCATTTTCTGCTTAAAAATTATATATAAAGGTTGCTCCGAATATTTTCAAAATAATAAAGTGTATTTTCAAAAATTAAATTAAGTCAGAGAAATGATGTAAATTAAAATTAATTGGTTATTCATTTGTTAGTGGCTTTTATGTTTTGAAAATGAAACCAATCACACGTCTGGATCGGGCTGATGGCAATTACCCTTTTCAGTTTCTTCTTCACCAATTTACTTTTTTTAACTTCTCGATGTGTATTTCGCTCACCATGTTAGCATCATTAGGAGATTAAGTTATCTCCTGATGATGCTAATATGGTTAGCGAAACGCGTGTCGAGAAGTTAAAAAAAAGTTAATTGGTGTTTAGTGGTAAATATCTGCTAGTTTAGTATAGACAGAAATACTCTTTTCTAAATTCTATGAAACTTTAAAATTCCATTAACACTCATTTATCTTGTTAAAATAGAAATTAATAATATTAGGTTGTCAGTAAAACTTGAGATACGTGTCTCGCTCTATTTAACGCCCAAAAAAGATTAGTACAATGTGTACAAAGTCTAGTCTGGTCCTTGAGAGAGTGATTTATAATGCTGGCCTCAATGTAAGAGAAACTATATTTAATAAGTCAATAGCCGGCCGCGGTGGCCTGGTGGGTTAGTCGCCTGCCTGGCAATTCAAAGGTAGCTGGTTCGATTCCAGCGCTCGGATGGGTGTTTTTTCTTTAATTCTCCCGTCCGTCGTACTTCCTACCCAACACACACTGATATACACATATCTACACCTAAATATCTATGATTATTTCTAAGGAAGAGTGTAAAATCCGACAACGAATTACCCCTCGTCATGCCAGTTAAAGGCTGAGTAAGGCCGGATGCGTTTTCAGAAGTGTTCTGCGTTGGTCACTCGCCAGTCGGTAGGCTTCTTGATAGACTTATGGGTAGGTACATAACCAAGGGTTGTAGCTGATGACCGTGGTTCGGAACCCACGTTAAGATGTGTAGGTCCAGTCGCTAAATAGCCTTAGATGCTGATGCGCCTCTAATCGTAAAGCCTTTCCTTTCGTACCTTTGATGAATCAATAGATGAGAGAGATTTAATGAGAATAGATGATAGTTAATTCTGATGATCTGGACATTGTAACAAAAATTACTACAAGGGTGAAAGGGACATTCATAAATATCCAAAAATAAACCAATAAAGCGGGCTTAACTATTAATGAAAACAAAACAGAATATATGATTATCTCAGAAAAACGGAGAAATTGAAAACCAGGCAACAAAACAATTGGCACATCCACCTTCCAAAGAGTTGAGCAATTTGACTACTTACAATTGCAATTTGACGAATATATTCACCGAAATTAGAAGGCTGCTAGCCAACAGATGCTACTAGGGACTTCAAAGAATCATGAAGTCAAAAATTGTATCGCACCTCCCTAAGAGGAAAATTTAAAAAAACTCTAATCGGGCCAGTACTGACATATGGAAGCGAAGCATAGAGAAAGTCTTGAGCAAGATTTATAGACCAATTTGCGAAAATAATACATAGAGAAAGAGACATAACCATGAACTTTACACGCTATTCAAAGACCAGGACATCATTTTATACATAAAATGCATACATTTGAGATGAGCAGGTCACCTAATAAGAATGAATGATGCTAACCGAACCAAGAGCACCTTTAATACAACGCCGGTAGGCAGACGTAAACGAGAGACGTAAGCTACGGTGGTCAGACACGATGCTCGTAACATTGGAGTGAAGAATTAGAAATGAGCTGCCCGGGACAAGGACGGAGTTGTAGAGCCATAGAAGAAGATTTTAATTTGCGGGGTCATTCGAAGCGCAAGATCAAGGTTGATTCCCTACAAAATATTGTGGAGTTTAAACTTAAATTGAACAAAAATTGCCCGAATTCCAGTAGCATATAATGTGAAATGTATGGTTGACATTTGAGAAAAATAAAATGTTTTTTTTTTGTAACATGGCATTTTTATCGGATATCAGATAATAAAAAAATTTATAATAATCTACCCTTGACCTGATAAACCTCTAATAAAAATAACATTTCAATTCAAATATACTGAGTATTCACATTTATATGTCAGTAACTATATATAACATTATAATAAACACATTAAAGTTTGTAATATTTGTTTCAGGTAAGACTCCTCTCTGCCTTCCGCACTAAATTTTTCTGAATAACCGGTAAGTTTCTTAGCAATAATAAAAAAAAACGAATTACATCATATATTATAAAAATGTATTGAAAGAAAAAAAGTGGAGATAATTAAACAAATGGCATACATTGATCAATCAATCGATAAGCTTAATGAGCAAAAATCTCACATGTTGCCTTCGTAATTATTTTTTGAAATGATTCATTATTACTATTAAAAAATTACACAACTCGACCTGATTTTTGTAACATTGATGAAAATGCTTTTTTGCGCTTCATTTAGGTAGTTATTAAAACATCTTTTCGCAGAAATGGCCTAGCACATTCCATTTTCAAATGTCTACTTCTCTTTTATATCATGGCGTAATTGAAATTATTTGTACCTGGAGTACAAAGATAAGGAGTACTTTGGTACAAAGTATTGCTGTTTCTTGGGTCTGTGGGACAGTAGGACAACTAATGAACGTTACAGTAAGAAAAATTGGCCTCATAAAACTTCTTTTAAACCTGCTAGTCCAAAAATAAAATATGCCCCCTTTGTTAAACCCAAAAAACGGTGGTTCTTCCGCCTCTCCATGTTTAGGTTGGACTAACGAAAAACTTACTCAATGTCAAAATTATGGACAAAGAAGATAATGGTTTCAAGTACCTAAAAGATATATTTTCTCAATTAAGTGATGCAAAACTAAAAGAAGGCATATTTCTTGAACCGTAAATAAAAAAGCTTCAGGCAGATAGGAAACGAGGTAGGCAATAAAAAATCCTCCGCGAACAGAATAACTAGGAAATATAAATTTCATCCGTATCATATACAATTGGTTCAAGAATTAAATCAAAATGATTTCGATCGAAAGCTTAAATTTTGTAACTGGGCAATTGGAAAAAATAGAAAAGAACCTAACTTTTCAAATATAATTTATTCACGGATGGGGCAACTTTCCTTAAAAGTAGGTACGTCAATCGACATAATTTCCACTGTTACAACAGTGAAAATCGAAGATTCATTATCTCTTTAGATCATCGGCATAGATGGTTTCTTAATGTGTGGGCTGGTATTATCGGATATCGCCACCTAGGGATATATTTTTTTGAAAATGAACTTAATGGTGATAGTTTTGTAAATTTTTTACAAAATAATTTTGAAGAGTGGATTGAAGAATTGCATTTAACTGTAACGAGACGAATGTGGTTACGGCTAGGCAGCGCTCCTCCACATTTTAGCAGACAAGTGAAACAATATTTGGTTCTGTACCGTGCCAGCCAGATCCCCGAATTTAACAAAACCAGATTTTTTCTTATGGGGTTTTGTTAAAGAACAAGTTTGTCAAATGCCACCCCAGGGCATGCAAATTAGAATAAGAAATGTATTTATGAATAATAATGAGGCAATGGTCATTACAGTCAATAGTTATTTTGAACATAGCCTTAGAGTTTGTATTGCACAATATGGTAGACATATTGAACATTTAATTAAATGATTGTAGAGACTTCTTTATAAATGTTTGCACTTACAAACTGCCCTTTCAAAAAAACTAAATATATATGACGTTATATTTACTATAATAATAAGTTTTGTTACTCTATAATAATTGCATTTTAATCAAATATTAAAACGTGATGGCCTAAATTCTTAATATATCATGACTTATCATGAATGTATTCATTAGTTTAATAATAACATAAAGCCTAAGGTGAATTCCGTTAAAAACGAAATATTAAAAACAAAAATGTAAAAATCTCAGTAATTATAACAGATAAGTATACAATATGTTTAACAAAAATAGAAGTATTTTGTATTAGGATTACTGTAAAATGAAAAAATATTAGATATTTGTTTACAACAAAATGAGATATTATGTTTTGATGTTTTGTTCATTTATCTCAGTTATCCTGGACACCCTGTATAACGACAGACAAAGTTTGTTAGCATTAAAAGTTAAGTTATAATTTCACTAATATTCCTACCAAAAATATATAATATTCTATATATATTATATATATTCTATATATTCTATATATATATATTATATATATATATATATATATATATATATATATATATATATATATATATATATATATATATATATATTCTATATATTCTATATATATATATATATATATATATATATATATATATATATATATATATATATATATATATATATATATATATATATATATATATATATATATATATATACAGGGCCGAATCTGAACACCCGCACCCGCAGAGAATTATAGATTGGCAGAGTTTATCTAAAAAATAACAACACACGCCAAATCTGAACAGCATATTTTGGCCTGTACAACTTGAGAACTAACATATGAACTAAGATAACATATTAGATGATACTATATATTCAAAAAAAAATAGTAAACATTTTGGAATCTGGTCTTGGAGAGGCTCATTGACATAATTATGATGCTGGCAAAAGATGCTCTTGTTTAGAGTCTCTAAAGAGCATAGCGGAAACTATGAAGAGAATTTTATTATCAACTGTGCAGCTATTAGCCAAGTACGAACCTATCATGTCGCAAGTTTTAAGTGCGCCAAAAAGACGAGAAAAGTATTTAAATCATTACATACAAAATCAAATTATCAGTTGTATATATTTTTATATTAAAACTGAACTCATTCAGAAAATACATAAAGCGCAGTGTTTTTCAGTCGTAATTGACACAACACCAGATTTTCCTAAGAAATACCAGATGATTTTCGTAGTACGATACGTTGATTTATCTAAAGCTGTACTAGATGATCAAAGAAATCAAGGGGAAGACGTTTTGGAGAAAAAAGTAGAAATTAAGGAATCTTTTATGGGATTTTTTAATGTGAAAGACCCAACTTCTGCTGGTCTCTCTACAGATATTATCACGAGCTTGAAAAATTGGATATAAAAAAGTGTCGAGGGCAAGGGTACGACGAAGCTGTAGAGATGAAAGGAACATATTTCGGGATACAAAAAAGATTGCAAAATATTGAAGAGCTGACTGTGTATATGTACATTGTTCTGTTCATAATCTTAATCTATATAATCTATATATCTTAATATATATATATATATATATATATATATATATATATATATATATATATATATATATATATATATATATATATATATATATATATATATATGTTTTTCGATCTGAGTATTAACCGATGGGATATATAGACATCTTTAACAGGTGAATCTGAGGTAACACTGAAAAAATTTAATCCCACCAGCGGGGCATCTCGTCATGATTCAATTTTAGCAATCAACTTAAGAGACCTTGATGTTATGAAAGCTCTGAAAAAAGAACAAAAAAAACAAACAAAAACAAAATAAAAACAAAAAAAAAAGAACAAAAACTTCTTTAAATAACAAAAAAAACGGAACGGAAAGCGCGTCACAAAACTTCTGGATAGCTACCAGTGTGTAGTGTTTCTAAACTGAATACGCTAAGAGATAGCTTCTTGGAAGTAGACGAAGAAGCTGCAGCAATGGCGGCCAAATTGAATATTAAAGCAATGTTTCCGGTTAGTAGACAGTCAAAGATTAAAAGACATTTTGGCGAGTTGGCATAAGATTAGAGGTTTTGTGATGGTGAACACAAGTTCAAATTTAAAATATTTTTCCTCTCTTGGACATTGTAAATGGTCAAATTACTGAATGTTTTTCATCTTTTCAAAATTGACCGAAAAATTTTTTTCCTTAAAAAATTTTATTTCCTTAAAAATGACTTGCTTTATCAGAAGATGATATTGTGTCAAGGGCTGAAAGACGGCAAACCAAATACAAAGCTGCTATTGGCCCCACTTTACATTTTGAACTGGTTTCACTTCGGATGGGCCTACAATCTGAAATAGCACAGTTTAGTTCAGCTTATGATCTTTTTAATCTTCTATATACAAAGCTGGACACGTAGTTTTTGGTAAGTATATTGCAAAGCTTATTTTGGGCAAAATTTGTATTTACCAGTTTGTGCCTTATATTATTTTTGTAAGTATTTTTTTATATTGATGTAAATTTAAATTTTATTTACTTCTCTTCGAGCGTTATCAAGTCCATAGTATTATATATATTTACTGACAAAATTATGATTAACTACTCTCGAAAAATTTCCGGTCCTGTATGTATGTATGTATATATATATATATATATATATATATATATATATATATATATATATATATATATATATATATATATATATATATATATACTTTATAGCCAAGACCATTTATTATTATGGTTATCTTCAATCCTAATAACTATATTAATGAGGCGAACAAATTGAAATCGAACTACCGACAAAGATACCCAAGCCGGGACCCGATTATTTATTTCAATCATGAATATTATCGAGGATGTTCTCCTGTAACGGACAAAACTAACATCCCGAACACGTATTTATTGCTAAAACTAATAGAAAACTAGCGGAGACCGACGCGATTCGCCCGCAGGCCTGTGCCATACATTATCCGAGCCAATGAAGAAAATTGTTTTCTGTTTCCTTTTACTCTTCTTTCTTCGGGCCATCGCCTGGTCTCTACGCCTTGACCTCGTCGACCTTCTTCTTCATACTTATTCGCTTCGAAACTAGCCGCGCTAAAATTCGATTGTAATTGTAGGAACAACACTTTATACTTTCGCACAATGAAAGGTGCGTTTTGTTTATTAAACATACAATGTCATTCGAATTTAGCAGCTGATTAAATGATAGAAAACTGCTACTTTTTACATTTCGAAAAAATAGTTCTAATAAAAAAGGCCTAATCATCATCACTTATTGTTTATTTACTTATTTACTTGTTGTTACCCGCTTCGCTGGGCGTAAATTAAACTTTAGTAATAATTGATTTTTTTATGATTAAAGTTACTTTTAGAATTCCATAGCTTTCACCTGGTATTTGACATTTTTTCTCTATAAATTTCATGAACACAGAATTGCGATGGATTCACAACGATACAATCCTAAATTTCAAATTTCGCAGTATATTTTTCTTTTACGCCCCCACCACCCCCCTTAGGAGTTGATTTTTATGAACCCTCCTTAGTGAACATCTACGACACATATATGTAAATATATATATATATATATATATATATATATATATATATATATATATATATATATATATATATATATATATATGTATGTATATATATATATATATATATATATATATATATATATATATATATATATATATATATATATATATATGTGTGTGTGTGTGTGGAGGGTGTCCCGAAACTCAAGACCAGCCTAGACCAGTTCTGGCAAAAATAAGAAAAATAATCCATGTGATCCTGTTAAGTAGTAATAGTCATATTTTTGAAAATCTTGAAATTCGACACCCTAGGCTATATCTTTAGGTACTGTGATCACAAATTTCCCAATTTTTCAGTGTTATTTTTTATAACGTGATCCTAAATAACTATGCTATTAATTGTAGTCACAAATCAAACAATGAACGATGTTAATTTAGTAAAAAAAAGTTTGATTGGGTCGTGGTTTAAAAAAATTATCAGCTAACTTTGACACTCCATCTTTAAAAAATATATTACACTACTCTGCTGTACATCTAACAAAATCTGCAAATTGTTTTGGACAAAATCCAAGTAGTTGGCGCCATTGAAAGTTTCAGGCAGCTCAAATGGTCCAATTATTTAAAATTCCGAACCGCATGTTAACTTTAAATTGATACTGGGACCGGTCTTCACACGTTATATTTGTGTTTTCTGTGTGCCAACTATGTAAGTTATGCAAGTTTAAATCTCACTAACACTGGTTAATCTCACTTACACTGGTGAACCCGATCTTTGTACACACAAAAGTATTTTTATCATGGTATGAGTTTTTGAAATGTGGTCCTTTTGCAAAAAAATATGCAATAATATTTTTTGTGGAAAAAAAATTTCCAATTGTTGTACCATTTTGAAATCTTGACTAAATAGGCCAAATAACTTTTGAAATAACCTGCCCAGGGTGGTGTAATACATTGTTTTTAAAAGATGAAATGTCAAAGTTAGCTGACATAATTTTTTTAAACCACGACTAAATGAATTTTTTTTTACTAAATTAACTACATTCATTGTTTGATTTGTCACTGCGATTAATAGCATGGTTAGTTAGGATCAAAAATCAAAAATTGGGAAATGTGTGATCACAAAACCTAAAGATATAGCGAGCCTTTCGCCCGGCACCCGCTTGGCGTTGAGTTTCGGGACACCCTGTATATACGTATTTAGGTCAAATTATGAAAATAAAAAAAAGATAACCAAACTGAAGAGATAAAGAGAAGGATAAGACTTACATGAATGGTATTCGGAAAATTCTCGTATGTCTTAAAATACAACAAATATCCCTAACATCTAACAAGTTTTCGAATAATGCTCCTGTCCTTGCATACGACTCCCAAGCATGAACATTTACAAAAAAGAACATTGACAAAAATAGCGAAGATACAAATATCAATGGAAAGATAAACGTCAGACTGGCAAGCAGAAAAAAGAATGAATGTATACGAAACATACCAAAAGTGAAGGATGTCTCAACACGAATAGCAAAATTTAAATAAAGATTTGTCGGCTACACTGTAAGACAGAAATCTTTCTGTAATAAACAATATTCTGTAAGATGAATAATGGAATAAAACAATCTTACGCTGGAGACCTTGGGAACATCAAAGAACTTCCTTTCTTTAAGGTTCATCCTCAAATCAGATGGAGGGACTATCTTAAGAATAGCTTGATCAAGATGGATGCAGATTCCCCTGACAGTGAAAGGCTGATTAAATGGTAAATGTGTTAGGAAAGGTTGCTGCTTTTTATGCAATGAAAATAATATATTTGCGCAATTTAAACGTGGGCATACAAGCATCGAAGATAAAACGCGCAGAAGGACTTCTCATATCCACTTTTATATTTTCAACGAAAAAATTATTTTTGAAAAAGCTGTTCGCGAGATAGGGACCACAATTGTTTTCACTAAAGCAAAAGGCGTTGAAGCTGGTTAAAGGGCACAGAAGGAGAGAAAAGATCGGCATCACTTTTTTACCAACCAACAGAAACGTCGCTTTTATTGAAAAAAACAAAATATTGATCTGAGTATACTATACGATCTTTTTGAGTAAACTAGATGAAAAAATCTTAAAAGCGGACTTTTATGAATTCAATAAAATGCAAAATATTTTAACAATTGCCAAATTGAATGAACTGAAGTTCAAATTGTTGCAACATCCACGTATTCTTCATATCCAACCAAATTAGATAATTTTTAACTTCCTTGTGTTCCCAAAAAAAAACTTCTTGCGAAGGCAAACCTGAAGGTGTATTTTGCAGACCTTTTAGAAACTCACTTTAGGGAAGTAAAAAGCAAATGTATTGAAGTGATGGAAGACTATGTTGATAACCGAAAATAACGAGTTTTCCGATAAGACTGTGAGAATTTTGAAATATAATAACCACATTGTTTGCAATATAAATATCACTTACACACTGATGTTTTCACTCAGACTGTTGTGATAGTTCCGCATGGAAAGGCGACCCCCACTTTTAAGAAAAAATATTCTTTTCCATCCGACGAAGCGCACTTTTGACTTAATGGGTTTTTGACAAACATAATAGCATGATTAGGACCTATGAAAATACTCAAATGATTCAGGAATTACCTCTTCATCCTCAAAAAGACACAGTTTGGTGAGATTTTTGGGCTAAACCAGCTTATTGGAAAGACCTTATAAAACCTTATTTTTTGTAGACGATGATGGAAATGATGTTACTGTTAATGATGAAGCTACAGGAATGTGCTAACAGAATATTTTTAGCCTGCACTGATAAATGTAGATGCAATGTTTTTTTTTCTACAACGAATCGATTTATTGCAAGAAAAGTTTTCTGGATGCGTTATTTCGCGAAATGGTAATGTCAACTGGCGACCATGATCATTTGATCTCACGCCCTTGTATTATTTTTGTGGGGTTATGATAAATATCTGGTTTGTAGAAATAAACCTCGAGCGATTCTTGACTTTAAGCGAAACATTCAGGCCACAATTGAAAATATATTGGTACCTCATTTAGAAGATCTGAAAATCGTCTTGTATAACCCTTTAGCTATTAAATTTGAAACTTGGCTTGTCGCTAGCTGTCCTATAACATTGATGCAATGTTTCTTTTAAAATATTGTAGCTATCTTAACAGTACGGAAATTATTAATTATCTTGTATAAGAATTTTTAACAGGCTACTATGTTATATAGCAAATGTTCATTTAATGCCAATTTCCTATAATTATATAATTATCTAATATGGAAGTTTTGCACATCATAGGATGTCCACTTAGGCTGGTACACATGACTACACTGCTGCACAATAACATGAAACAATAAAAAGCCTTAGCCACAAGGCGAGCGCGAAAAAACCAAACTGGCTGGATCTCGTGTACCGATTCTGTATCTTTCGGACCTTGAATGCCCAAAATGCAGAAGTCTCTGCAGATCTAAGGTGGGTTATTTAAGCCACTATATAATCCATAATTCTCTAGCAATTGCTCAGCAATATTAACAGCTAAGGTCATACTCGTATCGAGTTGACAGCCATCACTATAATTAACTATTTGGTACAAAACATCATATATAATGAACTATAATTCAATAATTATAGTTCATTATATATGTATTGTTTTAGAGGTAAATACCACGAAAACAAGACACTTAATTAGATTTTTTTTATTTTATAACTGTTAACAACTTGATCTAACTTAAAAAAAAACTTAAACAAGTTATATCCGCAATGTAGCGAAGTGTCGGTTCTCACATAAATTATCTAAGTATATTTTTTACCAAATCTAATTGACGAAAGTGGATGTTAGGTTGCCAATAAAAACTCTTTAAATATTTAGATGAGCGCTACTGAATATTTATAAGCGATCTAACGGTAGGAAAAAGATTCAGGTTCGACGATAAATCAACCAATTAAAATGAATGTTAGAGACAGTTTGCAGCCAATAAACTATTTCGATCAGACTATACGAGTGCTATTTAATATATTGAATGGCTATTCTATTGAAACTTTCAATTTAATTTTTTAAAATATTCTAGTATATATACAGTTATCAATAATTTTTTATCCTGATGCTATGCAGACGTTATTGGGTTGATGCAAAAGTTCGTCTCGTTTTTGGCGCTAAAAGTTTATACCGTAATACCTCGAACTTACGCGGTAAGTGGGGCCGAACGACAACCGTGTAAGTCGAATTCGCGTTAAGTCGGGGTACAATTTCGTATATAAATGCATACAAATTTTGTTTAACTTGGACCAAGGGCTAAGGAAAACAATAATTTAGAAGAAAATTGTGTATTCAAATCTTAGCTAATTAAACAAATTAGAATAATATTTTAATACAAAAACATAAACCGAAGTTATTTTCATGTAGAGGGCTTCATAAAGTCAAACAAAGTCGTCTGACGGGTCAAAGATTTTTTCTTCTCAAACAAAATTTTTCGTTGCACGTTAATAATGTTTTTACTTCCTGTTTGACAACTGAAATTCATCATTGGAGTCTATGTTTTCTAAAATTTGTAACCTGTTTTTAATTAAACTGAGAGCTTCCGTAAGCTTTACAACCGTCATTTGATTGATCTGGGTCAAAAGAATCGTGTTCTTCAAAGTTTTGTTCACACATTTCTATGAGCTCATCAACTGTCAGTTCCTGATTATGAGAATCTAGCAGTTCTTGTGAAACTCACTAGTGATACATAGCTTTATGGAGATGTGCAAATGATCATCTCGTGTAATAAATATTAAAAGTTTTGATGACAGCGTGATCTACCGCTTGAAGCAAGTGGTTGTATTGGTGGCAAAAATTCAACTTTCCCACGTAGGTCGAAATTAGAGAGAGTAGAAGGAGGATTGCTTAGTGCATTGTCCATTAATAGCACCACATTAAATGAGATTTGTTTTGATTAGCAATAACGTGCAACTTCGGATATGAAGTGCTGCCCAAACCAATCCTCAAAAACGGAGACTGTCACCCAAACTTTAGTACTTGACTTCCAAATCACAGGCAAACCAACTTTACATTTATTTTTTGAAGCTCTTGGATTTTTCGAGCGAAAAATTAAGGAAAGTTTTAACTTACAGTCACCAGCTGCATTCCCACCAACCATCACTGTTAATTGATCTTTGAGGCATTAAAACCTGGAAAGGTTTTTTCTTCACGCGTGAAAAAGTTCTTTTAGACATCTTCTTCCAGAACAATCCAGTCTCATCTAAGTTGAATACGGTTTGGCTGCTATAGCCAGCTTTTCTATCATAGCCTTGAGTTTCTTTGGATGGCGAGACGCAGCGTCTTTATCAGCACTTGCCACCTCTCCACTTTCCGCGAGGCTATGCTAGTTACAGCGACTTTTGAATCGGCTGAACCATCCGTTACTTGATTTAAAGATTTCATCTTTGGTCGTCTTTCCAGCTTCTTCTTTTAATATCTCAAAGATTAGCTTAGCTGAGGGCACACCGTGTTCTAATCAACAGGACAGTTTTCCACTCTTACTTGATTATCACACCATAATGTCAGTATTGTTTCCATCTCAGCAATAATAACATGACGTTTCCGAATGATGCTTGAATTCAAAGATTGAGCTTTTTCACAGCTTCGAGAATTTTTACTTTATTTTTTATAATTGTTTTGTCTGTCGATTCTGGTAGATCAAACTTCTTTACCAGTTTACAAACTTTTAGTTTTGTATTAAAATCTTTGATAATGTTTAGTTTACATTCCAAAGATAATGTTTTTATTTTCTTATTTGATGCAGAAGAATCTTCAAAATACTTCGTTTAGATGACATAGTTGCTTTTAAATGATATAATAAACAAAACAATTTGTAAACGTACGGCGAGTCCACGCGAAACATGTTCGTGCATGTTTTAAATCAAACACAAGTATGATTCAACAATCGTGTAACTCCGAATACGCGTAAAACGGGATAACGTAAGTCTGTGTATTGTTTGACAGAAAAAAATTTCAGAGACTATTTGGGGAAAACATTGTGTTATTCGATGATGTGTACGGTAATGGTGCCGTTGATGTATCCACGTGACGTAAGTGGTTCAGAAAGTTTGCTGAAAGCAATTTTAATCTTATCGATGCACCACTTTCTGGACGACCGACCAAGGCTGATGAAATATTGGTGTTAATTCAAAGTGATTGAAATAAACAGGTATGGCGGTTAATATATTTTTTTAAGAGATGGCCCTGGAAACAAGGGTCGGTTCACAATAACGATCCCCATCGTTTTGTAAAGATCTTCATTAACAAATTGATAAATTTGGATCTTCATCAACACTGCCAGCAACAGCAGCGATATTTTCTTCAGTAGTTTTTGGTCTTGTTTGTGATTTAATATCGAGCAGCGTGAAATGTGTTCGGCATTTATCGATAATTCAGCGAATACATCACTCCGTTAGGCGATTTTGGGTATCATAAAATTCACGAAGTTGCTCTATAAGTTCCCGCATATAACACTGATTTTAGCGTTGCTCTGTTGTTAAACATTCCATGATGATTTGCCGGACGTTTGATGTAATATGATGATTGCTATAATGATTTGACAGCGACCCCTATCCGGAGTTCGGACACACACAATGTCGCTGTAAAGACTTGACACCCACTATCATGACCTTAACGACACTTTCGCTTCAAAATATCATGTCAGAGTGTTACTAGTGCCAAAGAAAAAAGAAATAAATACAAAATATATGAAAATGGAATAAATTACCTCTACTACTAAAATATACAATTTATTAGACAATGTTTACATGACATAAAACTTTTATGTGACCAATTATGCGTGGTAAAGGCTTACCCTTCACTCACGTTGTGCCGTCATTCATTTGATTGACATTCGGATCATCAGAAGCCAAGTTATGGCTCTTAAAGTGCCACTGTGTTTATGTAATGTGTGTAATGTTAAGTTTTGTTTTGAACTCGGTAAAACATTTACCGAAACGTTTCAATTAATAAAATAAGTATATGGTGAGGATTGTTTCTTCCATGGCAGAGTCCATTAGTGGTTTAAACGATGCAAAGACAATCGTGAGGATATCAAGAACGACGAACATCTTAGTCCGAAAAATTCCGTGGTTACTCAAAGTAACATTGAAATTGTGTGAACATTCAATTTATCGTATTTTGACGGATAACTTAGTACTTCGGAAGATTTGTGCACGCTTTGTTGTGTGTGTGTGTTGCCCGCAAAGATTGCTTCGAATCCAACATTGCAAGGACTTGATTAAAGAGTCGAAAAAGGACGAAAACTTCAAATACAGCATTGCTACTGGTGATGAGACTTGGTGTTTTCAATATGATCCAGAAACCAAACGTCAAAGTGCCGAATGGAAGCACCGAAATCAAAACAAGGTTAATTTATTTCTACGATTCGAAGGTCTTGGTCTTGTAAAACGGCTATTGTCGGGTCTTCGTCGTGTGCGGCCACAATAATGTCAGCGAGGAAGCTGACGCTTGTTGCACGATACTGCGCCGTCCCATCAGTAGACGTTCATCGCTAATTTTTTGCCCAAAAATGTCATTTTAACCATCATTCATTCACCATACTCGTCTGATTTGGCTCCCTGTAACTTCTACAGCTTCGAAAAGCTCCTTTTGCCGACGAAAGGACGGTGTTATGCTGATATTAAAGCCATTCAAAAAGCGTCGACCGCCATCCTGAAGGATAATATCTTTGACCGAGCTCAAAAATGCATTTGTCAACCTAATTAACTATGCTAAACGTTGTATTGACGCCCAATGAGACTACTTTGAATAAAAGTAGTGATTTAGTCCGTGAGACACACCTTGTACATTATTCCCTGAGTATTGGAGTGTGCCAAGTCCACTTTTTATTATTTCTTTAAAAATATGACATCGAATTATACTATGGGATTGCTGAGATGCCATTGAGACCAAGTCCGAACAAAGTCTACAATGAAAATGCAGTCTGTACTTTACGCTAAGTCCATCACTGATAATGCAGTGTTAATATTAGTTTGCTCCAAGTCCACAGCCAATGAGACGGCACATTCAAGTCACGGAACAAATTAATATCAACAGCAAATTTAAAATTTCCATTTTCAAACCTAAACAGGACAGATGCTATTTTTGCGAATGTGTAAAATATGACGGTCAATTAATTCGAACAAATGAAAAATAAAAATATAATAGCCACTTGAAACTAGAACTGCAATGTAAAATCGAAAAAGATTTTACAAGAAAAATCTTACAAATAGTATTATTGCGAATATTTCCTTCGATAGGCAAAATGTTTTTGCCCTCCCTAAGGCAACTATGTCTAACTTCTTTTTCAAATGGAAATTAAATGTACTCGATTTAATAGCGCACGGTGAATAAAAAGCTTACTGTGGAATACGGCATGAAATGACGGTAATCCACGCCGGATGCTATATTGCCTGTACCTTAGTAAAAATTCTAAAGGGAATAGTCTACAAGAATTTAGAGAAAAGAATTCTTATGCTGTGGTTCCGCAAAATTGGAATAGCATTATGTAATTTTCATTGGTTTATTTCATAAAGCATCAACCACAAATAATATTAATTGAACAAAAGTTTTCCGAAGCTAATCATGGAAAGATCCAAGAGTTGCACTTTACCCATAGCTCGATTGAACAAAAACGTAAGTACTCCAAAATGTATAGCCCTGTACCATTAAATATTTTCCTCGGCCGATTAAGGAAAAAAAAGATATTTTTCATTTCCAGAAATACAGTCAATCATTTTCATACAACCTAGTCCCATACTCCGAAGTAAAACATCGGCAAGTACAATCGCCTTCAATATAATTCTTACAGAAATATTTTTCAAGTTGAGATTAAAACGATACACCTTCAGAAGAAGTTAATAGCTAAAAATATAAACTATAAACGCCCGTTCTGTAGAACGGGCGTTTCAAACTTTATTCAGGCTTATTATTAGACTGCTTTCACCGACTGCTGTTCCTTCAGCTAACTGCCGATTTGACTCCGGAGTATAGTGGTGGATCCATGTTTCATCCATTGTTACATACCGCATGAAAAAATCTTTTTTATTTAAACAGCTACTCACTTAAACAGCTCCAAACATTGTTCAAAATCATCAATAGGTGCTTGTTTTGGTTTGCTGTGAGCAAACGCAGTACCCGCTTCGACAGAAATTTACTCATTTCCAAATGTTCATGTACAATGGTGTAGATACTTCCATTTGATATCTTCATGATATCAGCTACCTCCTGCAGCTTTACTTTACGTTTTTGTGAAATAATTAGGTGAATTTTTCTGATGTTCTCTGTAACCACATCATTAGGACATTGAGAGCGTTTAACATCATCGGTGCTTGTACGGCTACGTTTGAATTCAGTACACCTATCAATTATGGTTGATTTTCCTGAAGCAGAGTCCGAGTAACGTTTATCAAGCCACTGATTTGCTTCAACAGTATTTGTCTTCTCCAAAAAGCAATGTTTAATCAGCAACAAACAAATTCTTTTATTTTTTTCATTGTTTTAAAAATAACAAAAGTAGCGTTACTTAAAGTACAACAACTGAGAAACTAGTAGACAGATTGTCTTGAAATTTTGACACAAGATGATTGAAGGTTGGCACAATCGATCACTGGTAAGGATTTTTCATAAGTGACGCCATCTATATGTCAGACCGGGGACTTATTGACATATTTGTTAAATAAGCCCCAATTCATACAGCAACTCAAAGAAAAGATCCTTGCTGAAATCGTCGTATTAACAGTTATGGTTTGGGACAAAGTTGCTAATGGTTCATGTTTGATTGATATAATTTTCAAAACTTAATTAACACGAAATAAGAAGACGAAATATAACGTATTGTTTCGTTTAAATGTTATAAATAATGAAAGTGGTAGTGTGATACTTGCCCCACCCATTATATAATACTGATATGTAAAGGAACTTGTATACGAAATAATGTCAATATATCCACTAGAAACTCAACTGTTTATCCAATTGGCAATCATTATTCGGAAAATTTTTTGCGACCCACCTTACATGATGTAATATAAAAAAATCGTTTCATTTCAAGCGGTTGCGATTAAAGTTGTGAAGATTTAATGTGTTAATAAACACCATTTCGGCTGACATTTCGACGAGAGAGAATTTCACACTTCTCTGATCTGACCGTGTTTCCATATTTCGAGCGATCCGAAAATGTCGCGACATTTGGCCGTAATTTGTCATTTTTGCGGCGTTATTGCTTAATTGTAGCGATGAAGTTACTTTCTTCGTCACGAAAAGGAAATTATGTTAAAGTGAGAAAACTTAGGCTCTTGTTTAACGGTCCATGAAAGCATGGGACTAATTAAATTGAAAGTTAATTGTGGTAGTTAGGTTATTAGAGAAGTACTATTAATTAATTATTTTTAGAATTTGTAGTTTTATATCTAAATTAGTTAAAATGAATTATTAATTGTTCAGTAGCCTTGTCCGATTATAGTGAGCACAACATGAATCGATAAATTGGACATAACTGATTTAATGCTTAGTGAGTTTTTTTCTTTACTGATAATACAGATTTGTCAAAAAGTTTTTGGGCAGAGGCCGTTTATACTGCACTCTACTTGCGTAATCGCAGTGTGGCAGCGGGTTTAAATAAGAGTACAACTTTTACTATATGGAATGGTAAAAAACCAAATGTAAGCCACATACGCATATTTGGAAGTAAAGTGATGGCTCATATTCCAAAAGAAAAGCGTAGAAAATTCGACAAAAAATCCAGAGAGATGATACTTGTTGGATTTGATGAAAATATAAAAGGTTACCGACTCTATGATCCAAATACAAAAGACATTATTACAAGCAGAGATGTCATTATAATAGAAAAGGAAAAGGAGCAAAAAACTTCAATCATGATCACTGATAATCCTTCAGGGAATATTGAACCAGTGGCGGAGACATCTATAGACAGCAATGAGCTCATGGATGATGACTCTGAAAGTTACATGGATGATTCTAATGATAGTGATTTTCTTGTATCAGATAACACAGTAAACCAGTGTGAGCCCACTAGACGGTCAAAAAGGGGAAGTTAAACATTTCTTGGGAATGAGAATATGTAAAACAGATAATTGTATATCATTGAATCAAGAAAATTATATAAATCAAGTTCTTAAAAGATTTAATATGAGTGAATGTAAGCTGGTAAATACTCCCATGGAGAAATTTGATTATGATGAATGTAATTCAAGTGAGAAAGAGGAAAATTAATTATATCAAAGGTTAATTGGTAGCTTAATGTATTTAGCTGTATAGTATATATTCAAAATTAGTAAATATTCATAATTTTTGTTGTTGTTCTAATTGTTCTAATTGTTCTAATTCGAAAACAAAATATGGGCAACTTTTAGGTTATATTTTAAGAATCTACAATACATATGCTAGTGCCTACCGTATGGCTGCACGGGACAACACAAACTTTTTTTAATTTCCTCGACATGTGGGCGAAAGTCCCACATGTTCAGAATGGGGAAATAGTCCGCCCCATTCAGAACCATTTATAATTTTTCTTATAAAGTTTATTTGTTTGAGGTCATATAAAAGGAAATACTAATAGGAAAACATGTACGGAAGAAATGTTACAAACACCTTGACGAAGAATAAATGAAGGTATTTTCAATAGAACTGTCGCAAAAGAGTTTGGAATAGATGAATCTAGTCTACACAAGAGATTAAAATCGGGGCATGATGTTGATAGCTTGGAACGTAAAAGATAAAATGGAACGTAAACTTGTAGAACACTGCTAAGATCTGGATAACCAGTTTTATGGTATCACCTTTAAAACTTTAAGAAAAATCACTTAAAAAATGCAGTTTTAAACAACATAAAAACCCATTTAATCCAAAGTGAAAACTAGCTGGCAAAGATTGGGCAAATAGTTTTATTAAAAAATACAACCTGTCATTGCGGGCTCCTCACGCCACTAGTTTAGCAAAAATGATGAGGTGTAACGAATTTTAGGTTAATTTGTTTTTTAAATATAATATAATTTTCACACAAAATATAATTTTCCACCAAGTGCTATCTGCAATATGGATGAGAGTGGTATTTTAACCATTCCTAACAAAATACCAGAAATTATCAGCACGAAATTATTAATATCTTCTATTAAAAATATCTTCAGCAGAGCGTGGAGAATTAGTTGTTTGCGCTATGAGGGTGGCGAGTAATTTTGTTCTTTCCGCGATAATATTTCCTCAAAAGAAAATGAAAAAGGATCTGATGGATGAGGCTCCACAAGAATATATTGCAATGTGTTCAGACTCTGGATACATAAATAGCAATTTATTTATAGAATGGCTTGAACATTTTCACTCCAAAGTTAGACCAGATAAAGAACATCCTGTTCTCATACTCGACAACCATTCTTCCCACGAGAGTTTATAAGCTGTAAATTATTGCAGATATAACTTTATTCATCTATTGACGATACCACCCCACAGCACTCATAGAATCCAGCCCTTGGATCGCTGTTATTTTTAGGCATTAAAAACGTTTTATGTCGACGAACGATATATGGTTGACAACTAATGCCGGTAGAAATATTAATCACTTTCAGGTTGCCAAATTATTATGTAAAGCTTATATCAAAGTTGCTCAACTATGAACAGGGGAGTAAAACGCTTTGAAGTTTGTGGAATTTATCCAAAAAGATGTGTACTCAGAAGCGGATTTTTTCCCGTTAAAGGTCACAGATAAGAATACAAATGAAGTCAATCCCCAATTAAATAACAGCGATTCTGTTCACCTAGCGACAATATCAGAAGAAACGGCTTTAACACCAGAGAAGTTAGCCTACATTAGCTTAGCAACATGCAGAGAAAACACTAGTGTTACCTAAGGATACAATTCACCACATTAACAGACTTTTGCCCCGCATATAGGGTAAAAGTCATGTTTTGTATGTCATGATATTTTTATTTATTAATAGATAAGTTTTTCTTGTTTGTCACGAAAATGTGTTGTTTTGCGTAGTAGTTGGATGTAATGTTTGAGTTCTTTATATATTAAAATGTTTTTTTTTTCGGGTTTGTGGTTTTTATAATCATTTAATTATTTAACTGATGATTTATAATCCTTTAACATTTAAGTACGTCATTTTGCCCCACTTTACTCTATACCCAATTCGGTTTAGTATTGTTAGTGAAGTCTTGGTGACAAGTGTGAAAGTTAGTAAGCCGAGACGCGAATCGCGCTCCCAAGCATCTTTTAACGAAAATATGGGACCTTATAATAACTTGTTTACAAAACAAATGCACCGGCATAGCAAACAAGCGAAGGCTTACTTTGAGATTAGATAATCTTTGAGATTAAATTATCTCCTGACGATGCTAACATAGTTAGCGAAACGTGCGTCGAGCAGTTAAAAAAAAGTGATTTGGTGTTTAGAAGTATATCTCTTCAAGTTTAGTGTTTTACACCAAAGGTTCCAATAGAAGAATTGATCTACGAAGGCATACAAGTTGATGCGGGCACGAAATCTAGCTCTAAGAATATATTATTATTTTTGTGTGTTTCATCAATAATCCATATTTGTGAATGATAAGTAATTAGTGAATTATAGCTACAATTTTATAATGTATATTATTCCTATATATAGTATAGAGTGACGGCGTGAGGGAGGGCGTTGTGGCGCCGCCCCTCCAGCATTTATCACAGTAAACTATTTTTCAGATCAAAATACCATAATTTATTTTCGTTCTGTTTCTTTCATTTAACTCATTTTCTTGGTTCACGTCCTGTATAGGATTTCAATATCAAAAGAAATAAAAAGGAGGAAGAGAAAAGCAAACAAAATAAATAGCAGCACTATTTTCTTCTACGCCCTTCCACTTTAAAAACCTACGAACGACTGATAGAATACATTTATATTTTAACACGTTCTTTTTTTTATAATATTTTTGCGTTATAGTACTAATTATAAATTTTTAGTTGATTTTTTTTTAATTTGTTATTATATATTATTATTATTGATTTATATTATTATTTATATATATATATATATATATATATATATATATATATATATATATATATATATATATATATATATATATATATATATATATATATATATATATATATATATATATATATATATATATATATATATATATACCAGGTGTCCCATTAAGGATGGATAAGGACGTATATTTATCTTTTACGAACCCTCCTCCTTAGTGAACATCTACGACGCATGAGGAACATTCCTGCCAAATTTTATATAAATATATATATATATATATATATATATATATATATATATATATATATATATATATATATATATATATATATACCAGGTGTCCAATTAAGGATGGATCGCGATCGTATCTTGAAAACTATTTATCCCACAGCTTTGGGGGAAAAAACATTGTACTAAAAATGATCATGAGAAATTCACCAAAAATATTTTAAAGCTTCTAAAACGACGGCAAGAGGGCGTGACGAGCTAAACATTTTTAAACATAATTTTTTTGTGTATTTTCAAGTGTTAACCGAGTAAGAAAAATTCTCAATTATAATTAGCAAACTGTCTCCTACAACTTTGTTTTATGACATTTTGTCGTAACTTCGTGAATAAAGAAGTGGGGGGGGGGGGGGAGTTTTACCTATTTAGATAAAAAGTCGTCTAATATCCGTTTGCCTAAACCGATTTTCCTCAATTTGGATTCATTTAAAAGGCAATTGGTGGGACAATCAGATAATCTGGGAGATAAATTATTTAGTTTATAAATGAAACCGCGAGGTGGCGTTACATTCAACAATAGTTTTTTGAAGTTTTGTTCAGTTTTTTCAGATGGAATGGTACAGCTTTTATTACATGGCAAGAAAGGTAATTTAAAGAGGAATCGTCCAGTGAAAACCCGAAATCGATATCTCTGACATGTCAAGAGATATTTCGATTTTTCTGAAAAAATCAGTTATTATTTCACTACTACCGGCATTAAGTTAAAAAAAATATTAACCTAATGTTTGCCTTCCTTCACACTTTACCCAGACTTAGGACTGGTCCAAATTCTTCGTGCCATATTAATTTGGAGCGTGTTTAGAGAGCAACGGGCCAACAACGAAGATAAAAATAATAACAACAGTCAAATGAAATTAACAGCACAACAGTCTAATAATTAACAGAATCTGAACTTTAACGCCTTTCTAAATGTTAAAAATGCCTTCACCACAGAAATCAACCACCAAAATAGATGGAGTGTGAACGTATGGTGTGGTGTTTGGGAGACAAAATTATTGGTCCCTTTTTTTTTTAATGGACATTTGAATAGTGAAACATATTTAAAGTCCGTCTCATGCGTCGTAGATGTTCACTAAGGCGGGAGATTCATAAAAATATTCACTAAGGAGGAGGGTTCGTAAAAGATAAATATACGTTCGTTTTTGAAATTAAACTCCTACGGACTTGAAATTGTCGTAGATATTCGCTAAAGAGAAAGATTTATAAAATCAACTCCTAAGAGCGGTTGAGAGGGCGTAAAAGATAAATATACTCCGAAATTTGAAATTTGGGATGGTATCGTGAATCCCTCGCAATTTTATCTTTAACGGAAAGTCCCTACGAACTTTCCAGACAAATCGATATTTACCAGCTAAGTTGAATTAAGAAAATACTAGAGAAAAGATTCGATATTGTTTTCGGCTGTAAATCGTAAAATCCATATTATCCACTGGCTATTTATTGTCGAACTTATTCACCTATATTCACAAAATATACTTAATGTAGATATTTATAAACATTTCGAAAATATGTATAAAAATATTCAGTTTAACTCACTCATGTTCTGCTTCAATTTTTATGCTATTGCATAAATAGCAATGCAATATTACTGATGAAAAAAGTCTGCAAAAGTATGTTTCTCTAGGAATTATAATTGCCATCTACTTTAACGATATGATATATAAAAATCCTCTTAAATTACGAAAATAAAAACATGTTCGTATACCTGATGTTGTAAAGCGCATACTACATCGTACGCGAATTAATCTTATTCATCATAACTTCTAGAATTAAATATAATTTTCTTCAGTAGTTGCATAATACGATAGACCGTTTAATATATCCACATTGAACGGAACTGCAACGTCTAATTGCGGTAAATTGTAAAACAGCGAAGTACAATCCGTTATAACGTTTTCTATAAATAATTTTTAGTCCCATATGGATAAAAATTCCCATACTCGACAAATAGAGGCATCATCAATCGTGCATAGATTTTACTTTTTATAGTGCTTAATTTTATTTTGATATTTGTTTGTTTTAAAATGATGATTTTTAAAGCTGCTGTAGTCGATCGGGAGATCCTCTAAAAAAAAGGTGTTTTACGGCGAGCACGATATCTCTGGATTGGATTATCTAAAATGGAAAAATAAAAAAGATTTCGTTAACATAAGGTATTATCTAGTATGTAATCGAAGGAATAAGCAAAATTATAATTTTTAATAAAATTGTTTATAAAATAGAAAATATTTATGGGCAAGAAAAAACTTCGATTAGTTGCTATAAAATATATTTATAAAGCTTGTGTAAAAATTTGAGATTGATCCGTTTAGCAGTTTCCTAGAAATCTTACTCTTGACTTCAAAAACACACTTATGAGAAAATCGCGTTCAAAGTTTCAAAAGCACTTTACACATAATTTTTTTTCAACTCATACACTTTTCGGTCTGAAATAGTAACGCACTCTTCTTACTCGTTTTAGGTATAGAAATTTTCGGAATTAGAAACACGCGGAACTAAGATCTTGTGCATTTTTAGTTTTTTCGCAGATGCACTAAAATTACTTTCGCTCGTCTCAGCTGTTTTTGGATTGAAATAATTTTTTGTCTTTTTGGTCTTGACTTTTGCATCTTGGAAGATACACTCTTTTCTCGACCACACTTCATTTTCACGGAAAAATCACAAGAGAAAGTATAAACGAGCTCACAACTTTACTGATTGGCTGGGCTTTTTAGACTGACCACTCTTCAATATTTGCCAGTTTCGAATTAGAAATAGTTAAATGTAGGTCACAGACATACAAGGGGCACCACTACATTGTCACTTAATGACACTTGCATACACTTGCATACACTAGAAAGGGACATAAAAGGTACAACGTTCCAGGTAAGCAACTGCTGCTTGAACCTCAACCCCACCTACTTTCTAACGGTCCGAGACGTCTTTACAAATATGCGTATAACTTCAAGAACATTTGTCGGATTGACATGTATATACTTAACTATATGTACATTACGAAAAAGAAATAAAAACAATATTTTTTGAAAATTCTGACTGTGTATAACCTCTTACCGGATCTTGTACCTCTATATACCTATACCATATAGAATGTCACTTTATATACTCGTCTTCTGTTCGTCGAAGCCTACATAACTCGAACAATTGCGGACATAAGATCTCAGTTGCTTCGAAAAGTTGTAGGAAATTGGATTGACAGAACGCTTTGTCAGAAGTAACCGGGGCGGACATTTGTTCGAAATTGTTGTCAAACATTAATACCATTGATGGTTATTTCACTTATTTTATTTGAATTTTATTAAATGTTATTTTATTAGAATTTAAAATTCGGACGCACTAAAAACTATTGATCTTAAAACTATTTATTTTATGTGAAATCACACTCAATGGCATTAATGTTTGAAAACAATTTCGAACAAACGTCCGCCGCAGATACTTCTGACAAAGCGCGTTCTGTCAATCCAATTTCCAACCACTTTTTCCAACAGTTGGGGTCGCATGTCCGCAATTGTTCAAGTTATGTTGGCTTCCAAGGCGTCAATAGTTGCTGTTTTATCGGCATAAATCAAAGATTTAACGTAACCCCAAAGAAAAAACACTAAAACCTCGAACTTATGCGTTAGGTGGGACCGAACGACATGGTTGTCGTTTGGTTGTCGTAAGTAGAATTCACATAAGTCGAGATACATTGGTCCATCGGTTGAAGCAAGCTGGTTGTATGTGGTGGCAAAAATTCAACTTTCACAGGTGGGACTTATTAAAAGTAGCAGGAAAATGGCCTGGTGTATTGTCGATTAATCTTATCACCTGAAATGGGATTTGTTTGTATTGGCAATAACGTTCCACTTCGGGTATGTGATGACCAAACCTATCCTCAAAAAGGGGGGCTGTTACGCAAGTTTTAGGATTTGACTTCCAAATCATGGGCAAACCAGCTTTAGAATTATTTTTAAAGCTCTTGGATTTTCCGAGCGATGAACTAAGAAAGGTTTTAACTTGCAGTAGCCACCTGCATTTCCGCCAACCATCATTCTCAATCGATCTTTAGGGGCTTTAAAACCTGGAAAAGTGTTTTCTTCACGCGCGATAAAAGTTCTTTTAGGTATCTTCTTCCAGAACAATCCAGTTGAATAATATAATAAAAATTTGTATTTATTTTAGAAAATTTTGTATTTAAAAAAAAAATTGTACACAGGAAAAGGATAACTGAGAAATTGGTCTCCTTTTTGTTTTTTTTACCCAGTGATTCTTTTATTTACATAATAACAGATATTCTTGATATTTTTTACTACCCGTCACTACTTTAAAGATTTCATCTTTGGTCGTCTCCGCAGCTTCTTCTTTTAATCTCTCAAAAATCAACTTAGCTTGAACACGCACCGTGTTCCAATCAACAGGGCAGTTTTTCACTCTTACATGATTATCACACCATAACACACCATAGCATCATCATCATTATCAGCCCATGTCGATCAATTGCAGAATGAAGGCCTCTTCAGCATGCTTCCAACTTTCACGGTCCTGGGCTTTCCTCTGCCACTCGGGTTCTAACTACTTAACTATGTCATCAGTCCATCGTTCTTTCGGTCTTCTTCGCGAACGTTTGCGATCAAGTGGTATCTACTCCAGGATTGCCTCGGTCCATCTGTCGTCCCATCGCGTCGCTATATAGCCTGGCCATCTCCATTTCAATTGCTTCACTCTTCCAATGATATCATACACTTTCGTTTATTTCCTGATCCATGCGCAGGGCTTTCTGTCTCGTCTTGTAATGCCAACTATACATCTTTCCATTCCAGTCTATGCTACCCGAAGTTTTTGAATTGATTGCAATGCGAATGTCCAGGTTTCACTTCCATATATCACAACTGGTAGGGAGTCTTCTCTTAAACAGCCTGCCAAATGCCTGCCAGCCACATTTAACACGCCGTTCCACTTCTCGGGCGGTATCCCCCTCTATAGAAATCCTCTGCCCAATATATATAAAGTAGTCCACAATCTCCAAATCCCTTCCTAAAACTGAAATTCTGCTGCCTTCAGCAAATTTATTGCACATAACCTGACTGTTTTTCAGATTTATTTTTAAGCCAAATGGTTCGCCAGCCCTTTGCAGCTCGTGTATATGCCTTTGAAGCTCCTCTGGATTTTGTGAAAGGAGAAGAATGTCATCTGCAAATCTTAGATGATTTAAGTTTGCACCACTGATCTTTACTCCATCCTATTCTCAATCCAGTTTACGGAATACTTCTTCGAGACCAGCCGAGAAAAGAATAGGCAATATTGCGTCACCCTGCCGTACACCTCGTTCTACATTCAAATCCCACTTCAAGATTATCAAGGTGAATTGTCGCTGTGCCTTCATCATATATCGATCCTAAAAGGTTTGCATATGCTTTGTGTACCCCCTGGCTCAGCAATGCATTATTATGGCCTGCTTTGAGATGGAGTCAAGTGCTTTTTCGTAATCGATAAAAGCCAAGCACAGTGGCATGATGTATTCGTTGTGCCTTTCTATGGCCTGCTGTACAACCTGGATCTGATCCATTGTACTGAATTCACTTCTTAATCCTGTTTGTTCTCTTGGTTGTGAGTCATTCAGTTTTCGTAATATTTGCATCTCCCCTGGGTCTTCTAACACAGCAAAGCTGTTCGACAAAGCAATCTCAAAATCGCTGCTTCTGTCCAACAATTTCCCAGAATCCATTTTGTCTTTCTTTGACCTTACCATTCTTTCGCTCTTCTCTTCATTCATTCATTCATTCATTCTTTCGCTCTCTCTTCGAGAGTCAACCCTAACTTTTGCTCGTACCATTCGGTGGCCCCTTCCAACATTAAAATTGTTATGGACAGTACAATTGCAAAATATTGTTTTATCGTTGGTCATGATGTAATCAATTTCGCTTGTAAGTCCAGATGGGCTTTTCCATATCCATTTTCTGCTGATATTTTTCTTATAGAACGAATTCATAATATATAATTCTTGTCCTTCAGCAAAATCAACCAATATATCACCTCTATTATCTCGCTCACCAGTTCCATATGGGTCAGTTGCATTATCAGCAGTTCTTGTTGCCCCAATTCTGGCATTGAAATCACTCATCAGGATTTTGTACCTACATTTCTCCTTGTATAAAAGTTGGGCCACATCATTATAAAATTCCTCAATTTTCTCATCCCTATGGCTTATAGTTGGTGCATAAGCTTGGAAGATTTGAAACCTAAACTTTTTATTCAGCTGAATGACGCATTGGGCTAGTGGGTCAGATGTACTTTCAAATTTTACTACACTGTCGTTAAACTTTCGATTAATGAGGAATCCAATTCTCCCACATCGTCCGTTCTGCGTACCTCGGGTGTAGAGTACAAAGTTGGTTCCAGTTTAATTAACTATTCGCCTTTTCTTCGTGTTTCACAGAGCCCAATAATATCATAATTGATGTTGTCAAGTTCGATTAGCAGTTCTTGTAATCGGGCCTTCGTTTCCATAATCTGTATATTCAGCGTAACAATGTTAACAGTCCAATGGCAGCATGATCTAACCCTGTTATTCTTAACACCCTCTGTTTTGGGGCAGGTCTTCCCGCTGTCGTAAGTAGTTGCCCCTTGGCCTCCGGGGAATGAGGGCCGTGTTTGATGTTGTACTGTCATATTGAAATACCATGTTGAAGGTGGACCGTAATCTGCTACGCTGGTCCAATGCGGGTTGGCAGATTATATTGTATCGAAATCCTTGATAATGTTTACATTAAAATGACAGCTCTTGTCCACTGATTCAAACAAATCAAAATGTCAAACTTACAAATGTAAAAATGTAAACATTTCAAATAATGATTAGCATTAATATTACAGGAAATAATTTATATTTCAAATAAAATTTATTCCTTCAAATTCATGGTAAGGTATGGTTTAAAATTAAAGATAGTTGGAAATAACAATGAATCGTTTATTCAATTAATTTGAAATTACGTTTCTCTATTCCGATAATTCAAAGATAAAATAAACCGGCTCGATTTTAGTTTTAGATTTCGACTAAATATTTATTACATTCTATTTATCTCAAATGGTTATAGTTAGATAACGTGTGCCCCTAAGTAACTAAACAAACTGCTGGTATTAAATAAAGCATCGGCGAACAGTTGCATTATACGTCGAACCGTTTTAATCTACCCACTTCGAACAGAATCTTTCGAGTTCAGTTACGACTTGCCGGCAAAAGCGCCAACTGCCGTTTTCCTATAAATATTCTAAAACATCAAATCTATCAAATACCTCTCCTTTGCCATTATGGTGCCGAAGAACCCGGCAAAATAATAAAGGTTAAAGGCCCATACGTATCCATCCATTCAACGGTACAGCCGAGGTGTGTCGACCAGCTCGCATAGTAAAGATCTGATCGTGGGCCGTTTTGGTAGTTTACGAACCTGGTTGGTATAATCATCATTGAAGGAGAAGAAATTACAGAGGGCAGATGTTGGTATCGAGTAAGCCTCTCAATTTGAAGAGACCAAAGCTAATACTATGTATTGATATGTTATATTCCTAGTTTTTACGAGTGTAAGTAAAAAAAAAAGAATTTTATTTTAGAACGAAACATGGTATTAAAATTTATAACGTAAATTTGCAATACCTAAAATAGATTTTTAATACAACTCTTTGATTATATAGCTTGTAAATATGTATCGACAAAATATTTAATTTTATATCATTCAGCGCCAATATTTCTATTAAAGGAAAAAATTCGTTACTATAGTAATAAAAGTTTGTCCAATACAACTGTTAAAACTTTAAAATGAGGCACAATACATTCAAGTCATAATCCGATATTTTTTATTTTGTCCTGAAGAACAAATAATACCATGTTTTGAAAATAATGTTGTCCACATGTCCCCCACGGCTTCATACGATGCACTTAGTTAATACTAGGCTAATTGAAAAGTTCGCGAAGCGGAAATGATAAAACAAGTTTATAGTTGAAAAAAAAATTACTTTATTCTTTCGTATAATTCTCCCTTAAGCTCAATAAATTTGTTTCCAGCGGTTCTCTAATTCATTTATTCCATCTATGAAGTGATTTTTTGGAAATCCTTCAAAATACTCATCTACGGCTGATATAACTTCTTCATTTGATGAAAAACGCTTGCCACGTAGGAATTTTTTGAGGTTTGGGAATAGATGAAAGTTAGAGGGGGCCAGATCTGGTAAATATGGTGGATGCTCCAACAATTCGTAGTATAACTCCTTTAATTTGGTCATTGCAACATCACCTCTGTGAACCGGTGCGTTCTAGATAAGATTTTTTTTATTTGTTAAACCCGATCTTTTCTTACGTGTCCGGACCTCACGTGTCTCTCACGAATTTTTACGTCCAATTGGTCCAAAATGTTTGAGTAATACTGTCCATTCCAAAAAAATGATGCCATAACCTTTTAAGTCGATTTTGACCACTTTGGGTACTTCGGAACTGAACAACTGGATTCAATCCACTCTACGTTTTGTTGTCGCTGTTCTCTCCATAGTTAGAAAACGACGTTTAAAATATATTTTATTCTTTCGAAAAAGATCCAAATGTTGGTTACATCTTACACATAGTTTTCTCAAGCCCAATTTCTTTTTAAAAGCATGAAACACTCGTTCAATTGACATGTTCATGGCCTTAGCAATTTCAGTCAAAGTTAATTGTCTGTCAATCATAACTTTATTTTTCATTACTATATTTTTTTCAGCAGTTGCACATATTGGATGTCCAAAACCAGGATCATCATCCAGGTTTGTACGACCACGTTGAAACTCACCTACCCACATATTTTTTAAGAAGCAGAGTCCCCTAATATATTTACCACTTCACTATGAATTTCCATCGCCTTAAAACTTTTTTTTTACAAAGAATTTAATCACTGCACGATTTTCAGTATTTTCCATTTTAAAAAATAACACTAACACAGTTTACTTTAAGTTGCTATTTTTGTACAAATGAATTGTCAGATCGGCTTGAAACTTAACATATGTTCATATGAAGGATGAAACTTCAAAATGTAGTATATTACATATTTATTATACTGCTCTATAGGTGTCGCTCCGCGAACTTTTCAATTAGCCTAGTATGTTGAGGAAAAAAAAGAAGAGAAAGAAATTTTAAACAATATTGTAATTTAAAAGGGGTTGTGACTTACAATGACGTTTACGACTATACACAGCTGGTGAGCGAGTGCTAGCCAGAGCGGACTGTTAAGCATGCATGTAAATTATGCCCCTTTAGCCTAGATCAATCGGAGATTAGGGGCAGATTTAGAGCGCCACTGGCATTGCCACGGAATAGGCTAGGAAATCCCCACGATGTTCTAGGAGTTCGCTCTAGTTCACCCCGCTCACCGCTATAGCGGCAAAATTTACCAAAAGTATACTAACTGTGGCACTACGTAAATTACGGATAGTAACTATATAAATAATATATCAATTATTATATTGGCGTTCGGCAATGCCGCTACCGCAGTCCCAAAAAAAATTAAGTTAAACTAAAATACAGAAATTCACACAAAAGTCTTTCACAGCAGAAACATAGGCCTCTTCATCCTCCGGCTACGCTGTGGAAGAAAATGGGGAGAAGAAACAAAAGAAACGCGTGATGATCACATTCGGGTTTCCCACAAAAGTGCTGGGGAGGTGGGGTAATAAGGTTTGTCCCAACTAAATTTGGCTCTGTCCAAAGACCTTAAATAAAAAAAGACATTCAAAAAGAGAAAAAAAAGAAAAGTATTTTATGGCTTGCCCCGTAGCCAAGAGAAGACGGCGCAAATTGATCAAGAACCACGCACTTGTGTCCTAGCTTTAAATTGTAAGTGACCAGCAAGAAAAAGATGAACGCATATATTTGTAGCATTCAATTATCAAACAACAAAACAAAAAGAAAGAAAAGAAAACAAGCAAATTATCTGCCAGAGGGTTTCAACGCTGCCCCGGTGTAGTGGGCATCCTGATGGGGTTACCTTTCACTTTCACAATGCGTACAACGAAAAACCCTAATGATAATCGGGCAAAAGAGCCTCGTTCCCGGAAACTGCGACGGAAGATGGTTGAGCAGTGGACCCAAGAGGGATCGGTCATAATAATCAAGATTTGATACCTATGTCTCCTTCTTCGTATCAATCATTCCAGAGAGGTCGTTGCAGCCGCCAGAAATAATCAGAACTTCCTAAAATCAATTGTTACGGGGAATGAAATATGGTGCTTTCAATACAATCCAGAAACCAATCGCTAAAGTGTGGAATGAAAGTCGAAAAACTCACAACAGACAAAAAAACGAAAAACTCCTTTTAAAATCAGAACAATACTGCACCATATTCACCAGATTTAGCCCCTTGCGACTTCTCCTTGTTCCCAAAGTTGAAATTAAAGTTGAAATAGTATTTTTTAAAGACATTCAGACCATCCAAATAGCTTCGGCACGTGCTTTGGAGGTTATGCCACAAAATGAGCTGGAACACGCATTTAAGTCACTATTGAATTATTTTAACGTACTCCAAGACACAACCACACTCTGCTCAGTAACACTTTAACGAAGGAAAAGGAACGGCGCACGAAAATGGAAAGCGTTATGAACTGGCGCTATACGAGGGCGGTGTTAGACGTTTAAAATAACTAACTCCCTCCCCTAATGATTAAAAATAAAATAAAATAAAAACCTACTGCAAACTTAGGGTTACTTAGTGTACCCGTTACCTTCGTCTAGTCGAATGCATCCTGGAGACCCAATTTTCCATTACTCTTTCACGCATTTTGCGTGGTATATTTTCAATGGTGGCCTGAATGTTTCATTTATTGTTGGGGGTTCATTTCTGCAAATTAAATATTTAACATAAATAACGCATCCAGGAAACTTTTCTTATTATTTATTGAAAGGAAACATTATTTATATGTACATTTATCAAGTCAGGTCAAAAATATTCTGTAAGCATATTCCCATAGTGTTCACCATTAACAATAAAAGATTTTCATCAGCATCTTCAAAAAAATAATCCTATCAGCTCCTTCAGCCCAAAACCACACCAAACAGTGACTTTCTGAGGATGAAGAGGTAAGTCCTGAATCACTTGATAATTTTCATCGACCCAAATCCTGGAGTTATGTTTGTTCACAAACTCAGGAAACTCGCTAAGTTAGAAAAATAGTTTTTCCCCACATTACATAGATAGTGAGTAGGATAGATATAAATAGATATGAATAATTTCTGCGCTCTATTAAATAGTGTATCTTTCTATCGCGAGTTAACACAATGTTCTGAACCCAGCAGTATTTGAGTGACCTTTACATTTCAAACCATGTTGCCGCTATTACATTTCAAAGTTCTGATGTTCTTATTGAAAAACCCTTTAGACTCCGTCCACATTAAAAGTGTGCCAATGAATAAGAGTAGAAAGTCAGATTGCGCGAGATCTGGGGTGGTGCAAGGTCTGGACTGCGTGTTGGATATGCGGGAAGTTCAACTGCATTTTTTTGGATTTTTTTTGGTTTATCTGTAGAATAACTCAACTCACAGGTAACCACTGGTAAAGTAGTATTATTACCTATTAAACAGAGACCAACATGATACAGGCCAAAGATAAGTTAACGGGTGTCTTAAAATCTTTTTCGTTTTTGTTTTGACTGTTAGGTAACAAACACAGATAATTGTGTTTTAAGTTTAGTTGCAATGGATCGTTTCATAGATCACAGCGCGTATTTTGCTTGCGAGCGTTTAATAAAAAGAACGATTCCTGAGCCATTATTCGACATCTGTACAGGACACATTTTAATTTAGCGACCATGAGAAATGTGCCAAGTGCAAATATAATTAAGCATTGGGTGCGCAAGTTTGAAGAGACTGGAAACACAGTGCCGGATAAATCAACTGGGCGCAAAAGGACATCAAAAAATCCACGCGATTCCAAGAGCGATGCTCCAGCGAGTGATTGACAATTTCAGTTCCAGACTGAACCAGTGTGAAGAAGCGAATAAAATTTATAAAACTACTCTGCAATTTAACAGCAATTAAACAAGTTTGAAGTAATTCTGATGTTTTATCTTTTAAGTATCAAAAACGAGAAACATTCGCAGATACCCTTTACATTGGACACATACTTTGGATCAAGAGAACCCTCTCTCGCAGAGAGAGCATGGACGGGTCTCGTTGCTCTCACAGTTTTGCGCAGCTTGACTGTTACGGACATTCGCCACATAATGGCGTGAGCTGCATAGTATTGCAAACTTCATCGAAAAAAACCGACGGAGCCGTAAAAACGGGCTGAAAAAAAAAGGCGAAAAGTCGAGCGGGTCACGTTCGAGTTCGCGCAGTTCTGGTTTTAATTGTGTTAGAGGTTAGGGGGTAATCATCTTTCTGGAAAGGGACACTGGGGGAAAGAAGGCTTGTGGAAATTGCTCAATGGCGGCTCGTGGGTTTTTAAAATGGGAGGATGTAGAAGAAACTAGTGCTGTTGAAGATTTTTTTTTGTTTTCTCCTTCCCACTTCCCCCTTTTTACTTTTTGTGCTTTTGAAACCCTATACAGGATTGAAACTCTATACAGGAAATGAGTTAAAGGAAAGAAACTGAACGAAAATAAAATATGGTGTTTTGCTCTGAAAAATTGTTTATTATGACAAATACTGGAGGGGCGGCGCCCCAACGCCCTTCCTCACGAGCCACCATTGTTGCAAACTTTATCTGAAAAGCTGATATTATATCCGTCCGTACCTTTGATCATTTCTTCAGCTGCTTTCCAAACGATAAGTTCGAGTCCGACTGATGATGCTTAAGGCCAGAAAGTTGTCTCAGAAGACTAAAGAAATGAACAGTTGTTACGTAGAGCACGGAGAAAAAAAGATCTTTATTTCTTAATATTTCTAATATGCTCTACCAGCCCAATTTTTCTTAAAATAAAATGCCTAAATTTGATACATATTTTATTAATTTGAATTAACATTTTAATCATATGTTTTCAACTTTTTTAGTCATATTTAATTAAAACTAAATCAGCATCCACCTACAGACAGCTTAATATATTTTCTAAGCGAATTGACAGAACGCTGCACGTATTTCCTCCCACCGACGTTCATTGTGGATGAACGAGATAAACCATAAAAAAAACGAAGATTGCAAAAAATGCTCCAGTCAATACTTCATGTGTATTAATTAATCATGAAAAACTCAGCTGGTAATCAGCAATCCGAGCAGATTCATAATAAGCATCGTGACCAGATGTTGCCAATTCGTGACGCAAACCAAAACACATCTGCTCGAGATGGCAGAAGGGTATAACGTAAAATATTGGTATTGCCGTGGTTTTTAATGGTTATCGTAATATCACACTTTCAAGATATGCATATTGTTTACCTTTATATTTCATTGTAATTCGTAACTTTGATATATGATCTAGTTGGGAAGAAAGGATACTGTTAAATGAGATCGAACTAAAATAGTTAAAAAAGTATTAGGTTTTCCTGCATTACTAGACCCTAACAAAATTATTTGCGTTTTTGAAGTGCTGAGTTTACTGCTTATATATATTAGACTGGTCTAAAAGAATCGACTATTTTTTTTTGAAAGGGATACCGAAAATATTATTGGTGATGTCAAAAAAAAATTATTGTGAAAGTTGGAACCCTAAATACTTATATTAAGAAGTGTATCATCGCGACTTTCCATTTTTTAATAGCAATATCATCTTTCATTCAAAACTCCTAAACCATCAATTTCAAAAATTTGAGCAACACATATTTTTGAAGGAAATTGAATTATCTGCAAAAAAGGTCTCGTTATAAATTTACGTCAAATAAGCCATTTTCATGTAATCGTGCCTTGAACATTAATCTGTTTTTATAATTTTACTTTTCAAATTTGAAATTTTGTAACTAATGACCGAATCAATATTTGAAAAAATGCAATATATATTTTTAAAGTGCTACAAAAAAGGTATCTTAACATTTTTCGTTCGTTAAGTTATTTAAGGTTAAGGTTATTTTATCGATGAAGATATGCACAATTGCTCCAACATTGACAGTTTTCATGAATGTAATCAATTTTTCGAAAAAATAGCTGTCGTCAATGATATAGCAGAATGTGGTGTAGCATTGATTGAAGATTACAATACTTCACTTATTTCTTGTAGTAATTGTATTTTATAAGGATAAAAATATGTTTTATTATTTTTTGGACTGAGCATCTACACATGTTATGATTTAAAGGTAATTGTTGCCATTGCCACGGAAATCTTGCCATTGTCTACTACATCAATTAAAAGATTCAACGAATTTTCGTCATTAGTTTTTGATTTTTGGCTTCCTAATTTTGGACAACTTTTAATGCTGCCTGTATCATTGAATCTTTTCACCATTTTTGAAGCTTTTAAAATGGTGATGTTTTTATTCGGGTGTATTTTATTAAATACAGGACAAACTTCAGCCTAAGTACGTTTTTGTCACCGTATCCAAAAATTATTAATATTTCAATACTTTCATTTAAATACATATCAATTCCATATAAAAATTGAAAGAAATTTTAAATTGACGTCAACAGTTGTCAAGTGTAATCAAACACTTCATCTGTCATCCATTGTTTCATAACCTTCCAAATGAAAAATATATTTACTCTAAAACAGACCGAAATGCCTTTTAGCCATTTTTTAAAATCTATTAAAAAATGCACTATTTACCCCTTTCCAACAATGCCAAATTTAAGAACTGTTGTCATTTAAAAAAATAAGGTGGCAAACATTTCTTGATGTTTGTGTACATTTCAAAGCATTTTCCGTTTCCATATACCGTGAAATTTTTGTAAAGCCTGACATAATAACTAACTTTTTGTATTTGAAGTGATAGACAAGTACTTCAAAATGCAAAGTTGTAGGAAATAACTTGACTAAGAAAAATTTACTGGCAGTTCGTTTTGGGTGTTGTGCCAGATTTCTTCAGTAGCTATTAAAACAATATTTTTTTAAATGGCAACACCGTATTTTTTACATAATTTGACAAATCTTAAAATTCAAAATAAAACATGTTATGTCACATTTCTTTATTGGAGTAGCCCTTTTAGAACAATTAGTTGGAACTAAAAGAAGCTAACATAGCAATAGTAGGCCTTGGAAATTAAACAAAAATTGTATTGTTTGAAAGGAGCCATCATTATTGTGCTGTTATTGTGTTATTTAAAAACTGTTGTATTTGAATGTATATAAAAATAACGTTTTAATCCAATTGCTAAGTTGAATTAGTTATTTAATGAAAAGAGAAAGTTGAATTATTTTTTCTTCTCGTTGGTGGTGTAAGTCTACGCGATGCGTGCGCTGAATTCCACGCAAAATATCCGGATAAGTATCTTCCAAATCCGGAGTTTTTAAGAACTAACTTAGTAATACTAAAAACAACTGGTAGTGTCTGCCCAAGGATCTGCGCAAAAGGCGCAAAAATGTTACTGATGCAAATATTTTTCTTTGTAATATGGAAAATCCTTATAAGTCAACGCACAAAATTGGCCAAGAGGCCCAACAATTGCCATTTTATTATCCAACAGGGGTTACTGTCAGTTCAATATCTGCAATTTTGTCTATTGACCATGCCATTCAAATAAAAAGATGCTTTCGCGCTATAAAAAATGTACTTTTTGAAATTGGGTTGACGCTTTTTGTCCAAAAACCAGTCGCAAAATTCAACAATCGTCATCATGCAATTATTGTACGCTTCTCATTTTGTATGGATAATCATTGTTTTCCTACAAAGTGGCCTACACCTTTAAGTGAGAACAAACTACCTCTTGGGCAATTTTGTGTGTTGACTTGTGAGGATTTTCCATATTACAAAGAAGAATATTTTCTTCTATGACTATGGCATGTGCTAAATTTTAGCAAAAAGGTTATGTACTTTTGAATTTTTATTTTTTATGAAAGAAAATAATGTTAGAAACAGATACATTTGCTCAAAATATATTTACTTTCTTTTTCGAAACCGGAAATCTTTAATCCCATGAGATCCAAATGCAACACCATGTCTTCGGTTAGTACTTGGATTGGTGACTGTCCGAGGAAAGACAATACTTGTGTATTGTATTTCAATATGCAAGAGAGTAAAATCCGGTACGCAATCATCCCTCGGTCACGTCAGTTCGAAGTTATGTAAGGACAGATGTCTTCTGAGATGTATTCTACGTTACCCAATCAGTAGGTTTGAATGATAAGCTAAGTCCCTTCATTAACGTTTGTCCTCCTTCATGTCAATTATCCTCCAATATGTTGCGATTAAATAAGACACTTTTCACTGTGGTTAATGTTGAATCGTTCTCCTTGACATGTACGTAAAGGATAAATTTTTAGTCCGTCCGAACTTCCGATAGGGGTCGCTGTCAAACGAACTGTGAGTTGACACTCACATTTATCAAAACTATTCAGTATAGTCTGATAAATAATCATGGAACGTTTGACATCAGAGCAACACTTACAAATTGTCTCAATTTATTATCAAAATCAGTGTTATGTGCGACAAACTTATAAAACACTTCATATTCGCCGAATTATCGACATATTTCGAACGCATTTTAACCTGCTCAATATTTAAACAAAAAACTGTACGTTTCGAAGAAAATATCGCTTCTGTTGCTGGCAGTGTTGAGAAAGATCCAATTTTATTAATTTATCACTGTTCGCAGGAAGTCGGACTTTGTTATTCGACTTTAAATTCCGAATTTGAGCGGTATTGATCTGGAGGAGATGTGGTTCCAACAGGACGGCTTTACAAGTCATATAGCCAACGCACAATCGATTTATTGAAGGAACAATTCGGTGAGAAAATTATTTCGAAGAACGGACCTGTTAATTGGCCACCAAGGAAATGTGATTTAACGCCTTTAAATTATATTCTTTGGAGTTATATAAAATCTTTGGTCTATACCGAAAAACCTGCAACTATTGATGCCTTGGAAGTCAACATAACTCAGACAATTGTGGAGATAAGACCCCAATTGCTTGAAAAAGTGATCGGAAATTGGATTTACAGAATACGCTTTACCAGAAGTAGCCGCCGCCGACATTTGTCCGAAATTGTTTTCAAACATTACTGCCATTGAATGTTATTTCACATAAAACAAATAGTTTCAAGACATCTGATTTGATTTTCTGAATGATTCAGTAACTCTCATGGTCAGGTGCTTGTTAAGTATGTTTGTAGTTTTGTAGTAATTGTTAAGTTTGTTAATCAATCAATTTTCTTGGCTTTCTTTCTATTGACGGATCCACTTCTTGTTTACTCATGTAGTTTTTAGATCTCCCTCAAATTTCCCATCCATCGACTACTAGACATCAAACTAAACTGCGAATAGTTTTCTTCAGATAAGCTAATTTTTAAAGTCGTGACGATTTATTGCGTGGCAGGGTTCTATTTTTTATTCGAATTCCTTCTTTTATTTTATCTCCTTCTTATAATGAGAAATAATTATATAATAATAAAATCAGATATGTTTTCATTATATTTATAAGAATTTCCGAATCGTTCCTCTTAGAGTCATTTAGTTTATGCTCTATATAGCTGGGAATGTGTTAAATAAAAAGTTTATGAGAAACCACAGATTTCTTGAACATTTTCTATTTAATATAATACTTTCATTAAGCCTAGAGTATAAGAATAATCATCAAACCAGCAATTTTCCTAAAGAACATACATACGACGAGGTATTGATGAGTTAGAGCTGCAGTTATGTGAAATTGTGACCGAACATTTTAACAAAAGATTGACCATTTATAAATATATCAGGCGGATATTTGAGTGATATTATTTTCAAAATAGAAATGGCAACAAATTTAACTTTAAATAAAGGTTTTTGCTAATTGAAAAATGTTTTAAATTGTTGTTTAAATCTCCCGTGTATTGTTTTTTTATTGTGTTGGCTTCTACTTGATGGAAATTCATTATAAATGTATAAAGAAGTACGAACGATACTTATGAGTCAAAATAATGATAAAATTTGTTTGTCTTCCTAAAACTTCAAATAGTTATAGAAATTCACAATTGATATTTATAATACTAAAACAAACTCAATAATTATTAATAAATTATTATTTATTTATAAAAAGTAATTAATTCACTTCGTTGTTATTAACAGGTGGTTCGGCAAAACAGATAGTGCAACTGCACATTTGTGTTTACATCCAAAATCAATGTATATTGTGTATATGTATGAGAATTTTGACGCTATAATATAGAAAATGTATATTAAAAAAATATGCAATTTAGACTCAAAGGTAAATTTTGTAAGAAAAATAATTTTTTTAACCTCAAATTTAGAAATGTCATACATAATAATCTTTCTTTTTAGCTATAACTCTATCTTTTTTTGTCTCAGTTGGTTGCGTGACCTTTTGCGAGTATTTAGTTATTAGTAATCGAAAATTGAAAAAAAAAAGTTTTACTCAATTATTTAAATAATTATATCGGTAACCCGATATTATTCACATATAATATCATTGTGTATATATTAAACTTTATCATGTGATGTTTTTTATTCTATAAAGTTAATTCTATAAAATTTATTCTATAAAGTTTAATTTTATTCTATAAAATTAATAGTGAAAAAATAGAAAAATCCGTAGCGGAAATCATTCTACCATAAGAACGATTAAAATTATCATATTTCATATAATTTTTCTAAAAAACTAGACGGTGAAAAATTTTCAAATTTTGAGCACAGTTCAATTGCATATCGTTTGTTACAATTACCGAATTTCAAGTCTTAAACTTGGAAAGTCGTTTTTCCTATACATTCGCTCGTACTTCCTTAATAAAAGACTTTTTTTGTTAAAATTTCGACTTTATTACTACTATTTGACGTGTTTCGCTAACACTGTAGATTGTTCAGAAATTTTCAATGTTGAAACGGGTGTAAATACAAAAAGTTTCTTCAATAAAATATATATTTTTTTAAGAAATCTTTGCAGGTCATATTTATTGTCAGTACTATTTCAATAAAGGCGATCTGTTCAGGTCTAGTTGGTCATTCAGAAGGTGTTCAAAAATACTGCCTATAAAGTATATCCACAAAAGAATGAAAAAAAAACATAGAAATCAATAATATATGTTCGTAAATCATCGAAAAAGATTGAAAAAAATTTACATAAAAACATGCAAAAGTAGCTTTTAAAACAAATAAACGTTTCGGAAAATTTATCAAAAATTGCCGTCAAAAACAGAAAATATAAATCGGGGGTATATCAAATAATATGGTTCATGTTCAAAAGCGTATTTAGAACAAACAGACAAATCTTTCAAGAAAATAATTGAAGAACATGAAATAAGTTGTCTCGATCAGAAACATAATTCTATTTACACCTCACATGTGTTAAACGAAGATCATCGTTTTAAGAGTGGTTTTAAAATACATGTACAAAATAAAAGCAAAAAACTAAACTATCTAGAGAGTTTAGAAATATACTATCTTAAAAATGCGAAAACCCTTCTGAACGACCAAATAAACCTGAAGAAACCACCTGTATTGAATCTGTACTGACAAGAAATAGGCTAAGTGTGGATTTCTTGAAAAATATATAACAGGTGTCCAGAAATGTCGTTCATATTTATTTACTTGTTTGCTCCTAGGTGGCGCAGAACGCGCTGGTCGTGTTAACTTTATATCGACGCTTGGTTCAGGAAAAATTAGTTGCCATGGAGCGTTTCACCGGGCAACAACGTGATTTCTGTGTTCGCGCGTATTATCACATTTGCTTATTGCGGCTCGTCGTCTTTATAGGGCCGAGTATAATTTACACGACATAAACGAGGCACCAAGTGTTAATTTAATAAAGAAATTGATAAAAAAAAGTTTAAAACTACAGGAGCAACTCTAAATTTACCGTCTGCGGGTCATCCAAGGTTAAGCAGAGGTGCAAACAATATTGATCGTGTGCGTGAGTCGGTGAGAGAATATCCATCCGTATCCCAATCCACACGGAAGCGCACTGCGACAGTATTATTTTTGCTAAATAAATTTCCAAACACAGAACTATAACGTTATAATAATAACATTATTATTCCTTAAATCGACTTATATTAATTAAACCTACAAAAATGAACAACAATATTGGACACCTCGTATTTTATTGGAGAAATGTTTTGTATTTACACTCATTTTAACATTAAAAATATTAATTTCTGAAGAAGCTACAGTGCTAGGGAAACGCGTGGAACAGTAATAATAAGTAAATAAAATAATAAAACTACTTTTCTTACTGTTAATTCAATATAGTTCGTATCTGAAAAAGGTACTGAGTGTCAAAACAATTATTATACAAACAATTTTAAATATAGCGGAATTTTAGATATTAATCTTTGTTTATTTATTTAAAATGGATTTCCTTCAAATATCAACTACCCCAGTTAAATTCACTAATAATAAAGCTGAAATTTTGAAAAAAAAGTATTTTAATAAATATTCCAATATATTGGTATGAAGCTCTGCTATAACACATATTTGAATATGACCTAACAAAATCCCTAAAGACAACATTTGTTTATCTTTTTTAACGAAAGCGAATGTTTGCCGGCATAATCTTTACAATTAAGCCATGGAAGTGGGCGTTTTCTAGCAGTTACAATGGCAGTGAAAGTAGAGGAATGTGCGGCGTTGGACGAGCTGGGCAGTCATTCGGACTCAATTTCATGACATGATTTGAATAATGTACACGATTATTTAATTTCTATTTAGATAGTGGACGTAACGAACGATTGTGATATGCCAAAGCACGACTGACTGTTTTGTGGTTTGCCACAGGGTTTTTTAAGAATTATTAAATGGAAAATTTTCAAGAAATCTGTGATCTCTCGTAAACGTTTTACATAAAACATTTTCAGCTGTATACAGCATAAACTTCTCTTCAGATATGTTGTGATAAAGGGCCCTAAGAGAAATTATATGAAAGAAGGATCTTCTATATATGTATATATATATATATATATATATATATATATATATATATATATATATATATATATATATATATATATATATATATATATATCCCTATTCTATTCTTATTCTTGATTATATGGTATATGTCGGCGACCTGAAGAGTCTGAACCTCGAGAGACGAAACATATGTCATCTAGTTGAAGGGATAGGTGAGGCTCCTTCCCGATCAAGTAACCAACAAAAGTGTTCATTTAGGCGGAGACACAGGTTGTTGTGGCTCTGTCTATGTCTATGTGTGTCATCTAGGACGGATGGAGACGAGCCCCACCCATCCCTTCAACTGGAGGGCATATGTTTCGTCTCTTGATGTTTAGACTATGGAAGGTACCTACACATGTTCCCCCATCAAGAATAGTGAGACCCTATCCATAGTCAACAACCAATGTTTTCGCCGACTGCAGTGTCAGATATTTTTGGACTGCGCCCAAAATAGTTGAGTGTTCTCATACACCCAACCGTTGGTTTCCACAATATCATGTGGAACATACAACAACCTACGTCCCCGCCTTAAAGAGCATTTTTGTTGGTTGCTTGATTGGAGACGAGCGCCACCAATCCCTTCAACTGGAGGGCATATGTTTCGTCTCTTGATGTTTAGACTCTTAAGGATACCTATACATGCTCCCCCATCATGTATATATATATATATATATATATATATATATATATATATATATATATATATATATATATATATATATATATATATATATATATATATACATGATGGGGATGATATCATGTATATATATATATATATATATATATATATATATATATATATATATATATATATATATATATATATATATATATATACATGATATATATATATATATATATATATATATATATATATATATATATATATATATATATATTTATATTATTAGATGCGTATAAACCCGGTTGAATTACGCAAAGCATTCTGACTCATGTTCGAATGTTCCTTCTGATCTTCCACACCTCCCTTTCTTTCTTCGTGAATTATCTTTCTCTCCTCCGCCTACCTTATCTCCGATCTCCTCAAAACTTCGCTCTCTGATGCAACGTTCCACATATGTATTTTGTTTTTGTACGTTCTTCTATCCTCAATCTCTGTCGGGTCCATTTGTGCCTTTCCCAGATCAGTTCTGACTTGTGCAATCCATGGTATTGTTGACTTGACCACTTGTATGTATGTAAAAATTCTGTTAGTGAGTCTTGTCGGTGAGAGTTTACTAATTCTCTGCACATTTCTTGATGACTTCTATCGGTTTGGTTGTCCTTGTTTCATTGTCTGCGAGTATGGCTAGGTCGTCTGCGAAGGCTAGGCATGATATTTCTATGTTGTCTTTTTGTCGTCCGAGTCTTATTGGTTCCCAGTGTCCTTGATTTTTCAGTTCTTTTTCCCGTTCCCTTATGACTTTGTTCAGAACCAGGTTAAAGAAGAGTGGGGATAACCCATCTCCTTGGCGTACTCCGGTTTTAATCAGGAAGGGTTTGGACATTTCTCCCATATATTTCACTTTAGAGGTTGTGTCGGTCAGTGTCTGCTTGATCAAGCGTAGTGTTTTGGGGTCGAGTCTTTGTTCTTCTAGGATGTCGAACAGATATTTTCAGTCGATGCAGTCGTATGCTTTCTTGAAGTCCACGAACGTGCAGATGATTGAGACGTTCCTGATAGCTTTGTATTTCAGTATTGCTTTTAAGTTAAATATTTGTTCAGTGCATGAGCGGCCAGAGCAAAAGCCTGCGTGGTATTCGCCAATTTTGTGTTCTAATTGTTCTTATGTTCTCTGGAGAAGGCATGCTAAGAGGATTTTGTAAGTAACTTGTAGTAAGAAGATTCCTCTGTAGTTATTCACATCTGTTCTGTCTCCCTTCTTGTGTGTGCAGCGGGTGGATACGAGCACATTTCAATTCATCTTGCAATGTTTCTGTTTACCATTGTTCGTGATAATTTGCGTGAGTTCTCGCAATGAATTTGATCTGACGTTTTTCAATAGTTCCGCGGTGATACTATCTTCACCGAATGTCTTGTTATTCTTTAGTTTGCGTATGTGCCTGTGAATTTCTTCCTGTGTTGGTGGTGGTGATTCAAAGTGGGTATATATACATTTTTCCTTGTGGTATAGATACAATTTCCTTGTGTCGCGTTCGGGGCAATTGAGGAGATCAGAGAAATAGTGTGCCAGCTTCTGACAATTCTCCTGATTTGTTAGCGCTAATCTCTTATTCCGTTTTCTAAAGCAAAGATTTTGTGGTGTGTATCCACGGATTTCTCTTCGAAAGTCCTATAAAAATCTGTCGTGTTATAATTGTGGAAATTCGTCCCTATAGAGTCTAGTTGTTCCTTCATGTACTTCCTCTTAGTTTGCCTGATAATCTTTGCGGTCTGTTTTCTAGTTTCGTCAAAAAGCTGTGGACTTTTTGGGGATTATTTAGTGTTGTACTCCTGAAATGCTCGTTTGCATAGCGGCAATGCAAAAGGTGTTTTGTGTTCTTTTTCAATGGGATCAGTTCCTGTGCTTTTTGTGTAATTTTTTTGTGGAATTTTTCCCATGTTTCTGCCTGTTCATTTTCCCATTCCTCTGTTATGTTGGATTTCTTGGACTTTTTCGTGTCGAATTTCTGTAGACGTGCGTTCTTCTGATTAATTCTCCTTGGGGTAAACTTGATTTTGATTCGGGTTAGGTAGTGGTCCGAGTCAATGTACGCACCCCTGCGGACTTGGACATTTTGGATCTCTTTTTGTAGTGGGTATGAGATCGCAACGTGGTCTATCTGGAATTCCCCAATCTGTTGTATAGGCTATCTCCAAGTCTTCTGTTTTCACGGAAATTTTCTTTGGGATACTGACATCATCTTCAGGATATTCTGTTGGCATAGTTCGATGAGTCTTGTTGGTAAATTTGTGACCGGGGAATTTGCCTACGGTTTTATGATCGATTATTTTTCTACCGTAACTCGTCCAGTAAGATTTTGATGTCATCCTTTGGGACCTTTGCATTACCTTCTCTGGTGTTGCGCATATATATATATATATATATATATATATATATATATATATATATATATATATATATATATATATATATATATATATATATTACACGCGGAGTGCGAATGTATTTGCACTCACGCAAATTATCACGAACAATGGTAAACAGAAAAATTGCCAGATGAATTGAAATGTGCTCGTATCCACCCGCTGCACACACAAGAAGGGAGACAGAACAGATGTGAATAACTACAGAGGAATCTTCTTACTACAAGTTACTTACAAAATCCTCTTAGCATGCCTTCTCCAGAGAACATAATTACAATTAGAACACAAAATTGGCGAATACCACGCAGGCTTTTGCTCTGGCCGCTCATGCACTGAACAAATATTTAACTTAAAAGCAATACTGAAATATAAAGCTATCAGGAACGTCTCAATCATCTGCACGTTCGTGGACTTCAAGAAAGCATACGACTGCATCGACTGAAAATATCTGTTCGACATCCTAGAAGAACAAAGACTCGACCCCAAAACACTACGCTTGATCAAGCAGACACTGACCGACACAACCTCTAAAGTGAAATATATGGGAGAAATGTCCAAACCCTTCCTGATTAAAATCGGAGAACGCCAAGGAGATGGGTTATCCCCACTCTTCTTTAACCTGGTCCTGAACAAAGTCATAAGGGAACGGGAAAAAGAACTGAAAAATCAAGGACACTGGGAACCAATAAGACTCGGACGACAAAAAGATAACATAGAAATATCATGCCTAGCCTTTGCAGACGACCTAGCCATACTCGCAGACAATGAAACAAGGACAACCAAACCGATAGAAGTCATCAAGAAATGTGCAGAGAATTAGTAAACTCTCACCGCCAAGACTCACTAACAGAATTTTTACGTACATACAAGTGGTCAAGTCAACAATAACATTGATTGCACAAGTCAGAACTGATCTGGGAAAGGCACAAATGGACCCGACAGAGATTGAGGATAGAAGAACGTACAAAAACAAAATACATATGTGGAACGTTGCATCAGAGAGCGAAGTTTTGAGGAGATCGGAGACAAGGTAGGCGGAGGAGAGAAAGAGAATTCACGAAGAAAGAAAAAGAGGTGTGGAAGATCAGAAGGAACATTCTGGAAGGAACATGAGTCAGAATGCTTTGCGTAATTCAACCGGGTTTATACGCATCTAATAATATAAATATAAATATATATATATATATATATATATATATATATATATATATATATATATATATATATATATATATATATATATATATATATATATATATATATATATATAGGTATCCTTAAGAGTCTAAACATCAAGAGATGAAACATATGCCCTCCAGTTGAAGGGATTGGTGGCGCTCGTCTCCAATCAAGCAACCAACAAAGATGCTCTTTAAGGCGGGGACGTAGGTTGTTGTATGTTCCACATGATATTGTGGAAACCAACGGTTGGGTGTATGAGAACACTCAACTATTTTGGGCGCAGTCCAAAAATATCTGACACTGCAGTCGGCGAAAACATTGGTTGTTGGCTATGGATAGAGTCTCACTATTCTTGATGGGGGAACATGTGTAGGTACCTTCCATAGTCTAAACATCAAAAGACAAAACATATGCCCTCCAGTTGAAGGGATGGGTGGGGCTCGTCTCCAGTCAAGCAACCAACAAAAATGCTCATTAAGGCGGAGACACAGGTTGTTGTGTGTTCCATATGACACTGTGGAACACAACGGTTAGGTGTATGTTGCAGTACAACAGAAATTAAATTTTTACCAAATTTACTTTTACTACTGAAGAGGTCACACTGACAAGAAATTGAGTAAATAATTTCCACAACAACCATGTTTGGGCAGTAGAAAATCTGCATGCTGTGAAAAGAACCTATTTTTAGCGCATATTTTCAGTAAATTTTTGGGCTGGCGTAGTAAATGGCATTCTTATTGGACCTTTTTTTCTTTCAGGTCAACTGACAGGTAAAAATTATTTAGACTTTCTTCAAAACAATCTTCCCCAATTATTACAAGATGTTCCTTTAAATTTTAGACACAAAATGTAGTTTCCACATGATGGAGCTCCGCCACATTTTAGACGAGAAGCTGAACGAAACATTTAAATAATTAATTTTGGATAGGGCGCAATGGACCCATTTTTTTGGCCTGCACGCTCCCTGGATTTAACGCCCTGCGATGTTTATCTATGGGGCTATTTAAAAAGTTAGTTTATCACGATAGAATAGTAAATGCTGTGGAAGAACTATAACAACGCATTGAAAACGCTTGTGATGTTATTCGTAGACACCGGGATTTTATTTTTGACGCGTATAAGTAACGCATGGGTACGCCGAGCAAGATTTTGTGCTAACCGAACAAATGGTCACAATTTTAAACAAATTTTATAATATGTAACATTTTTGTTTTTGTTATTCTACAACTTTTATATAAATGATTTTCGCTAAATTGACTTCTCTTTGCTAAATCTACAACGTAGTGGTCGAGAATATCAAAAAGTCAGGTCTGTTTACAAATATTGTAACTGTTAATAAATTCTTTAGTCTGCAACTTTTATGTAAATGATTTTTGGTCAAATTACTTATTTTTATGAGTTCCACTTACCTGTTAAAATAGAGACAGTTCTTAAGATGACAGTTATGTCCACTTTATATTTGAAGAAGTATTTTGTCGTCAAGTACGATAACAATACCTGATAATATAGTGTAGGACAGCTAGAGCATACTCTATCGAAGGCTTGTCTAAATATAACTAATACATGCTTGTGTATCAAAGGCTTGTTAGCATATCTGATGAAGAACATTCGCAGTTTAATTGAGTATCTAGTGAGGAATCGACATTTTGAAAGGTCTTAATGAAAAATTGTTCATTTTGACTGTGGTATAAAAATCTAAATAAAAAAAATATTATATGGAATTATCAAAAATAAAATCAAAATGTATTGTAAATGCCTTTAAACAGGTCATGTTTTTGTTCCCAAATTTTTATGGAGAAAATTATGTTCAATCAAAAATTATAATGACTATTAGTGCCCTTTTGATTTTTTAGCGCCGAACAACAGTACTTTGCATAATTTGTGACATTTGCAAAGCAAATTTTATGCAATAATTCATACGCAGATATTTTCAATTTATTAATGGTCGCTTGTTAAGTAATTTTACCTTAAAATATTACTTAAATTTACCTGCAGCAGAATCTTATGCCTATTAAAACGTTTATTACCGTTATTATATAGAATGTATTGCAATTAAATATCCAATAACGGTTTCATTTTATTCAATATCACAATATCAACCAAATATTCCATAATAACACTTTGGTTCCAGTTATAGATTGACAAAAAAACATATTACCACATATAAAAGAAAGGAAAAAAAACTATTTTGATGCAATTATATTACAACATATGCCTACATAATATATATTATTTAGACGTAAAATTGGTCGAAGGAGCTGAAATTTACAGTGATCACTATTTACTTGTGATCAGTATAAAACAGAACAACACAGAAACTGAAAAGGTAGCAAAGATTAAAATAAAGTCACATATCAATAAAATCAAACAGCTACAAAAAAACAACAAAAAACAAGCAAAAGTCCAAATATTAGATTTAATGATATAAAACACACAAGTATGGAACATTTTTTTAAATAAAATAAATTTCCGCTGCTATGGAAGAAGTAACTGAATATGTACGACAGATAATTAAAAAAACGAAACAGTGTGTGTGACTAATGAGATAAAAAGAAAAAAATACTTAACAAAACAATACCCCAGAACAAAATGAACTATGCAAAAATTAAAGGAAACGGGTTAAATATTTAATGACAACAGCAAAGAAAAAGTCATGGATGGATATTGGAAATATAATGAAAAAAACAGCTCAGGTAATTAGACACTACAGAACACTACAAAACAGTTAAGGGCTTATAATACATAAAAAACCAGAACTCGGAAATATTAATAAACGAATTAGACATCATGAAGAGTTGGAAAGAATATACTAATAAAACAAACACAGAATTGCTGAAAAAAACACATACGAATCTGAAATCTTCAAACCGAAATAATCAAGTAGATATTAAAAAAAAATCAATCCATCATTTAAAAGTCTAGTCAAAACACTGAATAATGGTAAGGTACATGGAAACTACAACTTCGTTGCAGAAATGACAAAGATTTTGACAGAATAAATAAAGATTGGCATACTGAAAAATACTGGAGAAATGGGGCATTGATAATATCGATATTCAAAAAACAGGATCAAAAACAATGTAGTAGCTACAATGGTATAACCTTACTGAACATTACTGTAAAGATTGGGAAAATTCGTACAAAATGACATATTTTTGGGTCATAACTCTATTCGTAATACACAGCACAGTTATATTCTACACCAATCATCTTTAGTTCTTTATTTATTGAAACTAATAAACAGTTATAGGATAAAAATAAGAGAAAAGAATATATAATCTTACTTTAACTGAGATCAGTCAAAATCCATTTTGACCATATGGTATGGACAAAAAACTTGTAAAGAAAAAGCTCGTAACGTACAAATGCTTGTCATCAGCCATGACACCGGGACAAATGAGAGGGGCGCGTTCACGTTTTGACAGGTTAGTAAAAGCTATTCAGGTCACGTGAGGTGGTTGTCAGTTGTCGAGTCCGCCAAATTCGAATCATGCCACCTCTGAAATTTTGTACGTATATGCTATTTTATACGTATTTTCCCCTATGAACAGAATATCAACAACAAAATAAAACCAATATTAAAACCCCAACTATCAGAATAGCAAGGTAAGCAGCAGGGCAGGATTATATATTTACAATAAAACAAATAATAAGAAAAATCATTTGACACGGTCCATAAGACAAAAATTCCAAAGGATCTGAGAGAAAAAGGAATATAAAAATAAGAGTCGCTTAACATACAAAACCAACAAAAATGATTTATTTAAAAATAATATGAGGACAAATGAGTTCAGTCAAGGAGGTCTAAGCCTACCATTACTCAATCTATATGGATAGTGGCATCCAAAAATATGAACGAAAGGTCAACAAATACAATATATACAACAAATACATTCATATACAGGGTCTAAGGGAAAGTATTTTCGTAAATTCAACCAACGACCCTTCACGTAATTTTTAAGAAAAATGTTTTTTACAACAGGTGTCCAAAACCTAAGGACACCGAGCAAAAAATTGCAAATATACAAAATTACCAATCAAAAAACTAAAAAAACTAACAAAAATTAACATTTTAAGTAAATATGTCCAAAAGCCCATTTGGCATATATAATGTTTTTATTACTTAAGGAATAAACTACAAATAAACTAATAAATATTCTAAAAATATTTTTTTTAAATTAAGCATGAAGGATGTAATAACGTCGCAATATTGTCAGTACAAAGATTGATATTTTAAAATTGCGACAAAAATTATTTTTGTGCATTTAAATTCCATTTATTACCCAAAAATATATTCTGTTCGCGAATATCAGGATATGGTTCTTATTTACGGGGAACCTCTCCAAAATTCTAAAGAAGCTAAGCGTATTTACAAGCAATGATACCCCAAAAACCGCTTCCAGATCGACAAACATTTGTTCAAGTTCATTATACACTTTTGGATATGGGTAGTGTGTTTCCCAATCTTCAAGAATAAGGTCGGTAGCGAGAAATCGGTCCTGAAGTTCCTGAAGTCCCTAAAAAAATTTTGCATCTTGTTGGGGAGGATTCGAGCAGAAGTTGCTCGACAACTTGAAGTTGCCCATTCGATTCGATTCGGTTCATAAAAAATAAATGAGCAATTACTATATCCTTATAGGTATGTCAACATATGTTCAACTTTTCCGTTCAACATTCGTTTTAACTTGCGTTATTGTTTGCGTTAGCGCATGTATCCTAGCGTAGGGTAAGACGCATGCCTGCTTCCAATTTCAATCAACATTTCTGGCGAGTTCAATAAAGACGGTTTTTTTCTAAAAAACCATAAAAACATTTTATTTTGTAAGTATCTACTGTTAACTGTGTAGTTTCAGTTCCATGAATACATCTAACATTGTCATGTTAGCCGGTATGCGTGCTACTGTGCTGGTGTTGATAAGAGCACGGAAAATACAGAAAATCTGTATAGACAAAAGAATATTTAGAATAATTACTACAATTTACCACAGGAAAATATATACAAAAAAAATGCATCATGGTATTTCATGAATTTTTACCCTCCATGATTTCTTGTCCAATACGAATTTTCTAGCCTCATTCCAATGAATTCCTCATTTTTTTCTGCCGCTTGTCGAACTGTTCTTCCCATCTCAGTTTTCCAGTTTTATTTTTTCCTCGTTTTTTCGCTTCATAAACTTGTTTTGCTAATCTCTCTTCATTCATTCTGTGGATGTTTCTAGCCAGTCGTCTTTCTTCTATAATAGCTCTTTATATGGGTTTCGTTTTCAGTTATTCCATTACTGTCATATTTCTCACTCCATCCCTTCTTGTAATTCCCACTATTTTGCGTAGGAATCTCATTTATGCAACTGTAATTTTACTTTTGTTTCTCATTGTGAAGGTCCAAGATTCACTGCCGTATATCATTCGGTCTCACTATTTTCTGATACACATATGCTTTTACCTCTTTCGGTATCTCTCTTTTTCCTAGAATTGTTTTTTAGTGTGTATAATTTGCTTGCTTTTCCCATTTTTTCCCTCATTTCGCCGTCCATTTTTTCATTTTCTTCTATTATTGTGCCCAAATACTTTTAATTTTTAACTTACTCCATTACCTTCCCATTGAGTACAATTTTATGTTTTACTTTTATACTACTCAATACGCAGCCGTATATGTCTTAGGTATATTCCTGTCTCAAATTCTGTGGATTCATCGTTATACGTTCTTACTTTATTCTTATTATTGTTGTATAAGATATTGATAATTTCTATTGCTCCCCGTTCTAGTCCTCTTCTCTTTAGACTTTTCCAGACATCCCTTCTTTTTACTCTATCAAATGTATTTTTGACGTTAATGAAACAAGTTTAGATTTCGGTTTCTTTTCTTAACAGTTTTTCTCCTAGTTCTAATTATAAATATCATATCTTGTGTGCTTCTACCCTTTCTAAAACTATGCTGTGGTTCATCTAATGTTGCTTCTAATTTTTTTCTCAGCCTATGCTCTATTATTCTGGTAAATTGTTTTCTAGGCAAACTTAGTGTGATCCCTATATAGATTCTACATTCTTTGATATCGCCGTTTTTAAACAAGGGCAATACTATACCCATATTTCGGTCTGTTGGTGTTTTCTTTTCTATTATGATATCGTTTAGTGATGACAAAAATTCTTCCTTTGCTATTTCTCCTATATATTTCAGCATTTCTGCTGTGATTTCATCTTGACGAAAAACACACGTTTCGTCTTAAAGTTTGCCAAAAAAAATTGTTACTTTCAAAATTATATATTTATTTTTTGTTCTTCAATATATAATTTAACATATTTATTTAGTTTAACGAAATTAAACTACTTTACATTAAATTAAACTTGTAAACTAGTGTAAAAACTTGCAGATTATATCAATAAGTTGAAAGTGAAAGCGCAAGATACCCAACATTGGTGGGAGTCGGTGAGCTACATTTGCGTCGCGTAGTTATGATTTTTCCTTGCATATAATTTTTCCTTGCATCATTGTAGTTATGATTTTTCCTTGCATCATGTTGTTGCATTGTATGCAACAGATGCATGCGTTTTGAGAACCAAAAGTTGAACAAGTGTGGACATACCTTATCTTGTACAAGCATTCTTACAATCATGCAAGGCTACAAGCACTCTTACCCGCTGATTTTTCACATAGATAGAAATATTGTGAATGGTTTGTTGGCTTAAACCAATGGAATCTTTTTTCAGTGTGACGTGAATTGTTCAAAAATTGATATGAGGTGAAAAATGTCAACTTTGACATTAAACGAGTATAATGTGTAAGTTCTCGTCACAAAACAAACCAAATTTATTGGAAACGTATGGAATAAATGACTATAAAAATATTATTTTATTTTTCGTCACTGATGTAACTCGCAGCTTATGTATACAACATTTATCATTCAGAATGTTTGAAATAAGAAAAGCTAAATGCACAAAACATAAAATATAGAAGTAGTTTTCTCCATCTGTGATCCATTTTTTCAAAGAAGGTTTTGATAGGTTAAAGTGCCACACTTTTTAGTATTCTAGAGTAGAGTTATTAAATTTTCTTATCGTGGTGTCGGAATGACCATCATCTAATTATATCTCAGGTTAAAGAAGAATCAAAAGTGGCACATTACGAAAGCAGGTACCACTCAAATATATAGGGTGATTTACGGTGAATCGTGCATTAGACATTAGACGTTTACTTATGTGAATAAACATGAACTCTCCATTAAAAATATTTTCTGGGCTGCGGTGTTACCAAATCTACTCGTAGCTAATACCAACTTTGCTTTATAAATGGAATACCCTATATATTACTACATTTTTTGTGAGGTATTTTCACAACTTTTTTGTGTACCATACACCTATCTTGAGCCAGTTCGGAAATAAAAGAAATTTGGCAAAAAAAATCCCTGAATTTAAAAATATTTTTTTACAACCTAGCTAGATACTTGAATTTTTGAGTACGGTTTCTTAATAGATTGCTCTATGATAATATGATATGATAATTAATTTATCGCATACAGAGCGTTTACAAAATAGTGCCCTTTTGATAGAACTTAAAAAATCGTGTAATCTAGGAATTTCAAATGGAATACCCTCTATTTTATACTGAAGTACAAAAGACCAATAAATTCTGTATTTAACACTGTTAATTGATGATATACCTATTTTAAGCGGTTTTCGACTTATAAGCAAAAAAAAACAAAATAATGCAATTAATGCAAAGGTAATGGTTTATATTAATAGTGGGCAACGGCCGACTAAGGTGACATTACTTCTAAAAAAATATTATGAAAATGTATGTATTTGACATTATATGGTTTGATAATTCATTATTAACATATTTAAATAAGTAATTGTCGCAATAAAGAATCGAAGAAATTAATTATTCGAATGCGGTGATCATGAATTTATTTATTTTATACGTGCATATTTTTTCATCATAACATCGCAAAACCCAAATTCAACTCTTTGATCAAAATCATCTTCATTTTTGTAGTAATTGTATTTTATAAGAATAAAAATATGGTTCTACACATTTATAATGTATCTGCACATGTTATGATTTAAAGCTAATTGCTGCACAAAAACGTTGTTTTTTTTCCTAATTTTGGACGACTTTTAATGCTGCCTGTATCATTAAATCTTTTCACCGCTTTAAAAACTGATGACTTAGTGATGTTTTTATTCGGATGTACTCGGATTCGAATTAAATACTCGACAAACTTCTGCATAAGTGCGTTTTCTGTATCCAACATCGTATCCAACAACTGTTGGTATTTCAATAATTTCTCTTTCATTTAAATACATATTAATTCCATAAAAAAATTGAAAGAAATTTGAAATGTACAAATTGACGTTAACAGTTGTTAATCAAATACTGCATCCGTCATCCATTATTTCATAACCTAGTAAAGGAAAAATATATTTGTTAAAAACGTTAAAGGGTTAGCGGTAAATGATACGCTCCTGTCGAATGTTCGATGCTAACTATATTCGTATGGTAACATGACTAGTTTGACATTTGTATAACTGAGTAAGTGTCCGCTAGATGTCTCTCATGAATTTTTGATATAAATTCCAACACCCCCCACTTATCAAAAATTAAACAAATACTTTCAAGTATATTTTAGTCCTAATTTTGACACAAACTTCATATTTGTAACACTTTTTTTTGCAAAACCCACTTGCACTGAACCAATGTTCCACTGTCTGGATGATCTACCAGACCCATGCATGATTTTCTTCTAATGAACTCATTTCCTCCTCCAGTGCTTGCTGCCAACATAGCCTATTTGGTCTGACGCTTCCAACACCGTTATGGGAACATCTTCTAGATCTATATCACCAATATACATGTATGTAACATAGTCATAAAAATTCTTCGGTTTTCTTTCCCTTTTGACCGTCTAGTGTCCTCACACTGGTTTACTGTGTTATCTAATACAAGAAAATCACTATCATTGCTGTTTATAGATGTCTCCCCCACTGGTTCAATATTCTCTGAAGGATTATCAGTGATCATGATTGAAGTTTTTTGCTCCTTTTCCTTTTCTATTATCATGACATCTCTGCTTGTAATAATATCTTTTGTGTTTGGATCATAGAGTCGGTAACCTTTTATATTTTCATCAAATCCAACAAGTATCATCTCTCTGGATTTTTTGTCAAATTTTCTACGCTTTTCTTTTGGAATATGAACCATCACTTTACTTCCAAATATGCGTATATGGCTTACAGTAGGTTTCATACCATTCCATATAGTAAAAGGTGTACTCTTATTTAAACCTGCTGCCACACTTCGATTACGCAAATAGACTGATGTATATATGTATGCCTCTGCCCAAAAACTTTTTGACAAATCTGCATCGAAAATCATACATCTTGCCTTTTCCACAATTGTCCTGATCATTCTTTCAAGCATCCCATTTTGTTGTGGAGTATAAGGGTTGGTCTTTTGATGCAATATGCCAGATCTTCGAAGAAATCTTTCAAATTGTTCGCTCCAAAATTCTCCGCTATTATCACTTCGTAGTATTTTTATTTTCTTGTAACATTGATTTTTTACCATATCTTTAAATTCTTTAAAGAAATCTACGAATTGATCTTTCCTTTTAAGAAAATAAACTAAAGCCATTCTACTATAATCATCTTCAAATAATAGAAAATACCTTGATCCTCCAATAGAAAGTTCATCCATTAGTCCACATATATCAGATGTACCACTTCCAACAAGAATTCTGCTCTGTTGCCTTTGTTTGTAAATGGAAGTCTTGGTTATTTCCCTTGACAGCAAACCTCACAAACTTTGCTTCTATTTAAGTTGTCACTGCACGTAAGCCCTTCAACTGCTCCCTAGTGACTTCCAGACTGAAACACATTTTAGCCATTTTTTAAAATCTATGTTGAAAAAAAACTATACAATATTTACCACTATAAAACTATACTAAATTCAAGTACTGTTGTCATTAAAAAAAAAATCAAGTTAGCCTTGGATTTCAAATATGCGGCAAAAAAAAACTGAAAATATATTCAAAAAGTGGCAAGCATTTGCTGATGTTTTTGTAGAAAATTTTATTAAAGAATCTAAAAGCATTTTCGAGATATTTAACCGTTTCCATACATAATAGCGACTCTATATATTGCAAATAAAAGGTTATTTACAAAATCCGTATTTCGTTTTGCAATATATTATTTTCTACATGTATTAAACAATCTTTATCGAAGTGATCAGTAATATTTCAAACATTCAAAAGAATGTTATGTTTAATTTTATCTTGCCGTCTGTAACTGTAATAAGTGTAACTGTTGATAATAATGAAAAACAGTTTCGGACAAATGGACATGTAATAAAAATTGCAACGGCAAAAAGCACTGAAGGATGACGTTAAAATCAATATTAAATAATCAGAAAAAATCTGACTCTCCCGATAGCCTACTATAAAAAATTAAATGAAATAATAGTACGTATATTACGAATACTTTAACAGCAAAGATTTCATTCTAATAAGTTACAAATATGTCTAGAACTATCCAATAGTTATCCTGGCAGAATACTAGTTTTGTTCAATTCTTCTATTGGAATCATACTAAACTCGAAGAGATTTACGATACGCGTTTCGCTAACAATGCTAAATAACGTGATTTGGTATTTAGTGGTAAATCTCTTCGAGTTTAAAATTTTGTCGAATAATTTTGAGAATATTTAATATGAATGAATTATGGGAAATAAAAATAATTTTTCTTGATTAAACAACTTTTACGTTTATTGGACATGGGAAATGAAAGAATTATCAGCATTGGACAAATGAAAATCCGCTTTGAATAAAAGAAAAAAGCTAGACAAACTTAACCGACTAAGAGAGGGAGTTATGAATTTTACTATTTTGCTTTGATTCGACAGAGAGTTTCATTTTTCCACTCATTATCCAATAGTTTTGAGAATTGTAAGCCAAGTTGTTTCTATTTTATCATTATGTTAGTCTGTCATGTAAAGACAATAAAATACTTAAATTTACATATCGACAGAAAACTTACTTAGCAGACTCAAATAATGATAAAATGAAAATAACTTAGTTTGCAATACAGAACGTATGGTGGGTAGAAAATCGAATCTTTCTCTTGAGAACAAACTGCTTTTTCTTAAATTAATGCTAAAACTCATATGGATGTATCGAATTCAATTCAGTTCTCGAGGTCAAGTGATTCCAACATTAACATCATACAAAAGTTCCACTCCAAAATTCTACGTTCTATTGTTGACGCCTCGTGATATGTTTCTAACGAAATCATACATCGTTACCTTTATGGAACTGTGGAGTAACAAACTAAGAACTTTAGTCTGAAATGTAAAGAAACACCACAAAAATGAACTTGCAACTAGTTTACTTAAAGAAAAAAGTTCGTTAAAACAAAAGTAAAAATCTAACGATTATCTCGAAAAATATTGCAAAATTATTAAAGCATCAATCGAAAAAAATTAAAATAGTTTTTATCACTTTTAGAAAATATATGTTAAAGCATATTTGACAAATATTAATTGGTTATTACTTAACGAATAAGCGTCAAATACAATGTTCATTAATTGTTAAAACATTTTTTTTTTAATTTATAATCACGGCATACATCAGCCAAAATCGATGTGACAACGTCGCCTCAATTGAATAATTCAGATGACCCCAACGCCAAAGTATGTTATTTCAAAGTGGCTTCAAAAGTTATTTCAGGGTATGTCAGTGCGTATATTTAAGTTCTAAAATCTAAATAATAATGGAATATCTAAAATAATAATGTTCGGCACTATAGTCTAGTGGGCCTTGCCTTTGAGTTCTTTCACTCTTCGTTTCTATCTTTTTCGGTTCAAAGCATCATTCTTCCAATCCCTGACTCCTACTTTCCTCAAATCATTTATCTCTTCATCCAGCCATTTTTTCCTCGGTCGCCCTTTTTTTCTCTCGCCTTCACTTCTCTTCAGTATTCTTTTAACCCATCTCTTGCCGGGCACTCTAGCTATGTGCTACAGCCATCTAGCTCTCTGCGCTCTCACAACCTGAACAATGTTGGGTTTTTTGTACAGTTCCTCTACTTCTTTATTTGCTCTTCTACATTATTTTAAATTCGTTCTGAACTTTAAGTACATCAAAAATTCTTCTTAATATTTTACGTTCCCTAGTGTCCAACTTTACTCCTTCTTCGTCATTGTCCATGTCTCGCACGCATAAGTAACCGTGAGCCTTGGTAGTGTTTGGTACACTCTTGCTTTAGCTGCTCTTCTTATATTATTTGCGCTTAAAATTTTTGAAAACATTCCTGCGGCTTTCCTGACACCTCCTTGGTAATCGATCTTTAATCATATCTACTATCACTTTGTCACGTCTTGCAGTGCAATTCCTCGATAGTTATTACACTCCTCCTTAGTTCCTTTTTTGTGAAGGAGTATTATCAGCGCTTTATTCCATTTCTCTCGCAGATTTTCTTCTGCTCAAATTCTCTTCATTGACTCCCATGTTCTTGCCACCAATATATCACCACACTGTTTCAAGGTTTCTATATAATACTGTTTTCTCCAGCACTCTTGTTATTTTTTAACTGCTTTATACAAACTTCTACTTTTTCTCAATCTCATCTTCTTCCATTTCATGTTCTCCCCAATTCCCTTCCTCCCCAGTCTCATTTAATGTCTCTCGAGAAATATTGAACAAATTTTTTCAGTTTTCCTTCTGCATCTCCTACCAAGGATCCTTTTTGAGGTATCAAATAATGGAATTTCCTAGAGCTACTGCCTTTACGTTTTTTAACTTCCTGATAGATTTTTTTTAATTTCTTTATTAACATACGATTCTTCTATTTATTTTTATTTAAGTTCAAAAAGTTCTTTATTTTTCCTGCTACATACGTTCTTGGATTCCTTTCGTATGCGATCATATCTTTCTTTATTGTTTTGACTCCTTTCTTCCTGTAATCTCAGACGTGTGCTGTTTCACACACCATATCGGCACAACCACTTGTATTTTTAGGTTGTATGACTCCTTCATATCTAACAGAAGTTTTATATCATTTCACTTACTAAATTAGAAATTTTATCGTGTCCTGGAATTGAAAGAAAGTCTCGTCTATTGGAAATCTCGTCGATGATTTTCTAAAATGGATTTGTATTAAATTTTGTCTGAAAACAAAATTTCTAAAAACGGAAAAAAAATGTTTGCAAGTAAACATTGGTCAGATATCCAGAGGTAGAGTAAAAAATAGGGTCGATTAAAAACTCTATGTAACTCTTTTTAATTGTCTTAATTGTTCTTTCTTGTTGTTGCATCTCTACGCTTTTGAAATCCTTCATTAACCATTTTCCATTCGTCTGATCAAACTATTGTTTGAAATCTATAAAAATGATTTGCATTTTCATATTATATATGCTCTGGACTCCTTTCCACTACTTGCTTTTATATTTGTAATACGTCGACAGTTTATCTTCCCCCTCTGAATCCATTCTGTCAACATATATTATAGGCTTTTGGATTGTGTTGGCTTCTAGTTGATGGAAATTCATTATAAATGTTTAATTAACGACTTTTTGGTAATAAAGTGGAAATTTAGAAAAAAAGTTTTTTTTTATTAATCATAAAACCAACCAACCAGTAATGTTATGCAACTTGGAGTTCTTTATTTCAATAAATATTGCACCTCACCGCTAAAGATATAAAATATTTTTCATAAAACGACTATTTTCATAAAATAAAAAGACGAAAAACATAACGGTCGAATGTACAATACATGAAATATTAAATAAAACTCCTTTTCGAACAGAACATCGGCAAATTCTAAACCCGAAATGCCATGTTCATGCAATTTCATTCAAGTCACTGTCACAATAAGCTACTTTTGTTCATAAATGATGATTCACCATTATGTCAATTATAGCGAATCTTTATTCCTAGTTTCTTCTTAATTGATATGGATTTCTCTTAAGTTATATGGCTAAAAATAAGCTGGTCATACATTGTATATAATATATTTTTATTCAAAACCTCATAAACCTATTTATTGCACATCTATAAGCCTAATCTTAAGTTTTAAAGCCACATTTTATTCTCCATCATAAAATCCAAGTGACCGTACTTGAAATGATAATATTGGTACGTGTCTCTCCAGGTTAAAACCGAAAGCATGCAAAAAGATTTGAGTACTTACAATAACTATCTGTAGGTGCTTACAGTCTATGACTTTAGTCTGCAATAGGCGTAGTTTATTTCCTTTTATCACATCGTTGTACTCATACAAGATTTAATTTCTAAATAACTTCAAAAATCTCTGTGCAATCAGCAATATATAATATGGAATTGATCAACAATGTGTACAATACAACAATATATTTTGTATTAATGTTTAATTGAAAGACATAGATTATATGTGGAATATAATGTCGAATGAACATTCATCTCTGGAAACGTACAAATCGTACAGCAGTGTCTCGTCCAATGCAGGACATCGGTCTATCTCAATAATTTCAACTTATTTTAGTCTCTCGTATCTGAAAATCCATTCTGTAGGCACTCGCATTCCATCGGCTTGGTATTTAAAAGTATCTTGCCTAGTTCGTCATTCTATATTTAAGTAGTGAACTGTCAGTCTCCGTCATGACAACACATATTAACATGTTATATTAATTCATAAATTACACCAATTCATTTAAACTCGAAGAGATTTACCACTAAACACCAAATCAATTTTCTAAACTTCCGGAGGCACAAATTTGATTTTGTGTATAGTAGTAAATTTCTTCGAGTTTAGTGTTTCACACCGAAGGTTCCAGTAGAACAATTGAACCAATTCATTTCATAAGAAAGTGTGGCTCTTTCTTCATCGGAGCTGAAAAATTATCCCAGCAAGATAGATAAATCCTCGTTGCTTTCTCATAATGATTGGTTAGTTTATTCTTGGTACACTATATTTTCCATTGTTTTAAAATGTTTATAATATATTTTCAAAATGTTTCAAAAGACTGACAACTGACTGCGGAATCCATAAGCATTGTGAACATATTTTAATTTTTCTTCATACTTAATCTACTAAGGTCACTTCTTCCTCCAGTTTCACTGGAGTTTTTTCTAATTATTTCTTACTAATATAATCAAAAAATAAAGTGACTTTTGTTTTAAAAATTCGCACATCAACATTCGCACAACAACTATAGAGGGATATCTCTTCTCCCAGTTTGTTACAAGATTCTATCTCAATGTCTACTAGACAGAGCACAGGGGCAGTTAGAACCTAACATTGGTGAATATCAAGCAGGTCAGAAAACCAGCAGGTCTGAACCATATCCTGAATTTAAAGTTGATCCTAAGACATCAAAAACTGTACAATAAAAATCTCGTCTGTACATTTGTGGATTTCAAAAAAGCATATGATTCTATTGACCGCGAATCTTTATTGAAAGAACAAGGACTAGATCTGAAAACGCTGGCAATTATTAAAGCAACATTAACTAACACAAGGTCTAAAGTTAAATTAACGGGTGACATCTCAGAGCCCTTCGAAATTAAAACTGGAGTGAGACAAGCGGATGGACTCTCGCCACTCTTATTTAACTGTGTTCTAGAAAAAGTAATACAGGAGTGGCGTGAAAAAAAAGTCGGCCCTGAATATTGACCAGCCCATTAAACTAGGGAGAACCAACATCAAAACTGATTGTCTGGCATTTGCTGATGATCTAGCAATTTTAGCTCAAGATGTATTAACGGCACAGAAACAGATTGAAATCCCAAAAGAAACAGCAGAAAAGGACTCCAAATTTCCTTTGAAAAGACAAAATACATGACCTGCAACAGACTAAGAACACCATTTCTAAAAACAAAATATGGTAACATCAGACGAGTTTCTCAATTCAAATATTTGGGTGAAATAATTATGGAAAATGGCTTGGAAAAAGCGGTCAAAAAATGGAAACAGCATTGAGACACACAAAATATTTACAACAAAAAATGCCTATCTAAAAACACAAAACTGAGACATTACAACGCAGTTATTAAGCTAGAATGTCTATATGGGGCAGAAACGCTCATTTTGAATAGAAAGAGGGACATCGAGGACATTGAAAAGAAGGAAAGAAAAATCGTAAGAAAAATCCTAGGCCCCCAACAAATAAATAGCACAATATACCGACTCCGAGAAAACCAAGAAATCAAACAGTACACAGATATACATAGCGATATGAGAAAAAGAAGACTTAAGTTTTACGGACACATAAAACGGATGAATCCGAATAGGCTAACTAGACAAATAGTCGAATTTTATGAAAATAGAAGTAGAGCTAAAGTAGAAATAATTAAATGGATTGCCGCAATTAAAGAGGACCTAAGGTCAGCAAATATTACACAAAGTGAAATTCAGGAAGAGGCTATTTCAGACACAAGGTTAACGTTTGGAAGGTTGGACAGAGAGAAAAATGAAGGAAGACTGGAACAACTTGGTCTGACGAAAGGAAAAAAGCTCATAGCGAAAGAATGAAATTAGTATGGGCGCAAAGGAAGGCTAACAACAACAAACGCCTCTAATTGTACTTCGCGTGGTCTACCAGAGCCCATACGTGAATAATAATAATAATAATTATAATATATATATATATATATATATATATATATATATATATATATATATATATGTATATATATATATATATATATATATATATATATATGTATATATATATATATATATATATATATATATATATATTACATATATATATATATTACATATATACATATATATTATATGTATATATATATATATATATATATATATATATATATATATATATATATATATATATATATATATATATATATATATATTCTTGACTTCTTTCCACTACTTACTATGACATCGACAATTGATCTTCCAAGAATTGAAATCCAAGGCCAACAACAAATGATAACAAACTACTTGAATTTGGCATTGTTGGAAAGAGCATTTTGTTCTGAATTCAACAAGGTAAATATTGTATGGATTTTTTTTCAAAATAGATTTGAAAAATGGCTAAAAGGTGTTTCTGTCTGTTTTATGGTAAATATATTTTTCATTTAGTATGCTATCAAACTTATCAAACAATCTCCGTTAACTCATGCAATGTTGACCTGATGAGGTTGACCATTTTATGTTGACCTAATCGCCATGATTCTGTTGACCACTTGATTTCAACGATTTCTCCGATCTCTCGAGTTATTCTTTGCCGATTTTGATGCATCGCTAAGATTAAAATTGTTTTCACAAAACTTTCTGGACTGCGGCACCTGGATCGTTAACACACATATCTTCTTATGCTTCTGTTAGGCATTTTTTCGTTTTCAGAAATCAAAAACTCTAATATGTCGAAAATGCTGCTTATTTTCTGCAATTTTTAATGCTTAATGACTATTAATAACTCAACGAAATAACACAATTAGTTTCCCAATTAGTAGATGAAATTCGAAACATTAAAACTTTACACCTATGAAGTGGAGCACACATCAGTTTTACCATCTAACGCCAAAAATGGAACGAACCCGATATAATAATTTATATCAACCCAATATAATAAAGTATAGGATAGTAATTTCAAATAATAGAAATTAGTCAATTCTTCAATTGGAACCTTACTTACTAATCAAAAATTGTATTATCTCTTGATGGTGCTAATATGACTAGAGAAACGCACGTCGAGAATAAAAAAGTGGTTTTTAGTATTAAATCTCTCTATTTATTTACTCTCTATTATTTATTTGTCTCTCTATTTAACATTGTTTATTTATTTAAAAAATATATAATACTAACTGTTACAGGCTCTTTCTGAACCCGCCTCGGTAGCGATAATCTAGAACGCATGAAGAACATTCCTGCTAAATTTCTGTTCCCTCACAACCCCCCCCCCCCCCCTAGGAGTTTATTTTTATGAACCCTTCTCCTCAGCGGACGTCTACGACGCATGGAAAGGAGCCACTTTAGCCCCGGTGTCTAAGGTGTCAGCCTGACGATACGGTATCTGACTGTAAACTTATCTGACAAGGAATTAATTACCCCTCAGTCACGCCAGTTCGAAGCTGGGTAAGGCTGGATGCCTTCTGAGAGGTTTTCCACATTGGTTTTTAGCCAGTCGCGAAATCAAGGGTTGATAGCCCGCTTTCCGGTAGCCTATGACCGTGGTTCGGAATCTTCGTTAAGCTGTAGGTCCAGTCGCTATATATATATATATATATATATATATATATATATATATATATATATATATATATATATATATATATATAAATATACATATATAAATATACATATATAAATATATATATATATATATATATATATATATATATATATATATATATATATATATATATATATATATATATTAGCTTATTAGCATATTAGCTTTTTGTTTTTTCTTGGAGTTTCGATAATAATAATAATTCGATTAATGATAATAATAATAATTATTATTTTTTTATTTTGTTAACGTTTCGATTTTGGTATATTAAACCACGATTAGATCAGCTACAATTATATAATATATATTATTTAGATACATAGTATAAATTTATATTTTTACACATACCTTTTTATAATAACTTAATACACTATATTTACGTTATAGTATTAATTATAAGTTATTAGTTGATATTGTTTTTAAATATGTTAGTTTTTGTTTAGTTTTTAATTGACATATTTTTTAGCTTAAAAAAATGTATAAAACATGTCAAAGTCAAAAAATATATCCTATATATACGTATCGATGTAAACCCTCGCCAGAACTTATAGCGTTATTAAAAGTATCCTATGTCCTGTTCCACGCATAATCGACTTCTAGGCCAAATTTCATTAGAATCCTTCTATCCGTTCGAGCGTGATTGAATAACAAACATCCAAACAAACTTATTTTCACATTTAAAATATTAGTAAAATTAGACATGATATATATATATATATATATATATATATATATATATATATATATATATATATATATATATATATATATATATATATGATATTATATGTGCTATTTTAATATCAAGTTATTAATTTTATCCAAATACTTAATTTCCCAATTTTAAATTTGATTTATATTTTTCAGGTAAGCCTCGTATTTTGGATGTAAATAGTAAGTAAAAGCTATTTTAGTTTTACAGAATGTTGATTAATAAACATTTACTATTAATACAAGTTATTTATGAAATAAATAATGTTTTTTTCTAGTAACATTATGATTTACATGTGCTAGAACTAATAAAATACTAATACTAATTAAAAGAATATTGTTATTGTTAAGTGGTAAATCCATTAAATTTCGGGAGGAAAATTATCATCAAACCTAATAATAATCGAATGAGATTTTTTTATGGAAGAGAACAAACTATAAAGTGCATTGTAGAAGCTCATTTAAACTTGTATCAAAATGTTGAGAGTTTGGGCTATGCAATATAGTTTCTGAATCGATACAATCAGGCGGGAGATGAATTGTTAGACCAGATTGTTGCAGGAGATGAGACTTAGGTGTCTCACATGGCTCCTGTACAAGTCGTCGCCAACAACGTTGGCACATCGTCAAGCACACATCGTTGCCAACCAGAGTGAAAGCCAAACAGACAATTTCAGCACGAAAGAATCAATTCTGATGCGTATTGTGTCACCTTAAGCAAATTCCGGCGTGCCATACAAAACAAGCGGCGTGGCCTACTGTCTTCCGGTGTGATGTTGTTCTATGACACTGTATGGCCACATGTTTCTGCACAAACACAAGGTCTAATCAGGTTTTTTGGCTGGAAAGAACTGGATCATCCGCCTTACAGTTCAAACTTTGTACCCAGTGATTTTCACTTGTTTCGAAGTGTTTTGGGAATAATTACTCGAGGTATATTCACCAATGATTTTCGTAAATGTGATATAGAGCTGATATCCAGATATCTGATTTCTCAATTTTTGAATTGAGAAATCAGAACAATTCAAAATAAACAAAATAACAATTAATTTATGTGATGTCGCTCCATCTATTATCTAACTTTAGTTCCATGCAGTATAAAGTATGATGCCTTTGACCTCTCGATCTTGAGTACACAGTGTAATTGTGATTTTTTGCATGTCTTCTTTATTTTCTATACCAAACCAAACTAAATCTTTTTGATCACTGGATATTTTGCGAATAACTAGTCATGGTATAGACAGCAAATAATAACTTATTTGCTGTCTCTTGATGCACTATTTACTAGCGATATAAGTATGTTTAGATTCAGCTTAGAATCTGCGTAATAAATAATATATTCGTAATAAATTCGTATTTGACTGATGACACTAACGTGGCTGATAAAATACGTTTGAAGCCGGCCGCGTTAACCGCGGTGTCTACAGCGGTGGCCTGATGATACCCGAATTTGACTCCTGCTATTTCAGTATGGATATTTGTGTTTATACATTCTACTCAGCGTTAAAGAGGGACTCCGAAAATTGAGGACTAGGTGTTCACTCGATAATTCTTAGAGCGCTGACGTGACACAAATTAAAAAAAAACGTATTTGGTATTTTGTGGAATCCCCTAGGATTATCCTGTCGAATAGTTTTAGTCAGTTAGCTTTATTCCAAAAGTTCTTTCACATTTCATCATATATTTCGTACATAGTTTTTTACAAAGTAGGTGGTGGCAAAACGCAGAATAATGTATTGATATTGAAGTCCATTTTCTGATATTGTGGCTTTATCATAGTTTTGTTATGATGATTCTCGCCGCTTGATAAAAATGCTTTAGTTTTTTTCTCGGAGTGAACTAACCTTTCCCTATTGAAGAGACTTAAGTTGGTGTAGAAAAAATTCGTGAAACCTTAACACTGCCAACTTAAACTTAAATAACTTTGAAACTTAAAACTCCAGAAATTTATGATGCTAAATTTATCATATACAGACGGTTATTTCAGAAAAAAATATATTTCTCATACTTAAAGAACCATAATTCAAACTCACTGAAATACACTAACCGATTAACCTCAAATTAACACAATGCATGGACAACAAGGGAACATTTGTCTATAAAACACCGTCATTAGCTTCAACATTATTATCCTGTAGAAACTCCAATACAAGGTATAGATCTTCCATTTATTCCCGAAACCGACGTGATCTATAAATGTGGACAACCATCGCGATTAGCTGCTAATGATTAACACGAAATCACTAATTGTCTTAAACTACGACATACGTTTATTTTATTTTCTTTCATTTTTAAAAATAATCTTTTTCTTTGAATTATATGGACAGTCATGTTTTGGAAGCATCTTTTTGGAAGTAAGAAAAGAAACATCGAAGCTAATTAGACAAACTAAAAGAAAATATGAAAACAATCAACTTAATGAAATAGAAAAAGATTTCCAAAAAAATAACACCCGAAACTTTTACAAAACATTTAAAACTAAATTAATAGGCTATCAACCCCAAAGTCTTTGCTTCCAAAAGGAAAATGGTCAATTAGCTCTAAATAACCAAGACAATTGTAAAGAACTTGCGAAATATTTTGAACAAATACTAAACTGTCCTGAGCCTTTAAACAAATTACCAACACTAAACCCTAAACAAACAAACCCAGATTCATTACCACCGAATGAAGATGAAATAATTAGACAAATCAAGCGGCTTAAAATTAACAAAGCTTCTGGTGAAGATGGAATCACTGCTGAACTTTTGAAATCCGCTGGTCCAGGCACAATCAAGGAAATAACCAAAATTCTACAAGAAGTTTGGCGAACCGAACGGATTCCGGAAGATTGGAAAGATGCTCTAATCCATCCACTACACAAGAAAGGAGATAGAACGGATGTAAACAACTATAGAGGGATATCTCTTCTCCCAGTTTGTTACAACATTCTATCTCAATGTCTACTAGACAGAGCACAAGGACAGTTGGAACCTAAAATTGGTGAATATTAACCAGGTTTTCGACCGGGCAGATCCTGCCCTGAACAGATCCTGAATCTAAAGTTGATCCTAAGACATCAAAAACTGTGCAATAAAAATCTCGTCTGTACATTTGTGGATTTCAAGAAAGCATATGATTCTATAGACCGCGAATCTTTATTCCGAATCTTGAAAGAACAAGGACTAGATCTGAAAACGCTGGCAATTATTAAAGCAACATTAACTAACACAAGGTCAAAAGTTAGATTCATGGGTGACATCTCAGAGCCCTTCGAAATTAAAACTGAAGTGAGACAAGGGGATGGACTCTCGCCACTCTTATTTAACTGTGTTCTAGAAAAAGCAATACAGGAGTGGCGTGAAAAAAAGTTGGCCCTGAATATTGACCAGCCCATTAAACTGGGGAGAACCAACATCAAAATTGATTGTCTGGCGTTTGCTGATGATCTAGCAATGTTTGCTAAAGATGTATTAACGGCACAGAAACAGATCGAAATTCTAAAAGAAACAGCAGAAAAGGTAGGACTCCAAATTTCCTTTGAAAAGACACAATACATGACCTGCAACAGACTAAGAACACCATTTCTAAAAACAAAATATGGTAACATCAGACGAGTCTCTCAATTCAAATATTTGGGTGAAATAATCATGGAAAATGGGTTGGAAAAAGCGGCCAATAAGGGTAGATGTCAAAAAATGGAAACGGCATTGAGAGTTACACTGAAAGAGTTACACTGAAAGAGAGTCACACTACAAAACTGAGACATTACAACACAGTTATTAAGCCAGAATGTCTATATGGGGCAGAAACGCTCATTTTGAATAGAAAGAGAGACATCGAGGACATTGAAAAGAAAGAAAGAAAAATCATAAGAAAAATCCTAGGGCCCAAACAATTAAATAGCACAACATACCGACTTCGAGAAAACCAAGAAATCAAACAATACACAGATATACATAGCGATATGAGAAAAAGAAGACTTAAGTTTTACGGACACATCAAACGGAAGGGCTCCGAGATCTCACCCATGAATTTAACTTTTGACCTTGTGTTAGTTAACGTTGCTTTAATAATTGCCAGCGTTTTCAGATCTAGTCCTTGTTCTTTCAAGATTCGGAATAAAGATTCGCGGTCAATAGGATCATATGCTTTTTTGAAATCCACAAATGTACAGACGAGATTTTTATTGTACAGTTTTTGATGTCTTAGAATCAACTTCAGATTCAGGATCTGTTCAGGGCAGGATCTGCCCGGTCGAAAACCTGCTTGATATTCACCAATGTTAGGTTCTAACTATCCCTGTGCTCTGTCTAGTAGACATTGAGATAGAATCTTGTAACAAACTGGGAGAAGAGATATCCCTCTATAGTTGTTTACATCCGTTCTATCTCCTTTCTTATGTAGTGGATGAATTAGAGCATCTTTCCAATCTTCCGGAATCCGTTCGGTTCGCCAAACTTCTTGTAGAATTTTGGTTATTTCCCTGATTGTACCTGGACCAGCGGATTTCAAAAGTTCCGCAGTGATTCCATCTTCACCAGAAGCTTTGTTATTTTTAAGCCGCTTGATTTGCCTAATTATTTCATCTTCATTCGGTGGTAATGAATCTGGGTTTGTTTGTTTAGGCTTTAGTGTTGCTAATTTGTTTAAGGGCTCAGGACAGTTTAGTATTTGTTCAAAATATTTCGCAAGTTCTTTGCAATTATCTTGGTTATTTAGAGCCAATTGTCCGTTTTCCTTTTGGAAGCAAAGACTTTGCGGTTGATAGCCTGTTACTTTAGTTTTAAATGTTTTGTAAAAGTTTCGAGTGTTATGTTTTAGGAAATCTTTTTCTATTTCATTAAGTTGATTGTTTTCATATTTTCTTTTAGTTTGTCTAATTAGCTTCGATGTTTCTTTTCTTACTTCCAAAAATATGTTATAGTTTATTGCTGTTTTTTGACTGTTCCAATCTTTGAATGCTTCACTTCGGCTTAATACTGCTTGCTCGCAAACTTCATCCCACCACGGATGTTTTCTACGTTTTTGTAAAGGGACCAACTTTAAGGCTGTTTTAATAATTTTTTGTTTGAATTCTTGCCAGTTCTGTGCTGGTTGTTTATCAAGTTCTTCTGTTAGGGCTGGTTTTATTTTCGTTGGGTCAAACTTTGGTATTAGCAGCCGCTTTTGAATAAGTTTTCGAGGTTTTAAGCTAAGTTTGATTCTAGTCAAGTAGTGATCCGTGTCTATATTTGCTCCTTTCCTGACTTGAACATTCAAAATCTCTTTATAATTGGGGTACGAAATGGCAACATGATCAATTTGAAATTCACCCATGTACGTGTTTGGGCACCTCCAGGTTTTTTGTTTTGATATTTTCTTCTTAAAATGGGTTGACATTATTTTTAGATTAAACTACGAACATAGTTCAACCAATCTTCTACCATTATGGTTAGTCCATTTATGAGCGGGAAAACTGCCGACTGTTTTCCTGTACTTTTTTTCTTTCCCTAGCTGGGCGTTGAAATCACCCAATAGGATTTTTACATGGTTAGAGGGAATTTTAGAGATAGTCTTTTCTAGAATTTCCCAGGACTTATTTAGTTTTTCAGGATTAGATTTATTTTCTTCGTTAACTGGGAGGTGTGCATTGATTAATGTATAGTTTTTGTTAGCACACTTAAGGGATAGTGTCATAAGTCGATTATTTACCAAGGATGTTTCTTGACACAGCGAAAGCAACACCGAAATGTGGTGTATTTTTGAGTATTTTTTTGTCCGTTTTACTTTTAAAAAGTCTGTAGTTGCCGAATTCCAAGGTGTTATCATCTGTCAATCTAGTTTCTTGCAAAGCTAAAATTTTGATTTTTTGCTGATTTAATGTTCGCCCCAATTCGTGTAATTTTCCTGAACGCAGGAGAGAATTGATATTTACCGTTCCAAAGAAAGTTTTTATTTTCGGTTTCAAACGTTGGCCAGAGGTCTCCGATTCCCTCTGAAAGATTTTGCGTTTAAGCCCGGACGCCCCAGAATCCGAACGTCCGGTTGTACCAGCAAAGCTGGCAGAGGATTGTCTACCTCCTGGGGTAATTTTGTAATTACTAGAACGCTTCATCTTGTACTTTGAATTGAAGGTTTGAACCATGACGGTTCAGAGGTTAAGACTGGAGGGGTTAGTTCCAGAATTTAAATATCAGCCGCACCACTGGTGAACAGACGCTGACCGCTCAGCCGTTTGATACAAGTCAGACGCTAAGTGGATTTAGTTTTTTTTGCCTTGGTTCGGGGCTGCTTATTTTGAGATATTCGCAGCTGTCCATTAATATCTAATGGAACTTTCACTATTCACCACCCATGTCCCGTCCAGTACCTTAGGCGAGGTATACTGGATACTAATATTTATTTAATATAAACATATAAAACGTTTTAAATATAAAAAAATTAAATATAAAAAATTAAATATAAAAAAATAAATATAAAAAATAAATATAAAAAACGTTTTAAATATAATAAATATAAAATTTAAATATAAAGGTATTACTGAGGATTATAGGAATAAAAAATATATTACATGAGATATCATGCAACGCCAAAAACTTTTTCCTCTTGTGTTCTGTAGCATCATCTATTTTTAAAAACCAGTAGTAGTCGCCCAACATAGCTGAGTTCCAGCGTCTCTGGTATCTTGCTTCCATCGTCCTGATGTTCTGGTGAAACCTCTCTCCTTGTTCGTCGCTTACTGCACCCAAAATTTCCGGACGACACCCTTGTATTTCATAGGCGTTCAAGAGTTCATCTATGAGGTTTTTATAGTTTTAATTTTTCTTGTTGCCAAGAAATCCTTTCACTATACTTGTAAAACACTTCCAAGCTGCCAATTTTTTCACATATTTTTTGTCTTGAAAACGGAAATCACCTAGAAACTTCATAATTTGAGGTACAATAGATATGCTTTCTTTTACTTTTGCATCACTTAGTTAAGGAATTATTTCTTTTAGATAAATTTTTTGCAAAATCAATGATTAGAACTTGCAATTTATATAAAATCGACTTAAATACTTGACTGCACTGTAAACGAGGCAGAAACAAACTAAAGTATAGAAAACAATCAAACTGCCCTTAACGGTTCTTCGAATATTGTGGAAATAACCCCTTCATGGTCTTGCGGTAATTCCCACATTGTCCAGTCCAAAACCGGGCACAATTAATTTAAATTACTCCATGATATTAAGGAAAGGCAGAAAATAGGATGCGCTAGGCCATGTCTGTGAAAAGGTGTCTTAATAACCACCTAAATATAACGCAAAAAGAGCATTCTCATCAATGATACAAAAATCATGTCGAGTTGTGTAATTGGCTAAGTGTAAATAAATTAAAATTAAATTATAAGAAAACAAAATATATGATTTTGGGAAAGAGGGGTATTTGCAAGTCGTTTATTGATAAAAATTATAATATTTACATCGGGGTGAATGACATTGAATTCATTGATCAAATAAAATATCTACGAGTAATTCTTGATTAGTTGAAGTGTTGTGCTCATATAAATTACCTGATTAAAAAAAAAGGTAAAAAATAGGATTATTTCGTAAAATATCACATTACTTTAGTAATTAGTTAAAATTGTTAGTACGTAATACCATAATTTATCCCAATTTTAGTTATTGTAACTCTTTGTTGTTTGGTTGCAATAAAAATGAAATAAAAAAAATGCAAATTTTAAAACGAATGGCAATGCGAATTATTTTGCATTTGGATAGGTGGATTTGATGTTGCGCTCTTTGGGGTAGTGTTCTATATTGCAGAGTATTAAGATGGCCAGTATTGTTTTGATTTTTAAATTAAAAATGACTTACTGCCTGCATATCGTGGAAGGTTATCCGTTATCCATAAAAATTTTGAACGTAATGGCTATACATATTCAGAAATAGCTTTTTGGGAATGGTATTCAACTGTTCAATGGTCTGCTAGCTGAGCTAAACAGTATAAAAATTTTAGGAATATTTGTAGAGCGAATCCGTAAAAATTCAATTGTTTGTAGTAGCCAAGTGCTAAATAAAGATTATTATTTTTATTATTATTCAGTGTGATAATTCCACTAGAACCTATCAAGGAAATTCACTATCAGTTTAGGACGATACACAGTAAAAATATATCAACACGTTCTACTATATTAACCAACTTTGTATCACTTCAGAGTAGTACATATATTGTCCTAATTTGTTACTAAACATAACGGTTATTTCTGAATTGGCAGATTGCTGAACTTACTGAAGGTTAATAATAATAAAAAATAAGAAACTACTGTCTATCCGATCTTCTTTACACAGTAGTACAGTTCCGCTCGGTTGATTGATATTACACATCATCATCATTCATTTTATAGATAATACCATTTATACGTCAAATACCTCACGTCATCCAAATCAATCATCAATTACTTTTCTTACACTAGTTAATAACTTGAGGCACTTCATCAATTTTTTTAGATTGTTCCTTTTCTCCTTCTGTAATATGGTAATTAAAAATAAATAAATCTAAAAATCTTAAATGCTAATATCCGAGGTTTTTTTCTTAGAAATTCATTTATATACATATATATATATATATATATATATATATATATATATATATATATATATATATATATATATATATATATATATTAATTATAGTGTCTGACTACAATTGATTCCTATAATGAAACAATGACTTCTCTTTAAGCGCAATTCATAAATCCACTTCCGATTTTTTTTGGTTTCCGTAATTAGAAAAAATTGTGTTAATTGTGTGTTATATTATATTTTCTGAAATAGATGATAATCCGATAACGTCAAGTTTATTAGAATATGCTGGATAGGAAGAACCTCCCATTGCCCAATTATGTTTCCTTCAGAGTTACAGTCCTGTGGTTGTGCATTATGTTGATAATGGCCTTTTTTGGAAACCTCTTCCGATTTAAACAATTTTCTGTTCATAATCATTTGCACTAACTGTTAGTCCGCTTTAACAACTACAAAAATAGCAGGCCTTCAGAATCCAACGAGGTACAAAACAATTTATTTTGATCCAATTTTTAGCATCACTGTAGATAGTTTGCAAGAAAAAACCCATACTTTCCAGTCATAATGATAGAAAAAATATCAATTTTAGTTTTTGGAACAACTAGTGTGCAGCCACTAAGCTTCTTTTCGAATATTTCCCATGGTATTCGAACATTTTGAGAGTGCAAAGATGTAAGAGATAATAATTATTTCGAGTATTTAAGTTATTTTTTGTCAATAGTAGTAGAAAAATAAAAAATGTCATACGAACATGGGTACGGCAATCCTTCGTGTTAGAGATACAGGGGGCTGAAGATTTAAATTTGTTTTCTTTTTTATTTTATATCTTCCGCAAGAAAGGTATTGTAATCAAATGTAACATACATAATCAGCCTTTCTGTTGCCATAATCTGAGAGCATCAAGTCCTACAAGCAGCCAGTGGAGAAGTTATAGGATTTTGCTACTAAATGCGTGACTTTTTCACGAACCTCGCGACAGTAAGCATCGAAGATGCCAAATAAGATTTTAGCGAAACGTCTGCAAGCTCCCGACAAGGACCAATTCAACAACCGGTTGTATTTCCGGAAAAAATCTCATACATGTTTTTCCATCCGTGAAATAGTACTCACAAACATTGTTTATAATACCATTTTTCAAAAAACTGAAAGATAACTTACCATAATGTCATAATTACCATAATTTCGAATACAACATTAATTCCTGCCATGCCTTATGTATTTAAAGAAAACGTTCAAAGTGGTCGCCAATCTGTTCCAAGTTAGGCACAACGTACCCAAGAGTCGGTGCATGCGCGTATATAGTAATAAAGGTCTTCCCCTAATAATCTCACCAACCGGGTATATGCGATCAATATGTTCTTCACTTGTATTAACTGGCATTTTAAAAACTATGATTTTCATGTAACCCCATAAAAAGAAATTACAAGAGTTAAGATATGATGACCTAGGGGCCACGCAACTGGCCCTTCACGACCTACTTACTTATTGGGAAAAGTTATCAATTCTTCTATTGGAACCTTTGGTGTGAAACACTAAACTCAAAGAGTTTTACCACTAAATAGCAAATAACTTTTTTGAATTATTAGACGCACGCTTTGCTAACCATATTAGCATCATCAGGAGATGATTTAATCTTCTTTTTCAGAAGTATTCAGATAGTATTCGCCCGTTAAACAATCCGGCGAGATAAAAGGCCCAGCAAGAATACCGCTGACAATTACCACATGGCCACAATTGCACACTTTCGCTGAAAATCTATGTTGCAAATTTGTTTGCCTAGAAACATGAGGATTATCAACTGACCAAAAATGAGTATTGTGGGAATTTTTAATTCCATTTCAGGTAAATAAAGCTTCGTCCATATCCAAAATATTTTTAATAAAGTTTTGATTCGTCTCATGTTGGTGTAAGAGCCACTCGCAGAACTGAGAGTTCAGTTACAGAGTTAGGATGGTCTTGGAAGACCAAAACCATCCTAACAGAGAGACGATGGTCTGGTCTGGTCTGGTCTGGTCTGGTCTGGTCTTGTGATTCTAAGACATGAACTCGTTGCACAAGAAATAGGTATAAAACTCCCAGAAAAACCGTATATCTTTATAGGTGGTCCAGTCTTCAAACCATTTTTCGACATACCCGTAATTGATGAATTGTATCATAGAAATTGTGTGAGACATCGATAAAAACAAGTGGTAATCGGAAGGAGCCAAGTCTGAGGAGTACGGCGGGTGGTGCAATAGTTCCCAGCCAAGTGCAGAAATGGTATCTCTGACCGCTGTCACTGTATCTGATGGGACGTTGTCGTGATTCAAAATCACTTTCCTGTGTTTTGTACAGTATTGAATTGATGGTGTTAACTGTTTCACCTAGTTTCAGACTCTCATAGTACACGACACCCTTCTGATCCCACCAAATGCGATCCGGTCTTGTGGTAGATGTTAATGGTTGTCCGTGGTCAACTCATGATTTTCTGCATTTTGGGTTCTCGAAATACATTGATTTTTCATCTCCAATCACGACCCGATTCAAAAAAGTCTTTCTCTCAAGCCGAAAAAGCAACTTTGTACACAGTTTTTTGCTTTTCCATCTGTCTGTCGTTGCAGATGTGGTACCCATTTTCCAGCCTTCTGATTCAAATTTTTCTGTTGACCTGGTCGTTTATTGTCTTTCAAGTCAAAATCACCAGTTTTGAATTGTCTAAACCAACGCTCTCAAGCGTCTTGCATTAGAACATTGTCACCGTAAGTTTCTACAAGTATACGATCGGCTTTCACTTGCGTTTATCTTTTGATTGAAGAAAAAAAGTCATACGTGCCGCAAATGCTCTTTATTTGGCTCTACACACGACATGTCTAATCGTTTAAACATTAATAGCGTTTTGAAAGGTATTGTCTTAGCAACAAAGTGACATAAGTTATACTATGAACTTACCCATGGTTTCAACACCATCTCTGAAAAAGATATGAATTATTAACCGCTATATTATATATATATATATATATATATATATATATATATATATATATATATATATATATATATATATATATATATATATATATATATATATATATATATATATATATATATACAATTTCATTTCTAATCAAGCGTATGAAACAAAATCACAAAAAAAAAGGGTTATTAAACTTAAAATTACTACAATACGTTACACAACAGACGCTTTATAATTTATTTCTACGTCTAGTAGAAAACTATAACAAACAGAAAAACTAAACCATTGACATGGCAATGTCCGTTCTTAGCAACATTTGCATGCTGTGGCATATTTATACAGATTTTGAGAAAACAAAGATATAAATCAAGTGGTTTCACTATCGCAGCTAAATTGACGTCACAATATAACGGTCCAGTGAACAAAAAGACCACAATTATCATAACGTCAGGCGTTTTTCGTCTTTAATGGACATGATCATGTCTTTATAAGCACGTTTAAGGCAGAATTAATGTGCACATTTAAGAGAGGCCTGCGGAATTTTTGTACCAAGTGAAATCTTATCTAACAAAAATTAAACGTATAGGATTTCATTAATTTGTTTCTATTTACGGCATAAACTACTTTTTCAAAATTTCTATTGTAGTGCCATTTAAAACATATATTACAAAATATCATTAAAACATATGTTTAATTCCATATTACATGCAGTAACAAAAAATAATCTAAGAAAAAAATGTACTAATAGAAAAATGTATTCTTCAAAATAATTAGCAAATATGGCCTAAATAAATAAGCATAGATAAATCAACTTGTTAAGTACTATGCTGAAATTGGCAACGATAATTTTATCCCAACCAAATAAAATCCATATACTAAACCAGAAAATATAATAAACAAGTATAAATAAAATCGAATAAAGAACATTTAAATGTAAAACAGAAACTAACGGTACAAGTATAGAGCACCATATGGAAGCCAAATACTTCACATTAGCCACTTACGGAGCTATAAAAAGATGTCAATGACTGAACACGGAAGCTAATAGAGAGCTAATACAGGGGGAAAATGTTTAAAAATGTAGAATCTGGATCAAAAATAAAGCCTGAGACCCCTAAGTTAAAAAGGTTGTTAGAAAGGGTAGAAATGAGAATATTAAGAATGTATTTAACTAATGTAGCCAATACTTGATGGAAATTTATTTCAAATAAACAAACAAATATGTATGTCTAAATTTCCACTTTATTTAAAACTTGCATGTAAAACAGTAAGAAAAGTAGTCCGAAGATAGATATAGATATAAATATGGATATAGATCTGAGTTTGTTTATATTCAAAATAATTAATGGAGAGCGTTGAGGAATCGAATAAGGAATATCTTAACCAGAAAGAAAAGTAACATGGAAGAGAAGAAGTAGAGAAAAAGAAAATAGAACAATCACATAAATAAAACGACAAAGTATTTAAGATAACCAGAGGCAAATCACCAATAGGCAAAAGAAGTGAAGGTTAAGCACATAAAAACTGGAGTAATAACATTACGAATGGCATAAACCCATCAAATAACCCAGTGGATTTGGTGCCGGAAAGACTAAAACTGTTTTTGAATATGCTCGTTATGCTGGTTCTCACGCTACACATATATTAGAAATGTACGTGTAGTTTTCGAGATATGATAGGTTTCGAAAAAATACGATTATTTCATGTCTTATGTTTTGTTACTTTCGTGATTTCTACGAGTTCCTTCTGGGCAATCACGCATGATACTCCAGCAGTAGTCAGCCATCATGTGTTCATTCCATCGACCCTGGTACCTTTTTGCCATATTTTTTAGCTCCTGATGAAATCATTCTCCTTGTTCCTCACTGTAAGAGCCAAGGTTGTCCGGAAATTTGTTCAAATGATTGTAGACGTGAACTTTAATACTCTAGTTACATCCAAGCTTTCTGAAATTTTTCAGCAAGTTTTTCACCAATTCGCGATAATTTTCGGACTTATAATTCTCTAGGAAATGTTTACAACATTGATGAAAGAAAACCAGGTTAATGATTCTATATCAGTCATTGAATGCATGAAATCGTTATCATTCATCAAAAACCTAATTTGTGGTCCATTGAAAATGCCAGCCCTAAGTTTCTCCTTACTCAAACCAAGAAATTTCCATGATATATAATTAAAACAGGAACCATTTTTTTCCCATGCTTTAACATACTGTTTCATTAGTTCCAATTTTATGTGCAATGGAAGCAAAATTGTTGTCTCTCTAGTAACTAACACTGTATTTAAGATATTTTGGTGGTCTTTCAGGGCAGTTTGTTTTAATCCAAGGCTCATTTTTAACTCAGTTGACGCAATAAAAAGTTTACCATTTTTAAATCAAAACATATATACCACTTATGAACATGCTAATTGAGTTTTGCCAATACAAGAGAGATATGGTTTCATACTCAATCCTTTAACTTAATGGAATGAGCAATGGGAACCGCACCACGCTTATTGCCATTATGTAGCAAAACACATTTCAAACTCCGCTTAGAACTGTCTATAAAAAATCTCCATTCATTTGGCTGGTAATTCAAGAAACATATTTTTGATAAAAGACCACCGACATCATTACAAAAACAACATAATTTTTTCTGCAGAAAAAATGGAAGCAGTTCTTTTTCTCGAGTACTATAATATGTAATGTTAGTAACTAGGGAAAGTAAATTCCCCTCTTTGAAAAGATCGAGGTCTTTGATAAAGACATTTAAAGCGTTTTAAGTAAAAAGTAACAATTTTGACAATGTAGCTTCAAAATTATCACTTTTTTCGCTAGCATAAGCTTACCTATCTTCAGATGTACTACATTCTGTATCTGAAAGATCAGAGAGTCCACGAAAAGTTGGAACAGGGACGTCTTCTGAATGACAAACAGGTCTTTTAGTAGATACCAGATCGGGATAGGTCATTTTTTTGGTTAATACTCTGTACCTCGACTAAAATAACAATCAGCAAACATAACAGTTATCCAAATCAAAGGCACACCACACTTGAACTGACTTCTTTTGCCATTCGTTCATTGCCTTAAATATTTACTATACATTTTGTAAACATTGTTTGAACTCCATAATTTATCAACATCTTGGATTTTTAAATTAAAGTGAGCGAAATACGCATTTTGCACAAATTCAGATATAGGTTTTCGAAACTGTTTCACCGTATACTCGCCACAAACATAACAAAACGTGTTCGAGTCGTTTAAACACCCAATCGTTTTGACGATCACATTTTCCAGGTTTTATTTACTAACTGTTTTAATTGAACAAACGACAAAAATAATCAAGTTAAATGGCTACTTGAGAAGAAAATATTATCAATGTTAGTAGATTAAAAACTGTATGTATTTTTAATAATTTAATGCGAGTGTTGTAATGTAATGTTATTTTTTTTATTTTGCAGACGTGTATAATAAACACATTGCCTAATAAATAGAACAAAAAAAGAATTGTGAACAAAAAACTAAGATTCAAAAATTTTCAATCAATCAATTTTAAGATTCAAACTTTTATCGAATTACTCAAAGTCTACAACATGTGGCTGTGTCAGTCTTAGAAAGTTACCATTAATATATTAAAACACAGAACTATATAACATTACTCCTAATTCAAATACAATTATGTATGTAATTTTCTTAATCAGTTTATAAATATCAATTAATACAAATAGATGATTTTAGAAAATACAGAATTCAAAAAAGGTATGCTCCAGGAAGCTGGCTTTTTGTTTGCTTTTATTACTAATAAGCCATCAACTAAAAGGATATGAAGAAGTATTTAGAAAAATAGTTTAGAAGGCCAAGAGATACCTAACTAATGAAACTATATTCAAATCAATAAAGTACTTACCAGAGGATAAATTCTCTCTTTGATAATGTACTCTTAGTTGTCTGAATCTCAGTATTACCGACATATGAAAAATTATGTAATTATATGAAAAATTCGGAAATCCTTACACCAGAAAAAAGTCCCCTGTTAGGCATTTCTTTATGTTTCTAAAACAAAGTAGAAAGGAATGAAGTCCGGAAAATAAAGTGAATGCGCCTTCATTTCTTAGCACAAAATGACCAATTTCATTGTTACAACAGTGGGCGAATAGTGCCAATGCACTCACCCACATTGCTGTGTTGAAACAGCATTTTTATATCAACTCTTCGTGAAAGTTGATCAATAGTGCAGCATAATACACCCCTGTGATTGTTTTTCCCTTTTCCAAATGAAGAAGATAAATATAATCAGTGAAGATAATGCTTTGCGAATCCCAGAAAACAATGACCGTGAACTTTCCAGCCGATGGAAGCGTTTTCGCCTACTTCGAGACATGATCGCTGGGTAAAACCCACTGTTTTGAGTGTTTCTTCATTTCTGGTGTGTATTGATCAATACAAGTTTCATCAGTAGTCACGAATCGCCGTAGAAAATCCTTCGGATTACGCTTTACATATCTAAATACCACTGTGAAGTGGTTACTCAATTTCGAGGTGTTAATCATCTTATAAATCTCTTCGGCTTTCACTCTGTAATCAGTCAATACGAGATTATGAATTTTATTAACCATTTCCTCATTAGTGATCTCAACAAAGCATCAATCATACTGATTTGACCACATCGAAACTCAATGAATCATGAAATGTGAAGGAGCAGAGACCCCATAATGTTTTTTTTTTAATTTTCAAGGCATTTCAAGGGTTTTCAATGAATTTCCCTATTTTCCATGATAGTAAAAATATAGAACTTACCTGAATATAATCACCGGAAATTACCGGAATCAATGGAAACTGTACTATGTCACCATAAAAATGTAAAAAGTGATACCAATTTACATATTTGAATTAAAGGAAGCATTGTGATCTGTATCTGCTTCAAACGTGAGGTTATTACTTTCAATAATAGCAACTAATCAAAATATAAGTTTTATTAATTCTGGTGATTTTATTTAGTGTACCATTCGCTTAGTTTTATTAGATAATGTATGATATGATAACGAATATGCTATACCATGCTCTGGAAGTATAAATTAAAATTCAGCTCCAGACCAAATATTATTCAACCAACCCTGTTCAAACATGAGTCTAGTGATTATATAATGTTTTGTTTGGCTTTTTAAGTGTTCAATAAAATGTAAATAAATCATCTATAACCACTGAAAAATTAATTTAATTTGAATTAAAATGTACACAAATATTAAATACGAGGATTGCTATTTATGCATCAGGAATAATAAATAAAAACAAATATTTATTATTGAAAATAGTTTTATTGTTTTTCAAAATATTCTACGTGATGATCGATATACTTTTACATACAATTTTCAAAACACTTTCTATTCCGATTGAGGTATATACAAAACATGCCTTTTGAACGCATCAACCGCTTCTTCTAGTTGTAATTAGTAGCTTATTCTTCACGGACAGAAACAAAAAGAAATCATTGGGTGCCAAATCAGAACTGTACGGCAGATGACCCATCAATTCGATGTTTTGACCGGTCAAATATTGAGAGCTCGTGTTGTCATGGTGAAGAACGATCCTACATCGCTGGTTGTTTTTTCTTCGAAGATTTCTAGCAAACAAATGGTTGTGTATCATTCAGAATTGACGGTTCTACGATGTTCTAGTAGCATTGTAGCCACATGCCAGTTTATCACAAAAAACAGGCGACCATTTGCTTCGAAGTGTTTCTTGCGAGAGGCACTCTTGTTGGGTTTGGTTCATTTTGAAAAACCCATACAGTCGCTGTTTACTTTCGAGCTCATACGCATAGATCCCCTATTCCTCATTTGTGTAGGTGTTATGTACGGTTTTTGGCGCACCATGACTATATTTTTTGAGTATTTCATTGCACCAATCGATACGAGCCTTTTAATGAGCGATTGTCAAATTATGCGGAATCCAACGCGCACAAATCTTCACAATCACAATCACAATCACGGCATAATGTGCATGTAAAATCTTGTGTATGCTTGTCATACTAATTCGTTCATGAGCGAATGACAGCCATAATTGAATTCACTAAACCATTCACTAAAAACCATTCATAAACCAGTGATATACAGTAGTTGTAGATGGTACTTTATCGCCAAAAGTCGAAGTGAGTTGATCGATACACTGTTGTTGAAATAATACACATCGAAAGTCGTAGTAAATCATCGCACGAAAATTCTCACAAGTTAATTTCGTTTTTTAACTTAAATGAAATTTTCAAGTCAATAAACAACACAAATAGCGTCCGTATGACAAAACGTTCTGAGTACATATACAGTCAACAATGTCAAACTTTACGATGTATATGTCAGATGGGGCCTACCAACACCATTGTTGCAAATTCCAGATACATAAATAGCAACCCTCGTATATGTAAAAGAGAAGCAGAGTTCTGTCTACTTGATCGTACTAATTGTCAATATACATATATTATGTTACATATAATATATGTTTAAAATGTAACTGACCCCCCTGAAATTTGTCAAAGGAAGTATTTATCAACTTAGTGTTAAGTACAGTAAAAGACTGATCGTGTATCCTAATATGTTAGCCACCCAATTAAATATGCCATGTCAATGAAGTGCGCAGATTGAAACGTGGGCTGGCATATGAGCTGAATGCAGGATTCACATAAACCTTGACTTTGAGCCAAATGCGTATAACCTCACACAGACAAATACTCTTTAGACTTAGATTTAGATTAAAGTTTAAAGGAGATTACTACCGGAATGATGCTCTGCATGCTGTTCATCTGTATCATACCAAAAGCTAATTGGCCACTGGGTAGATGCCGAACTGTCTAAGAGGCAAATAAAAAACTTTCTTGCAACAATTTTTCAATAATTTCAATACTTATTTCTAGTTCACCATGTATGTAAGACAAGAAATTTCAAGAAATTTTACACCTCTACATTGTACAGTTATAATCTGTAAACAAATAATGAATGTTATACGGGAGCGATGTGGCAAATAGGATTAGTTAGAAAATCGGCTTATCTATCTGTTCTCGAAATTATAATCTTGTATTAATATCTCGCGGCGAATTTAATTAAAAATCAATGGCAACTACACGACGACAAAAATTTAATTCAATCCGCCGTGAAAAGGGATTCGAAATTTAAACGGACGCCTATACATGGTTATATTCCGCTAGATTTGACGTTGCACCAGTTACTGGGGTTTTCGTTAATCGAATTTAAGCTCAAGCTCGAATACAAAAGGCACACTAAATGTTTTAGAGATAGTAAGCTGATCAGCATTTGAAGTTATTTAATAACGACTGTATCAAAAAGTAGAAATAATTTTCGAATCAGGGATAACGAATACCGATTTACTTTAATCAGCAGCCTCCTCCTCCTCCTCATCAACCCTTAGTTTCTGCAAAACATATAGAAACAGATTTCCAGTGAGGCTGCATGTAAGCAACTTCTGAATTCAACAGATGTACCATCGAACTTTCTATGATCCAAAGGTCCTTTATATTTTTCTGAAGAAAAAGTTTCCTTAAAATATACATTCAAAATGCAACCACTTCTCGGGAAATCAGGTCAGAACTTTATTTTAATTTTCTTAACAATGGCAACCTCTCATATTCTTAACCTCTTATTTCGATCCATTGGAAATCATTTTTTTTTTGGCATTGGCCTCTTAAGATAGATATTATTTGAAAATATTAGGTAATATCTTATAATCATTTGTTCCATACCTTTTAGCATAAAATTGGTTTGTTTTATTCCAAAAAAGGAAAACTTACACATTATTGTCGTTTAATGTCAAAGTGTTCTACACCTTTTAAACGATTCACGTCGCGTCACAGAAACACATGATTAATTATTTTTTGAATTAACTATTCATGTCCACTATTCCTTGTGAAAGAAGCTTCCTTGGTTGAAAATTTTAATTCCTTTGATTTTAATATTGCCTATTGCCAATAAACCACTCACAGTGATTTTGCCTGTGTGAAAAATCAGCTGGTGTGTTTGTATCCTTTGTACAGGGTGTCTCAGAACGATCCAACTATTTCAGTTGAAAATAAAAAAAAAACAAAGCTGATTGTAATTATTTTTTATTGATACCAATACGAAGATAATAAAAGAAAGTTTACTTTTTAAAAATAACATTGTTTAAATGACGGCCACTTCGTTGGCGGAATTCCTTAATTTTTTTGCGAGGTTATCAAAAAAATGTCTAAGGAATTGTTGAGGAATCAATCTGATCTTTTATCGATGCTCTTAAGGTACCCCCCAAGAAAAAAATATGGTCTGGTTAATTCAGGGCTCCGACGCACAACTCAACGTCTCCACTTCGAGAAATCATATTTTCGGGAAACTCGTACAATGTCATTAAAGAGTCGTTAGTGGCGTGCGATGTTACTCCGTCTTGCTGAAACCATGTCAGCCAATTGTAATGTTCACATTCTTGTAGCTGAAGAGCAAAGAAATTCTGTATCCTAGCGATATAGTGCGCAGAAGTTACTGTAACCACTGTGGGTCTGTGGTCCTGAAAAAAATAAAGTCCAATAATGCAATTAGCTGACATAGCGACCCACACAATGGGCGTTGATGTAACACCGTTGGGTTCGTTTTTGCCTAAAAGCGGAAATTTAGACAATTGACGTACCCGTCTAAATGGAAGTGGGCCTCGTCGCTGAAGAAAATGTCAAAATTGTTGAATCTCTCTAACATTACATTTACATATTTCTTAAAATAATCATTTTCGTTCAAATATTGCACAATCTGTATATTTTAGGCCTTAAGATGCAAATCAGATCGTATTATGCGGTGAATCGTCGCTCTAGATAATACCCAATCAAAAATATGGAACTTATCCGTTATCAAAGGCTGTCGACTAGAAATTCATTGAGCATATATCTACTAGAAATTCATTGAGCGTTACTAGCAAAGAAGCTATTTTTGAGAATTACATTCACCTGTGTGGTGAGTAACTTTTTTCTCTATCCTCATAAATAACGCGTTCTGCTGATGTACTGAATTGAAAGGAATCTGAGAAAATATTGCTAGATCTTTGCAAGTCGTTTTTAATCAACTATACTGACATGTAATAATAAAGTATTAGTTATATGTTATGTATCTAGAAGTTTTTGAACTTCTTTGTCAATAAATATGTATGTAGTTATATATATATATATATATATATATATATATATATATATATATATATATATATATATATATAACATATTTTCATTAATCTTAGTTGTCATCATATTCAAACACAATGGTTTCCTCTATTTCACATTTGATATAATTTGATTACTATGTATCATTTGTTGGTGGTTAATTGATTTTAGGAACGCAAAATACGAATGAATTGGTAAGTTAATTTTTGATTTTTCATAAGCTCTAATTCATGAAATCTGATAACTTATTCGGGAACTCGTTTTTTACTTTTTATATTAGTAAAACAAAAATGTATTGTTTTTTTTTTAATTCATTTAAACTAAGTCTATTGAGTGTATTCTATTTTTTTATCTTCTGATGACACATATTGACAAATCAACTAGTTCAACTTTACCTGTTTCATTATCTTTTCATAAACTGTCGGAACTAGTGACATTTTATAATGCCCAACAATTCATTTATATTCATTGAAATGATCGTTTTCAATAAACAATTATTCATTATTATGAATTATTATATAAATAATTGACTACAATTTGTGTAGCAATTTATATTAGGTCATAAACAAGTTGATGCTGGCTGAAATTGAAACTTAAACGTTTGTACCTGTCAGGTTGTTATTTCTATACGATGGCAAATATAATCATCTCTTTGAAACATCCTTTTAAATTGGTTACACGGCGACATTACCACTATACACTGTTTCTCAAGAACTTGATTAAACTTCGTTATGGACTAAAAATGTTAATTTGTGGAAAAATCAAAGAAAGTAAAATAATGGAGTCCAAAAAAGTGCAGTAATACGAAAAATATAAATAATTGTTCAATCAGAGTGTTAAAACCTTAAAATAGGGCCCAACGACAACCAAAAGTGGTAATCCGTAATATGTGTATAGATATATATATTAGGTGCATATAGACCCGATTGGATTACGCAAAGTATTCTGACTCATTTTTGACTGTTTTTTCTGATCTACCATATCTATCATCCTTTCTCCGTCCACGTTGTCTACCATCTCCCTGAAACTTCGCTCTCTGATGCGACGATCCACTTATGTATCTTGTTTCTGTAGGTACTTCCGTCCTGAATCAATGTTGGATCTATTTGTGTTTTCCCCAAATCAGTTTTAACTTGTGCGACCCTTGGTATTGTTGACTTGACCACTTATATGTATGTAAGAATTCTGTTGATGAGCCTTTTCGGTAGGAGTCTACTGATGTGTCCATAGGGTTTTAACCTTCTTTGTCTTATGTCCACCACTACGTAGGACATTCTCACATTCTCTCTGTAGTATTCCTGGAATGTAGTCTATTTTTCCTCTGTTAGTTTTGGGTGGAGAATTTTCCCCATAATTTTGAGTTTTTCTTTTAATATGTTTTCTATGCCGTCTTTTATGTGAAGTGAAAGTGTCTCGCTTGTATATAGTTCATCTGGTTCGATTACTGTGTTATAGTGTCTTATTTTTGTGGGTGGGGATGTTCATTTCTTATTGTAGATATTGTGCCTCTTGCCGTATGTCCTCTTGAACTTTTGTAATCGCGTCTTCTATGATATATTCTCTCCTCCTGTGGGTTCGAGGATCTTGCCCAGGTATTTGAAGTGTGTGATTCTGTTTATCTTGCCGCATTTTGTGTTCAAATTTTGGACATCTAATTTTGATTAGAAGAATTCGGTTTTTTGAAAGGAGATTTGTAGGTAGACTTTCTCTGCACATTCCTTGAGGACTTGTTTCTGTTTTCTTGCTTCTTTTCTTTCTTCTGTTTGGTTGCCCCTCTGCGAGTATGGCTAGGTCGTCTGCGAAGGCTAGGCATAAGATTTCTATTTTGTCTTTGAGCCGCTCGAGTCGTACTCCCAGTGCCCCAGTGTCCCAGTACCCCAGTACCACCAGTGTTGTTCCCAGTGTCCTTGATTTTTCAGTTCTTTTTCGCATTCCCCATATAACTTTGTCCATGACTAGGTTGAAGAGAAGTGGGGATAACCCGTCTCTTTGCGGTACTCCGTATTTAGGAATGATTATTCAGGAAGGGTTCGGAAATTCCTCCCATAAATTTCACTTTGGAAGTTGTGTAGGTCAGTGTCTGCTTGATCAGTCGAGATTTTCTGTCGATGAGATCTTACACCTCTCAATAGAACGTGCAGATGATTAAGACGTTCCTGATGGCTTTGTATTTCAGTATTGTTTGTATATTAAAGATTTGTGCAGAGCATAAGCGACCAGAGTGAAAGTCTGCTTGGTACTCGCCAATTTTGTATTCTAGTTGTTCTTGTGTTCTCTAAAGAAGGCATGCTAAGAGAATTTTGTAGGTGACTTGTAGTAGGGAGGCTACTCTGTAGTTTTTCATATCTATTCTTTCCCTTTCTTGTGCAACAGGTGCGTAAGAGCACATTTCTATTGGCCTGGTAATTTTTCCGGTAATGAGTTCCTGGTGTTCCTGGTGTGAGGTTTATCAATAGTTCCGCGTTGACATCAACTTCATCGGATGTACTGTTATTCTTCAGTTTGTGTATGTGCCTGTGGATCTCTTCTTGTGTTATGTTAATGGTGATGATTCTAAATGGGTATAGATACAGTTTTCTATGGGGAATCTTGTGTCGCATTCAGGGCAATTGAGAACAGAGAACTAGTGTGCCAGCTCCTGTGCAATCTCCTGATTGGTTAATGCTAATCTCCAATTCCCTTTTCTGAACCAAAGATTTTGTGGTGTGTATCCACGGATTTCTCTTGCGAGTCCTATAAGTCCTACAAAAGTCTCCCGTGTTAAAATTGCGGAAGTTCTCCTCTATAGAGTCTAGTTGTTCCTTCATGTACTTCCTCTTAGTTTGCCTGATAACTTTTGCGGTCTGGTTTCTAGTCTCGGAAAAAAGCTGTGTTGTACACCTGAAATGCCCGTTAGCATCGCTCCAGTGCACTTTCGCATTCCGAGTCCCACCAAAAAGGTGTTTCGTTTTTTTTTTCAATGGGATCAGTTCCTGTGCTTTTTATGGATTTTTTCTCATATATCTGCCTGTTTTTTTTTTCCCCAATCCTCTGTTATTTTGAATTCCTTGATATTTTTCATCAATCAGTCCAATCATCTTTCAGTCCATCGTGCTTTTAGCCTTCTTTGCGGACGTTTACGATCCAGCGGTATCCACTCCAGGATTTCCTTGGTCCATCTATCGTCCCATCGCCTCGTTATATGGCTTGGTCATCTCCATTTAAATTGTTTTACTGTTCCAATGATGTCACATACTCGTTTGTTCCCTGATCCGTATGCAATACTAAGCATTTTAATACCAAGTTTGTGATACCAAGCATGCATCTCTCCATTCCCCTCTGTGCTACCCGAAGTTTTTGAATTGATTGCGAGGTAAGTGTCCTAGTTTCGTATGCCATAACAGGCAGGACACACTGATTGGAGACTTTTATTTTTAGGCAAAGTGGGAGTTTGCTCTTATACAATATGTTGAATCTGCCAAATACCTGCCAGCCACATTTAACATGCCGTTCTACCTCCCAGGCGGTATCCCCCTCCATTGAAATTCTATGCCCAAGATATATAAAGTGGTCCACAATCTCCAAATCTCTTCCTAAATCGGATATTATTCTGTCCTCAGCAAATTTATTAAAGATAACCTGACTCTTTTTCAGGTTTATTTTTAAGCCAAATGGTTCGCCAATCCTTTGCAGATCTTGTATGCGTCTTCGAAGCTCATCTGGGTCTTATGAAAGGAGAACGATATCATCTGCAAATCGGGATACTTTAAGTTTACACCATTAATCCTTACACCATCCTGTTGGTAATCCAGATTACGGAACGAACAGGCGACATTGTGTCACCCTGCTGTACACCTCGCTCTACATTAATTCCAACTTCAAGATCATCAAGGTGAATTATCACTGTAGCTCCATCCTATATCGATCCTAATACTATATGCTTTGTCTATATATGCCTGGCTAAGGAATGCATCAATTAAAGCCTGCTTTGAGATGGAGTCAAATGCTTTTTTGTAGTCGATAAATGCCAAGCACAGTAGCATAGTGTAATGTATTGTGCCTTTCTGTGGCCTGCTGTACAACTTGAATGTGAATAATTGTACAGAATCCACTTCTGAATCCTGCTTGTTCTGTTAGTTGTGCGTCATTCAGTTTTCTTAATAGTTTTTTTGATATTATCTTAGTGAAAATTTTGTATATTACTGATAGGCTTATTGGACGAGAGTTCTTTAAATTTTCCTGTGCTCCTTTTTTTTATGTAAAATGATCACTTCTGCATTTTTCCATAAGTCATGATGGATGACTTATGGCCATTATCGTTTAAAAATAAAATAATAAGTTTTCCGATACATTTGGTTTATTTTGTTACAAAAAAGGAAAACTTACACATTATTGCCGTTTAATATCAAAGTTGAATTGAAACTGAAAGCGTGAATTTTTTTACGCTATAACACGTTTTAAACGATTTATCGTCGCATTAAGAAATACATGATTAATTATTTTATTAAATTATCTGTTCAAAATATCCACCATCATATTCCTCGTGAAGAAACTTCGTCGATTGACAAAATTAAAAAAAAAATGGATTCCTTTAGTTCTGACCAATAAATAATTCACAATATTTTTGCCTCTATAAAAAATCAGTAGGCAAAAGTGTTTAGTTCTATGCACAATCCAATGGGAAATTCCAACTTGTCACCCAACCCTTCGAGTAGTTCAGGTAGAATAATTTTCAACAAAATTTTCGACAAGTTATTCTTCGATTTCCTTCTTCGGTTCTTATTTAACGAAAAACAGAGAAACATTCCGAGTTATTCGATTATAAAATAGAAAAACCTTTACAGGAACCGTACGAAACAGAAAAGCCCGTATAAATGGTGCTAGATACTTCCAACTTTACTTTGGGCCAACTAGAGAGTTTACTTACAACTTAATTTAGGGAATAATTTCTTAGGCCATTTTAAAAACTTAGCTAAAGTAACCCTATATAGCACGAGAAGTGGAAACAATCTTGCAAACTAAAGAAAAGAAATAAATTAGCAGTAGAGAAGTGAAGTCGGGCCTTATTTGTTAATAAACACGCAACATTAGTTTCTAAATATTCACAAAAAGAGTAAAAAGAATTAATATTTAGCTAATGTGCTTGATTTAAAGTAAACGTACGTAAAAAGAACTTCTGGTTGTCAATTGTCAACCGGGGTCTTTAAGATAATGTCGAGAAACCTATGGGAAATATGTTAATCTCTAAACGCGCGTTGAGGGTCTCTAAATAGAACTGTCCGCATATTTACATGTATCTACATCATATAATCTGCAAGATATGTATGTAATAAAAGTGTACAAATCTAAAAGATTTAAGTAATAGCTGATCTTCGTGGTTATATTTTAAATATTTTTCAAATAAATATTGCGATGTCACTATGCGAATATATATTTACTTTCTGAACGACCAAATAAATCAATTTAACCGCTTGATGCCTCTGAATTTAAACGATCCTCGTGATAAATTTCCCGACAAAAACCTTTAATTAAATTATTAAAACAACTAAAAACTATTTAACTACGGCCTCGAATGCAACTTGTCGAAATTACGGCAACGCAAGTCGGCTTTATTAGCATATGTGTTCTCGACATAACAGGATATTAGTTCAGGTTGCCTGTTAAATCGCATTAAGAAAAACACTTATCAGCCATCGCCTTGATACAAAACAAATCTACCGAAACCTGGCCAGAAAAAGAGAGTTGTCTTATTTTTTTTTAGATTTCTAAGTTTAAATTAGGTTTATTTTAAAGATTACATGTTCTGAAATGCCTCTATGTCAGATTAAAAATTAATTATACCTCCTAACTAATTTGAATGTATTATGAAAATATTGTGATAAACAAAACAGACAATTCACAGAATAATAAATTAAATACTTACAATATTTAATGGAATATCAACGTTTTGTTTAACTAATTTATTGTGGACGTTAGCACAATAACTGTTGGCACAAAAAATAGGTAAACAAATAACACACACCAGCAGTTGTTTTGGTGGCGGGGTATTTGGATAATAGATACTAATTTCATACGAGTTAGATGCCCTGAATTAAAATATGGTATTCGTTTTTGCCTGGGAGCTCAAATTTCTAATATATAACATTTTAGTGAAATATACATTAAATTGTTACTCAAAAAGCAGAACAAAAAACTAGACATGAAATTTTTATTTATTATACAAATTTTATTATATACAAAGATAGAGGAAAAAGTCATCGATAAGGAACAATACTCGTCTTCACAGCAATACTCGTCCTCTAATAGCTGATCAAACGTTGGGATCGGAACTTTCTCTGAGTGAGGGAGCATCTTGCAAAGACTAAATCAGGATAAGTCCACTTGCTATGGTTGTTTCGATTGATTCCAGTAACATTTACTAGGCAGAAATAACAGTCATCGAAGTGCTTATTGGATTCTTTCCAAACCATCAATACGCCGAATGACTTTTTCCTTTCCCGGTAGTCCACTGTCGTAAATAAAACTAAAATATGAGACAAATGTATTTAACCGTAAATGGACGTCCAGATTTCTCTTTTATTTTAACATTCATCTTGATGTAACGATTATGATATATGTACGTTAAATTATTATTTTATTGTACATATTACAAATTTCAATTTAATAGAAATTAAGTTTTAATGAATTTTAAAACAATTACAATCTTTGCCAATAAAAATTTTAATTATCGATAATTTCTCTTCTAATGCCATTTATATAAATTGGTAGAAATTACAACACCCATAAGGAGGTGTTCAATTTTAATAACATTTTAATTAGCTTTTTGTATTATTTTTACTTGTTTATTGTTTAGTTTGTTTTAACTGTTGGCTTGTGTTGGCTTCTACTTAATGAAAATTCATCACAAATGTTTATTGAAAGAGTTTTCTACACTAATTTGGATTTTCTTATATTTATTTTATTGATGTTAATATTTATTTCTGAACACTTTTTATAACAGTAAAGAAGGTTTGATAATGGGTAAACCAATTGAGCCCCTTATTCGCTGAAATATTTATAGATAACATTGAAACATTAATTCACTACCATGGACTGGGCAAATAATTTGTGTATTATTACAGATATATGGAAGATCTTTTGCAGGCAATATATGGATTTTTCGAACGAATAAATTCAATCCATGCATTCGCCTTATTCCTTAAACTTCCTGGACTTAATAATTTCACAGATTTTGTAAATGTATATTAGCTTATCATAAATTTATACATAGACTAACTAATATTCATTTATCACATGAATTTTTATAAGGAATTAAATACCATAAAACAAATTGCGAACAAATAATGGTTATTCGGAAACAGTAATAGATAACATTTAAAAAACTCCATATAAATGTGTCTCTAAAACATATTTACAAAAGAACAACAAAAACATTCGAAAAGCCCTATATATTCTCTCACGAACCGGCGTAGCGCCACTCCTAACGGAGTAACTACCCCTGGTCCTGATTTTGATGAAAGCACATATTCTTCTATCCTGTCTAAAGCTGAACCTAATATTAAATACGTTATCAAGCTAGTCTCTGAATTGTACAGTACGATTCAGCAACAGAATAATACAATCCAGACACTTCTGAGAGAGTTAACTGATCTAAAAAATAGCTCTAACAGAATTCATGTCCTTGAGAATCAAATCGAACGGCGAAATAACAATTTAGCTATTTTAAAGTCTAACAATGATTCTCATCAGACCCTGATTCCAAACTCCGAAGAATTGCTAAATGAACTATCCGATCGCGAAAGACGGAAGTCAAACTTTATCGTTTTTGGCATAGATGACTCAAACACTCAAACTATATCTGAGAGCGATAGATCACTTGTGGAAATCATCATTCTGACCACGTGATCTTGTGATTGATTCCAGCTATATCAAAATACATCACCTTAGTAAATTTTCAGATGGGATGATGGGATGATGATGGAAATGAATATATATATATATATATATATATATATATATATATATATATATATATATATATATATATATATATATATATATATATATATATATATATATACATATATATTATTATTATTATTATTATTCACGTATGGGCCCTGGTGGACCACGCGAAGTACAATTAGAGGCGTTTGTTGTTGTTAGCCTTCCTTTGAGCCCATACTAATTTCATTCTTTCGCTATGAGCTTTTTTCCTTTCGTCAGACCAAGTTGTTCCAGTCTTCCTACATTTTTCTCTCTGGCCAACCTTCCAAATGTTAACCTTGTGCCTGAAACAGCCTCTATCCTGAATTTCACTTTGTATAATATTTGCTGATCTTAGGTCCTCTTTAATTGCAGCAATCCATTTAATTATTTCTACTTTAGCTCTACTCCTATTTTCATAAAATTCGACTATTTGTCTAGTTAGCATACCCGGATTCATCCGTTTGATGTGTCCGTAAAACTTAAGTCTTCTTTTTCTCATATCGCTATGTATATCTCTGTATTGTTTGATTTCTTGGTTTTCTCGAAGTCGGTATGTTGTGCTATTTATTTGTTTGGGGCCTAGGATTTTTCTTATGATTTTTCTTTCCTTCTTTTCAATGTCCTCGATGTCCCTCTTTCTATTCAAAATGAGCGTTTCTGCAGCATATAGACATTCTGGCTTAATAACCGTGTTGTAATGTCTCAGTTTTGTATTTTTAGATAGGCATTTTTGTTGTAAATATTTTGTGTAAGTCTCAATGCCGTTTCCATTTTTTGACATCTACCCTTATTGGCCGCTTTTTCCAACCCATTTTCCATGATTATTTCACCCAAATATTTGAATTGAGAGACTCGTCTGATGTTACCATATTTCGTTTTTAGAAATGGTGTTCTTAGTCTGTTGCAGGTCATGTATTCTGTCTTTTCAAAGGAAATTTAGAGTCCTACCTTTTCTGCTGTTTCTTTTAGGATTTCAATCTGTTTCTGTGCCGTTAATACATCTTGAGCTAAAATTGCTAGATCATCAGCAAATGCCAGACAATCAATTTTGATGTTGGTTCTCCCCAGTTTAATGGGCTGGTCAATATTCAGTGCCGACTTTTTTTCACGCCACTCCTGTATTACTTTTTCTAGAACACAGTTAAATAAGAGTGGTGAGAGTCCATCCCCTTGTCTCACACCAGTTTTAATTTCGAAGGGCTCTGAGATGTCACCCATGAATTTAACTTTTGAGCTCGTGTTAGTTAACGTTGCTTTAATAATTGCCAGCGTTTTCAGATCTAGTCCTTGTTCTTTCAAGATTCGGAATAAAGATTCGCGGTCAATAGAATCATATGCTTTTTTGAAATCCACAAATGTACAGACGAGATTTTTATTGTACAGTTTTTGATGTCTTATGATCAAATTTAGATTCAGGATCTGTTCAGAGCAGGATCTTCCCGGTCGAAAACCTGCTTGATATTCACCAATTTTATGTTCTAACTGTCCCTGTGTTCTGTCTAGTAGACATTATTAAGATAGAATCTTGTAAAAAACTGGGAGAAGAGATACCCCTCTGTAGTCGTTTACATCCTCCTTCTTATGTAGTGGATGGATTAGAGCATCTTTCCATATATATATATATATATATATATATATATATATATATATATATATATATATATATATATATATATATATATATATATATATATATATATATATATATATATATATATATGTGTAAAATCATTTGCTCTTTATATTTAGAAATTTTTTATTGCAGTTGACTAGATCGTTCTTCTAATAAACCTTATTTTCTTTTTTTTATGTTTTCCTTTCCACAGACGATCTTTGACTACTAAATGTTCGTAATAATGATTTAACAGGCCTTTTGCTTCAACGGTTTTTGCTGTTGATTATTTTTTTTGTAATTTTTTTTAACCTCTTCCAGCGTTCATAGATTTCCGTTAATGATCGGTTTATTGTATCTGATTAAAATTTAATTTTCTTTCTCTTTTATTTCCTTTGCATATTTTTTCAGTTGTTTCCTTTATTTTACGAAATTTCCTCTAGCCATATTTCGTTACAATCCGCCCTTCATTTATTCTTCTTTATTCGTTATTCCCTTCATTCGCTTATTTCATTTCTTAATATTGTTGTTATTTCTACGAATATTGGCTTTTCTTCTATGTTATGCATTTTTCTCCTTTTCATTAGTGATATGGATATAGATCATAGATCATCCTGTATAACTGTTTTCTCATTTCTTTTGATACCCAAATCATCGAAAATCGAAATAAATTTTATTCGATTTACTCTCTCCAACAGCTCTACCTCAATTTCTCTTTGTTCTAGAACACCATTTATAATTAGATTTATCTTTCTAACTGATCAATCAATTTTTTCCTATTCTTCTATGCACTTTTTAAACTAACGGTTTTCGATTTCCATTTTCTATTTTTTGGATCTTTTCTAATCTTCTTTCCAACTTTACCTACATAGTTTTCAGTGTATTTAACTTCTCGTTTTAATTTAGACTTTGCAGTATTTCCTCCATCCATTTATTATTATAATTTATATATAAACTGGCGCTAAAGGATATTTTCAGTCAACCTCTACGAAAAAATTCCCACTACATATTGATAAATATAAAAAGACCGAAATATAAATATTTATTCTCTTTAGTTGAACTACTGAGTTTTTTGAACGCTTGCATTCTAGCTGAGTCAGCTTTTTATCAGTTTATCGTTTTCAGCTGTTGTTTTTGCTAGTACAGTCCACTATCATTCACTGTTTGAATGAAATTGTATTATTAACTTTTGGGTTATGGGTTGTTTTTTCATCTACTATATCTCAATGCGTTATAAGGTTGGAATATCTCTGTTCTCGACTCGCGTTTCGCTAATCATAGCACATCCTGAAAAATCAATCGGAAGATTATTCAATCTATTTTTTTTTGGGTTTTTCGCCATGATACTAAAACTCAAAAAAAAAATCCAAAATATATGTTCTTATTTAAATAAAGAATCACGGAGACAAATTTCTCAGTGATTCTTTTCTGTAATAAATTTGCCTAAAAAAAATAATTTTTTTTTAAATGTTCTAAAAACACGTTTCGGAGGATCCTCTCCCTCCTTTTTCAAAACTAATCTAAAAAATAAATTATATTAATTTGTAATATATAAAGTAAAGAGTAGAAGTAAATATATTTTTTGGTGTATGTCATTAACAATAGATTTTTATGATAGTGACATACTACCAAAAAAAAAAAAAAAATATATATATATATATATATATATATATATATATATATATATATATATATATATATATATATATATACCTATATATATATATATATATATATATATATATATATATATATACATATATATATATATATATATATATATATATATATATATATATATATATATATATATATATATATATATATAGGTAAGTAAAGTAAAGTTTTGGGGTTAGAGACGCATCAGCAAATGAGAAGGCTATTTAGCGACTGGACCTACAGCTTAACATGGGTTCCAAACCACGGTCATCAGCTACCGAAAACCCCGGTCAGCACCCCCATCTTGGCTATCAATCATTGGTTTTGTGCTTAACCAAAAGCATCTCGAGAAGCCTACCGACTGACGAGTGACCAACATAGAAAACCTCTCAGAAGGCGTCCGGCCTTACCCAATCTCGAACTAGCGTGACTGAGGGGTGATTCCTTGTCAGATTTTACAATCTTACCTAGAAACATTCACAAGAATTTTAGAAAAACTTTTTCTAAAATACGGTTTTCGAATCAGGTCCACATTAACTGCCGTAACATAAAGCTGAGGCCTTAGACACCACAGCTAAAGTGGCTCCTATATAGGTAAGGTTTACTGTGTGATTGTTTACTGTACTGATTTATTTACTGATACGTATATTCAAATACTTAAATGTATTTAATTGTATTCTTTAGAATCGGGAACCATATTGAATTAAAATCTACGGAAGGCATAGCAATACAGTTATTTTTATTTAAATTAATTATAACGGTTTCTTTTAATCTTCTATATTTTGTTACCGATTCTTTTAATACCATTTTGGAATTATTCCAATTGATTGTATGTCCCGATTCCCATGCGTGTTGACAAATTTTAGATTTATTAAAATCGCCCTTTCTAAGAAGGTTTTTATGTTCTTTTATTCTAACATCTACGGATTTAGATGTCTCACCTATATAGAATTTGCCACATTCGGAGGGAATTTTATAAACCACATTTTTGCTATTCTGTTGTGTGTTGTTTGGTTTGGTTTTTGTTAATATAGATCTAAGAGTATTTTTTTATTTAAATATCGTTCTTATGTTGTATTTATTTCCTACTTTTTTAATTGTGGCAGAAATACCGCGGATGTAAGGAATTGTGAGGTTAATTGTTTGAGAGTTATTATTATTTTTATTAATAACTTGTCGGTTTTGTCTGATATCAAAAATTGTAAACGATTTATCTTAAATTTTTAATCTTTAAACGATTTATTTGAAATTTTTTGGGTAATTGTTTTTTAATTAAAATGTCTTTGATGTGATTTGTTTCTTTTTGTAGTGTATCACTGTCGGTATAAACGGCACAAAAAAAAAGTTTTACTCTGTCATATATACTTTTAATTACTCCTATTTTGACTGAATTTGAGTGTTTGGAAAAGAAATTGAGATACCTATCTATGTTTGTCAGTTTTCTATAAACTATAGTTTTTAATGTGTTGTTTTGTTTTAATATTAAATTGTCGAGAAATGGCAATTTATTCTCCCTCTCCATCTCTAAAGTAAATTTAATTTTAGGCTCTCGAGAATGTACATCTTGTAAAAAAATATTTCGATCATCAGTGCTATGTTGCCATATAGCAAAAATATCATGAACATATCTTAGCCATATTATTGGTTTTTTAAGAGATTTACTTAATATTTCATTCTCGAGTTCCTCCATAAAGATATTACTCATCAAAAGAGAAAGAGAAGAACCCATTGTCATTCCGAAATTTTGTTGATAATCATTTTCTAATTGAAAATATGTGGTTTTTAAGCACATAGTTAATAATTCCAAAATTGTATTTGTTTAGTTTAGTGCAGTCTTTTAATGTTGTATCATGTTCTAATCTTTTTCTAATTATTAAAAGTGTTTTATCAACTGGTACATTAATAAATAAACTCACCACGTCAAAACTAACCATTAAATTTTGGATTGTAATTTTAATGTTCGAAATTTTATCTAAAAAAATAAGTACTTTTAATTTATAAATTTGTTTTACCAGAAAGCAGATTTAAAATGTTTAATAAAAATTTTGCTAGTTTCTAACATAGGGAATCTATACCACTAACTATTGGGCGAAGTGGTATATTAGTTTTATGTATTTTTGGTAGACCATAGAAATGAGGAGGTTTACTATAATGTGGTGTAAGTTGTGTTCTTTCTAGATCTGTAAATTCACGTTTGTTTATATAATGTATTCTAAATTTGTTTCTCTATTTTTAATGTTGGATCTGTTGGTATTTTAGTGTAATTTTCCTCATCAATTAAAATTTTAATTTTGTTATTATGTTGTAGTGTCCAGAATAACAGTCGCGTTACCTTTATCTGATGGCAATATTTTAATAGTGTGTCTTTTTAAATTTATCTATAGCTAACCTTTCCTCAAGGTATGGTATAAATTTGATTTGATTTTAAATGGTTTTTCTAAGATAAGTTTTAATCTGATTCTGTATTCATTTGCACTTTCCGAAGGTAATTTTTGAGCAACAGACTCTACTGCCGATATAATGTCTAATTTAGGAACATCTTTCGATTTTTCGAGTTTTTTTGATCGTGGCGAAAAACCTAAAAAAAAAATATGTGAACACGCCTCAATCATTTAGACATTAATTATCCAATCTACTCAGACTGAGTTATCTCCTGACGGTGTTAACATGAACGCGTGTGGGTATGTTAAAAAAAGTGATTTAGTATTTATAATTAATTTAATTCAATTTATGGATGATTCTGTCTACTTACAATTCAATCAGGGAGTGATTCAATCTGTTTAGACTGAATCATGTCCCAATGATGTTAACATAGTTACCGAAACACGTGTCAAGAAGTTAAAAAAAGCGATTTGGTTAGGTTAGATTAGGTTTGGTTTATGTTTGAGTTTAGTGTTTGACACCAAAGAATCCAGTGGATGAATTGACCTAGAGAACTATAAAACAGAGGTTCTATAGCAAAGAGTAAGAAAATACAACCAAGGATAAAAATGAAAGATCTATAATATACAATATATAGTATATTATAGTAGAATATAGATAGAGAGAAATCGTAGGCATCAAGTGAAACACGTAAAAGTTAAAACAGCGTCATAGATAGATAGCGACCATTTTCTGGTGATAACTAAAATAAAAACTGTAACACAACATTTATGTCATTTATCAACGGTAAATTTTTAGTAACAGTTATTAAAAAACAGGAACACAAACAGGCCTAGAAACGGGAATTAAATATTATTTTTTTGTACAGACACATTTTAAAGCACTGTGTAAATCTATGGTGAAAATCTCCGTCATCTATAAACGATAGTTATTGCCTTTATAATTAATTTCAATTAATTTAAAGATAGAAAGTGTATAGGATTTACATTAAAAAGAAACCATATTGATTGAACTGCGATTTATAACTGTATAAGACTTAAATGAAAGTTTAATTATTATATAGGCATAATATATATTAAAAAATAGAGCTTTCCGTATTACATCATCATTTCACTCTTCAGTGATTTTATAGTCAACGATCTATATGTTGGTACGTTTCTTTGTTGAATAATCTGCATGATTTCAAGTAATTAACTATTTTTATTGATTGCTACTGAATTATAACATTGCTGCAAAATCGCTTTGATTATATCACAATATTACAATTAATTTTATTGATACAATCGACATTTGTACAATAGTTGCATCTAACATTAACTTATATAGATTTGTTCTGTTCTGCCTTTCCTATACATATTTTAATGATAATAAAACCAGAACAATTTGTATGTACAAATTACACCGCTAAATTTATTTTATAATACTGGTTAATTGTAACTATTAATTTTGATAACACCATCTTATTAAAATGAATGATCTTCAGTTGGTTAATTACTATATTTTCATCACCTGCAGGCGTTCAATAGTACCTATAGAAAACGTAGTTTTAAAATTAACATAGACTATTCTATGAGGGTACCATCATATGGAGTTTTACAGGGATCGTCCACTGATAATCATGAAACCCCGTAGCATAGCAAATTTTTTGAATTATCCTCTGTATTGCTGTTATTAGGATATGCAGCTTTACTGATCAGCTAACTGAAATCTAGAGAGTTTTAATCTGGACAAACACTTTGAAAGGGTGTTATATTATTTTATGTATATATCACCTCCAACCGGATTGAATCAATCCAATCTAAAACTGTGTACCAGGCGTGCAAACAAAGTGACGAAACTGGTTATCTCCCCCTTTGAAGGGATGACAGAGAACAATTTCGAGCATCAGTCCACTACCAAGTTATATTTCACTGAACTATTCGACGGAAACTTTTGCAAAACTACAACTGTCTTATGAAAACAGTGTTTTGTTAGGGGCGTAATTTTCAAATGTTTTAACCCTTTCAGTCCCAGTTGGTGACATAAGTCCCAGAAGGTGTTTAATGCAAACTAGAGTAAATACGCGCGTTGGGTTTAACCAGGCCGATACCCCACTGGTAATATGCATTGCTTCTTATATCTCCACATGAAAATATTTGTGTATTGTTTCAATATGGCGGATTAGTGAATATGTTTACTAAACGTAGGCCACGTGCTATCGGTTTATATTGGTGTATTTGGCGTTTACTTAACTAATTTATGAAAAAAAAATGTCTAGATAAGTGTGTTTATGTTTGTATATTACTTATATAAACTGTTTTTGCGTGTAAATATTGTCCATGTCCCAGTGGGATTCCACTGTGACAAAATGTGTACGCGTGGTATTACTACAACTAAAATGTGATTTTTCGTTTCCGAAATAAACCATTGTCTGAGCAGGAACTCATGGAGTTGGCAGACAATATTTCCGATATAAAAGATGAACCGTTCATTGACAATTGGGTCAGATTATATCCATCAGTAGGGTCAAGGGTCATCCTCAGTAGGGTCAAGTAGTGATGAATTTTCGAGACTATCTACAAGAAAAGTAAAAAGGAAAGTCGAACTTAATGAAGAAGTTGCCTGAAATAGTACCTTCCTCTAAAACCTACTAAAAGAGACTTAAAATCATGTCAAACACACACATCACATCAAAATCACATCAAAATGTGATTCAAAACACGCTACACATACGACTTGAATATATATTCAGGATGAGATGAAAATAGAAACCAAAATTTAACTCAGATTTTTTACTAGCACTCAACTTAATATATTATAACTTATAACGATATAAATAAATTACCTTGCTGTAGTTGGTGCATTAATAATTACCAGAAAAAAACATGCCTAAATTAGTTATAGACAAAAAGCGTCAAAGCTAGTTTTTTTGCAGTCAGTATGGTACATGTGCAGTCTCATAGAACGATACCAAAGATGTAACAATCCTTTCAAATTGTCATGGCGATGAAATTGTAGTTTGTTACATTCATCCATGATGATTGTAGCAAACAGAAAAGCGAAAGATGAAAGCCGATCAGAAATTCCTTGCCCAAAGGTGGTAGAGTTCTATAACAAATATAGGGAGTTGATATCTCAGATTAACTCGTTGGCCTTTACGACATGGATAGAAAGACCGACAAATGGTGGAAATTTCTGGATCATATTTACTGAACTAAAGGAGCGAGAAAAAAAATAAGAAGAGTTTCTTGGATTACGTGGTTCCGCTGGCTGAATCTCTAATAAGTTATGGCCGACAACATGCAAAAGTGGTGTGCAGAAAACTATATGGTAGACCGTCATCAGGCTCCAGGGTACTGAATATAGGGGATTACTTACCCATCGAAGAGCCAACAAGAAGAAGGTGTCATCGCTGTATCAAGAACAAATAATAAAAAGAACAAAAACAATTTGTGTGGTTTGCAATCCGTCACTATGCAAACACTGTTTTACTACTTATCACACCTAATATATGGAAAATAAAAAAGTTTTTAAAGATTTCTTTTCTTATGTTCCCACCACAACTAGTACTAATGGGATATATATGTTTCAACCCCTCAACCCCCCGTTTTGAAAAAAAGCTTGAAATGATAATTTTTCTCTTTTTTTGATCATTGTGAAGGGTATATAACAAAATCAAGTGAATTGAATAGAAAAAACAAAATGGGGCTGAAAGGGTTAAGGCATTCTTAGAGGCATTCTCATATGTCAGACCAAAGGAGATAAATATGTCTTATCTTTTTGAGGCGGATAGAATGTCTAGTCGAGAGTCCAACCCAAACTTGGAAATGGCCTGGACAATTTGGAAGCTAGAAATGGCACAAGAAAGTGTTTTTTGGAGTGGTTGGTACTAATTAATACTCCCAAGAATGTAGCATAAAATATATTCCACACAGGACTTATAGACAAAACAGCAAGGACAAAATACTATAATTGTAAGTCGAAATAGGCAAATTTTCTCCTTTATTTTTGATATTTTTTATATATAAAAACAGGTATTTTTGATATTTTTTGAGTTTTAGACAGTGGCGAAAAACCCAAATAAAGGAGAAAAAATGGGTGTTTAGTTGAATGAAATGTTTAATGTAAAGAGCACATTCTAATTATTCACTAACCTGGTCCTATGAAGCCGATTTTCAGTTGGTCTATATAATGGGCCAGATGACAGTAAAGTAATCGTCCTTGAGACTGCAATTTTACCCAAGGCGTAAATAACTGATAGTCTACTTATTACCAAAAAGGGCCACTAAAAAACACTTTTTCACAGTCGAAATTAAATTGTCCAAAAGGGACTTGCGAAGAGGCAGGCGATTTCAACTGATTCTTATACTGTAGACTCCGTAGGGGGGGGGGGGGGGATATTTCGATAATCAATGACTCCCTCATGACCAGTCAAAAATTAAACTAAAGGGAAGCAAAACTAGACGTCCAGCTCAGGAAGTAATTTAAATTTCAGAGCGTTTCAAGGGTTATAGCAAAGATTTTCTTGTGTTCTGTGTTGTTAGGTTTCGTGAGATTAGAGACATGGTGAATTAGAACGTATTCCAATTTGAAAGGGATGGTAAGCCCGATAAGCCCTGAAACGCAGATTACTATAAACAATGACAGTGAAAGACTTAACCATTTCATCAAACATGTTTTATTACTGTGATGAATGTAATTAAAATTCCTGAATGTGATATCAAAACTTTTTATGTGTATATCATAATAACAAATTATTGGGACACAATGTTTCAGAAATCACATTGACATAATTTGATTATGGTCACTGAGATTTAGAGTTTTCTATGACATTTTGCTAGCAAATAAAACATTTTCAATAAAACAAAACAAACATTTTCAGTTAAGTATTCCTTTTTATTTATTTATCAATGCTAAAGATGTATGTTGTCTTTAGCGACACTCTCTAAAATAATTCATCACTGCCAATAAAAATTGAATTCTGCAAAGGGAAATAAAAATAGTAATTAACAAGAAGATGATAACAAACACCAAAATGCACATTTCTTTAAACTCACCAAAAACAGTCATCAGTTGGCTAGAATGTGCTAGTATATTCACGATACACTTTAGAGTTTTGCAAAAATGTCTTAATGGTATAATTGAATTACATATACCAGCAGTGGCGGTTGGTCCATAAGGGCATGTGGGTACGTGCCCCACCAAAATAAAATGAAAAAAAAATTAATGATGTCTGACTGTTACACCCGTATTTCTACACAGAAAGTTGTGTGTATGATACTAAGAAATGTCAAATTTTGGATTATAACCAAACTGTGGTTATACGTGCCCTTCCTGTTTTTCCTCCACGAACCGCCGTTGTATACCAAACTGTATATGTAAATCCATCCTCCTCATTTCAAATGTAATTTAATAAAGTAATCAGATTACAACGTAATCATAAATGTAATAACAATCATGTGATGTTCATAATGCAGTTCGTCAAAGGACATGCATTACAACTACTACTATCAGTTCAAGGATTCTTAGTTCGCCAGAAGAAATATAGTATAATCCTTATTATTATTTTTAGTTATGCATCAAGAACCTTAACACCTTAATGAACGTATTATACAAAATTTAAGAACTGTGCTTTTAAGAATGGTCTACGACTGTGGTAATTTGCATCTTAATTCAATTATCGTTGATATTGAAACGTATCCAATACAAGGGTTGCCATTTATGTATTCGGAATTGGCAACAAGTGTAACTAGGTGCCATCTGACGTACACATCGTAAATTTTGACCTTATTGACTGTATACTTACTCAGAACGTTTTGTCATACGGACGCTATTTGTGTTGTTTAGTGACTTGAAAATTTCATCTCAATCTAAAAATGGAATTAACTCGTGAGAATTTTCTTGCGATGATTTACTACGAGTTTCGACGTGAATCAATAACCCAATAACAGTGCATCGATCAACCCACTTCGACTTTTGGCAATGAAGCACCATCTTAAATCACTGTATATCACTGGTTTACTGCATGCAATCGTGACCGTCATTCGCTCACGGGCGAATTTAGAGAAGATCGTCTAAAATCGTTAAAAAACAGGCTCGTTTCGATTGGTGCAAAAAAATGCCAAAAAAGTACAATTGTGGTGCATCAGAAGTCGTGTATAATATTTAAACAGGTGACGAATCTTGGATTTATGCGTATGAGCCCGAAAGTAAACCGCAATCGACTGTATGAGTCTTTGGAAATGAGCCAAACCCCACAAAAGTTGTTCGGGAAAGAAGCACTTCGAAGCAAGTAGTCGCCTTATTTTTGGGATATATGGGCATGTGGCTACAGTTCCACCAGAGAATTGCAGAACGGTCAATTCTGGTACGCAACCATTTGTATCCCAGAAATCTTTGAAAAAATAAGAAAAAAAAAACAGCGACAAGAGCTCTCACACATCGGACCGAATAACTCAATATTTCACCGCTCAAGTCATCGAATTAACGATTCGTTCGCCGTACAATCCAAATTTGGCACCCAATGATTTGTTTTTATTCCCGTCAGTGAAGAATAAACTACGTGGTCAACGATTTTCGATGTCAGAAGAAGCGGTTGGTGCGTTCAAAATGCATGTTTTGGAGATACCTCAATCGGAAGGGAAAAAGTACTATGAAAATTGGTTCAAATGTTTGCAAAAGGGCATCGATCATCGCGGAGAATATTTTGAAAAACAATAAAACCATTTTCAGTGATAAATATCTGTTTTTATTTATTATTCCGAATACATATATAGCAACCCTCGTACAAGTTACATTGTTTAGAATGATGAGTATACATAATTTATAAATAAAAGTATGCCGTATGAAGAATTGTTCAAAATAATATATATTTCTAATATAAGTCATCTAGAGGTTATTATCATTTTTTTTTAATTTTTTGATATCATTGTTCTTAAATAATGAATATAAATTCCCCTAATAAAATTTGCCATCATTTTACAAGTTCTATGATAAAAAGTATTCGCATTCTTATTCTTCTTCATATTCCATATGCCCGTTAAGGTGTGAGATTCTATACAATTATTTCAGATTCGTTTGTCCATTTTCTCAATTTGTTCCGGCTCTGTGCCATTATTCGCAACTCCTTTATTGTTTTAACTCTCTGCAATCCCACTCCCTTGGTCTACCTCGCATTCTTTTCTACTCCTTAACTAGAAGGTAAACCAAACAGGATTACCTTCTTGCCTAGTGTTTCTGTGTTAATTCGAATAAAATTAGGTCCTCAGCTTAATTCTCGCCCTTTTTTAAATCGGAAGAGGTAAAAATCCGAGAAAACCAAGTCTGGAGAATACAGCAGGTTCGAAAAATTCTCCCAACCCAACTCGGTGATCGTACGAATGTCATTTTTGATGTCGGTGGCTGTACGTAGTTCTGAAGCAAAATTACTTTCCTTCCCCTGACAACCTTTGTTCCTCACTAAACAGACGTCACTTATACGAATCAGTTGATGCTGAAAACAATCAGCAGTGGTCGCTTTACTAGACTGGAGTAACGCATATTGTGTGAAACCCAAATGATCCAAATATATGTATATATATATATATATATATATATATATATATATATATATATATATATATATATATATATATATATATATATATATATATATATTGGCATTCTCAAGTTTGACTCTTCAGTCGAAGCGGACAACACTTGAGAATGCCAAATGAGACTTTGGCAAAACGTCGTAAACCTCCACAGAATCAATGGATCGACACCCGGAATGATTTAGAAACATTATCTACCATCCGTGAAAATATTAGATGTAACATATATATATATATATATATATATATATATATATATATATATATATATATATATATATATATATATATATATAAAAAGGTTTATTGAACAAAATTTTTTAGTATGCTATTCGGTTTTACCATTTCTCGTTTGCAGAAAGTCGAAATAAGTATGAAAGCCGTCGCAGTCGCCGCTATCGCAGCTATAATTACGTTCATGATAGGTTAAAAGAATTCCAATTGTTCTATGACCGCACTCTTTGCCTATAAAGGATATCTCAATTGGTACCAGTGGCCATTACCGACTGTATCGGCAACTGCTTGGACATAATAGGTCAGCAATTCGTTGTTGCTGAGGTTAGCAGTTCCGTAATAGTACTTATCGACGACATATGTTCGAAGGAATTGATTATTAACTTTCTTGCAAGCAGTTTGTTCCTAATTGTATATCGAGGAAGCCAAAGTATGAATAGAAAGTGACTTTGTGGTAATTAATAGTTACAGTTTAATTGATTATAATTGGAATCTGCTTTATATATTATTTTCATTACTATTTTATATTATTATTCCTTGAGAAATTTAAATATAGGATGCTTCAACATATATAGGGAATTTTGAATGAAAGAAAATGTTTATTTATGTTTCTGGCTATTATACATAATGATGACTGTCAACTCGAGTATGACCTCAGCCGTGGCTATTGGTTTTGTTGACTCATTGTTGAATAATTATAGGCCATATAGTTGCTCAGATAACCCAGCTCAGATCTACATGTTCTTCCGCATGATGCGCATTAAGATCAGGGGGATACTGAATTGATAAATGCGGTCCAGTTTGTTTTCTTATCTTGTGTTATTATCTTCCTCATGGACCTGCACAACTCTGTACGTCTTCTCACACCAGTTGGGTCTGTCGTTTGCTGTCTTTTTCCATTCGAACATACTTTACATATACTTCTTTAGAGACGATTTTATTACGTCTTTATATCTTCTTTTTGGACATCCCAGATTTCGCCAAATACTGGAAGCATGCTACTTCTTGTGGTTGGTTCCACTGTTTGGTCATTTAGAACAATATTAGCCGTCTCTCTAGCGCTATTTGGAGCCGGTTGTTGTAGTATTTTCGCTTTTTGTTTTTAATTTTTAGTTCGAATGCACCATATATCTCACTAAATAAGCCCAGCACCGTTTGCAACGCCGACGCACTATGCGTTACAAGCGCACACTCATCCGCATACTGCAGCTCTACGATTCTAACCTTTTTTGTTTTTGATTTGGCTTTAAAACGTAACAGGTTGAATAGGCTTCCATTCATTAAATGCAGGACAGTGGTAACAAACACAGAAAAAGCGTCGGAGTGATCACGCAGCCCTGCTTAACACCGGTCTTAATCTCAGAAGTCTCAGTTTCCCCCACTTGTGTCAGAACTTTTGCATTCATGCCATTGTGTAGAAGTTTTATCATGTGCACCAGCCTAGGCGGGCATCCGACGATGTTTAAGAGCTTCCATATTATGTTTCTGTTAACTGAGTCAAACACCTTTGACAGACCCACACGGGCTACGAATAAGCTTCCATTTTATTCTCTGCATTTTTCTTGTATCTGACGTAGTGAGAATATTATATCCACTATCCCACAACCCGCTCTGAATTCACACTGACTATTCGGCAGTATTGGTTCAACAATTATTTTGATTACACATAATAAATCGTATTATATACATCAGACATCGTTCGCTTTTTACGATACTGCAGAAGGGTATGATACAGTTACATAGAAAGGGCAGAAACTAATAGACTGAGACAAAAGAGATTGCAAAAAGGCCTTAGGCCTGCATGAAACGAAAAGAAGAATAATTCTATTCAACGAAGAACGTTTTTCTGTCGTCTTTACATGAATTTCAATATGCCACTTTCATAAATGTTCATGGGTAAAAAAATCGATCTAGGGGTCTGTTCCCTTCCCCTTTAACAATTTTCTATTTAAAATAAGGTCACCTTTGGCAATTCCTAATACAAAAATGAATGAATTTGACACTACAGCATTCAATATATCTCACCATATGGTGTCTCATGACTTGAAATGATTCTTTGGGGGCGTTTAATGACACCTACTAAATTTATTTCTTTCGCATCGTGAATATATGTCTACGTTTGCAGATCCGTTCTTTTAAATATGCAACGTTATAGCAGTTTTACCTGTGGCACTGATGCAAAGATATGCATTTAAAAGGTAATGCTGGTAAATTCATAGAATTTCATTTATAAATAACGATATTATCGGTAATTTAATTACCACCCTGTTATCTCTTTTACCATTATTATTATTTTAGTATATTGGCTTGAAATAATATATATATATATATATATATATATATATATATATATATATATATATATATATATATATATATATATATATATATATATATATATATATATATATATATATTCACGGATTGCAGATAATGTTTCTAAGTCCAACTCAACTTAGTTGGAACGGATCGGCATGCGGAATGATTGATTTTGTTTTTTGACTGTAGCATTCGAATACATACATTTTTCTCGGAGCTCTATATACCGTTGGAAAGGTAATGTTCTTGGCTACACTTTTGCCGGAGAAAATTATTTCATAGTTTTAAAAATAAAAAAGTTATTGTCAATTTCTTGAACACGTAAATTTTGACCACAAAAATTGTTGTATCTCGGTTGGGACAGTTATAGAAATGCACAAAAGGGTTCAAAAGGTCAAATAATAACGCAATATTTATAGTTGATTGATTTATTTAAAAGGCCATGAAAAACAGAACAAAGAAAATCTAATACATGCTCGTCTTAGCCAGAGTCGCAATTTTGGCAGGAATAGTAGCTGCGAGTCATATTTACATATTTCGTATGAAATGGCTGCTGGCACGGAATTGTCGCGAGTTAATTTGGCTGACAAATTTCTCATGCAAATCATACAAAAATCAACATCCGACGAGTACAACGACGATGACATTCGCACTGGTTTGGCACTGATTTGGCTTCGCTTTTAGCTGGCGTTTCTTGTGTTGTCTCATTTCTTCGTAAGAATGTAATTGAGTTGTTCTAAAAATGCGTGCTGCATCGATCGAATTAAGTGGTAGTCCGAATGGGCTAGAGTTCGGTGAATGAGGTGGGTGGGGTAGGACGTCCCTTTTAACGTTTTCTAGATAGTTTTTTATACATTTTGCAACATGGGCCCGAGCAGTGTCATGTTGAAAAATAACTTTATCGTGTCTTCGAGCATATATTGGTCGTTTTTCCTTCAATGTTTGGTTCCATTTTACCAGTTGTTGTCGGAATCGATTGCCACTAATCGTTTCATCAAGTTTCAGCTGTTCGTAACACCCCGTACTATCGTTCGTAGCCCCCCTACTATCCCAACAAATACACACTAAAAACTTCTTTTCATGTATATTGCGCAATGGCTGTGATGTTAGAGGCTTGGATCTACCAATGATTTTTTGTGCTTTGGGTTGTCAAAATAGATCCACTTTTCATTACCTGTCACCACTCGATGCAAAAAAACCTTTTCTTTTCTGCCTGGCAACAAAATTTCTCGAGTGGTTTTTCGCCTTTCAATGTCTCTTTCATTCAATTATGGAACCCATTTTCCTTCCTTATGGATCTTTGCCAATGCGTGTAGACATTCGGAAAAGGTGGATTGGGCAACATTCAATATTTCTGCCAATTGTTTCAATGTATGAGTTGAGTCTTCATCTAATAACGCTTGCAAATCTGCATCTTCAAACTTTTTCCGTTGTCCTGGACGCTCCTTGTCAAAATTATATCAAAATCTCCACTTTTAAAGCATTTATACCATCGTTCACAAGTGTTTTTGGTTAGAACATGTTCACCATAAACATTAACCAACAATCGACAACCTTCAGCAGCCATTTTCTTCAAATGAGAGAAGGTTATTAAACTTCTCCGCAAAACGACTTTTTCTGATACATAATTCGACATATTCAAAGCTATGCAAAACTGTTTTTTTTCCATAATCTATAAATGTAGTCCTTCTCGTAATAAATATATATGAAATAAAACATTTTGATGTTGTGTGATTGCTCTTAAGATTAAAAAAAAACTTCCTGCATAATATTGTAACTTATGACTAAAAGTGGATCCTCTTCGATAATTTAAACAGCTGAAAATCTGTTTAAATTATCGAATCGAATTTGTTTAAAGCAAATATTTAAGCCAAAAAGGTGTTGCTGTATATATATATATATATATATATATATATATATATATATATATATATATATATATATATATATATATATATATATATATATATAACCCGCCGTTCCACCTCCCAGGCGGTATCACCCTCCATTGAAATCCTTTGCCCAAGATATATGTAGTGCTCCACAACCTCTAAATCACTTCCTAAAATAGAAATTCTTCTATTGACAGCAAATTTGTTAAATATAACCTGACTCTTTTTTTAGGTTTATTTTCAAACCAAATGGTTCTCCCGCCCTTTGCAGCTCTCGTATATGTTCTTGAAGCTCATCTGAGTCTTGTGAAAGGAGAACGATATCATCCGCGAATCTAAGATGGCTTAGATATGCACCATTGACTTTTATTCCCTGCTGTTCCCAATCCAGATTACGAAATACTTCTTCAAGGCAGGCTGAGAAAAGAACAGGCGATATTGAGTCACCCTGCCATACACCACGTTCAAAGTCATCCATGTGAACTGTAGCTGTAGCTTTCTCATACATGGATCTCAGTAGTGTCCTTTTATTTCTCAGCTTATGTTTGGCTTTGTTTATTCATGTGCTTTCTTCTAATGTTTTTTGTATTAAATGCATATGAACAGGCGCGTTTCCTCTCGAATACGTTTTCTTATAATTTTACAAAGCTCAATGTACTCGACCTTGTCAAAGGGACTATCTGCATTCTTCATTGTCCTTCATTTCTTCATTAAATAGATGGTCTCATTGGAGATTTTTGACTGAAGCAATCTCAAAATCGTTGCCCCTCTGCAGCAGCTTCCCAGAATTCACTCTACCCTTCTTCGATCTTACCATTCGTGTAAGTTCTCTCCGACAGTTTATCTTAACCTTTGCTCGTACTATTCTATGGTCACTTCCAACATTAAAATGGTTAAGGACAGTACAATTACAAAATATTGTTTTATCATTTGACATGATGTAGTCAATTTCACTTGTGAGACCAGATGGCATTTTCCATGTCCATTTTGTGCTGATTTCAGATGATCAGGATTTTATACCTGCATTTGGTATAAAATCCAACAACTGGTCACGTACTCTACACTCGGGGTACGGAGAATGGGCGATGTGGTGGAATTGGATTCCTCATTAACCAAAAGTTGAAGGATAGTGTCGTAAAATTTGAAAATATATCTGACCGATTAACCCAATGCTTACTTCCAAATTACCCATCCGAAACCCCTCCAGTCAAACGTCCACCTCCCGCCTCACCCCCACCCTTAAGCGAGCGCCCCACCAACAACCTCACCTATTAATACAGAGGTCGGATATACATATAAATATATATATATATATATATATATATATATATATATATATATATATATATATATATATATATATATATATATATATATATATATGGTTGAAGAGTCACGACGTTTCGCCAAAATCTCATTTGGCATTTTCAAGTATTATCCGCTACGACTGAAGAATGCAACTGACGTACATGGGTCGTTGCGCTCGGACTTATCGTTGGCTCGGTAGTTCGGGACTATTCGCGGCGCTCGTCAACGCTATCGGTCATCCGTTTATTGGTTTTTTCCTCGCCGCTACGTTGCCGCGTTTCTTCTTTTTTAAGAAGTTATTTCCACACTTTTGGAATGTTGCGAGCGTCGTTTCGCGTATTTAGCTCACCCCTTTCTTCTATTTCAAGGGCTTCTCTCATTGTTCGGACCTTGTACTTTTCAATATTCGCTATTCCTTTGGCTTCTTCAAAATTGATTGTATGTCCTGTTTGTAGATGATGCTGGAACAGAGCGGAAGTGGTTTGTTTGTTTTTTACGTATTGTATCGGGCTAGTACATTATGACCCGTGCACGTCTGTTGGATTCTTTAGTCGAAGCGACAATATTTAAAAATGCCAAATGAGATTTTGGCGAAACGTCGTGACTCTTCACAGAATGAACGGATCAACACCCGGAATGATTTAGAAACATTATCTACAATCGTTGAAAATAATAGATATATATATATATATATATATATATATATATATATATATATATATATATATATATATATATATATATATATATATATATATATATATATATATATATATATATATATATATATATATATATATATATATATATATATGCAGTATTAGAATTCTTTGGACTGTGAATGGGGACTCCCTATTCTTGACGAGAGAGCATATGTCGGTACCCTGAAGAGTCTGGAACATCAAGAGACGAAACATATGCCCTCTAATTGCAGGGATGTGTTAGGCCCGTTTCCGGTCAAATAATCAGTAAAATGCTCAACCGCAAATCAGAAGGCATCGGGTTCAAAAGTGGTCGATTTGGTATGGAATATCCCATATATATATATATATATATATATATATATATATATATATATATATATATATATATATATATATATATATATATATATATATATATATATATATATATATTTATATATTATTATAGTTAGTTATAGTTATATATATATATATATATATATATATATATATATATATATATATAACCTACCAGAACTTAAAAATAAATTAATTATTTTATAAATCTAGGAAGAATATATATTATGACAAAAACTCATACTTTTCAAACTCCCTGTAGATTCGAAACATTGTTAACGATTATAACATGCATATAATGTATGCACGATCATTAATGGGATAAACTCCAACAATTAATAAGCCAAATTACCCCGTACTTAACTGGAGACTTCATTTCAATTCCCCTATGCATATTACCGGCCCAATTACTCCCGTATAAGGCAGTGGCTAATGTACCGGTCGCCGTGACTTTAGCGCTACGCTCTTTACCGGCGAAAAATATTATGACAATCGTAAATTAAAGCACGTTCTGTTATAATTATCGACTCCCCGGATGACATGTTAATAGTACAGATCCGAGGAGGACAAAAAATTGAAGATCGGTCAGCCATATTTGTCGATTAAGATTATCGTGAACGAGCTTGAGTTTCGCATGCAAAGTTCGATTGAAACTGAATTAAAAAAATGTCGAAATCACTGGTTGGTGCAAGATGCAAAACACTAATTGTAGGTTTGCACGAATAATCGGTTAACATCAGTTATTTTTCTTTGTATCTTAATAAAATTTGTTTCGCACAATCCCTAATAACTTAAATACACAGTGCGTCTGGTAAATTTTACGATTATCTTTATAAAAAATCTTCGCGTTAAAAAAATTGGCTTTTATTATGTGCTTTTTAACATTTTTTTGTAACTGTATACACGATACACATTTGCACAGTAAGACAACTTTTCGATGCATTTATAGAATATATATACTGATAATATATAATTTTTTTTTAACTTCAACAGAACATGGTTATATATATATATATATATATATATATATATATATATATATATATATATATATATATATATATATATATATATGTGTGTGTATTATTATCAATTCTTCTATTGGAACCTTTGGTGTAAAACACTAAACTCGAAGATATTTACCACTAAACACCAAATCACCTTTTTGATCTTCTCGACGCACGTTAATCTAAATCATCTCCTGATGATGCTAACATGCTTAGCAAAACGTGCATCGAGAAGTTCAAAAAAGTGATTTGGTGTTTAGTGGTAAATCTCTTCGAGTTTAATATATATTATGGTTATGTAAAGTTTGACATATAAACAGAAAATGACCCGAAACAGAGATGAATAGAGAACAAAAAAAAATTACTAATTTTTTTTGTTATAAAATATTTTTGCATTGTAACGAATTATAACAGTTGACGTATTATTATTAGTCATAATTTCAAGTTAAAATGTTGTTGTTGATGTTTGATGATGGTATTTTGTTTCTGGGAAGTCCTTTATTAATGCCCAGCTATAATCAGCAAGTTCATAGAATTTCATTCATGCATTCATTCTTCATACATGTATACGTGTACCATAGTTGTTTAATATTTAGCGAAAAATTATTGTATTCCGATACATGATTTCGATTTAAATTATTATTAATATGTAAATATGTTTGTTTCAGGTAAGACAAGATACCTTAATCATTTTAGAAAATAAGTGGTAAGTTTTCAACTGATAAAGAATAATATAAATATAATAAATCTCTGATATATATATATATATATATATATATATATATATATATATATATATATATATATATATATATATATATATATATATATATATTTGACTGTTTAAAAAAACGAAGATTTTCTTTTCTTAAAGGTATCGAAAATATTATTAGAAATGACGAAAAAAATACTGTGAAAGTTGGAGCTCTTAGTATTAATATTAAGAGGTACCGCATTGCAAATTTCAATTCTCCATTTAAATAACATAGCAATTTTTTTTTAAACTATGGATTTTTATAACTCTTCAGCGGAACATTACTGTAGAAAGACTATTACACATCGTTATACGAAACTGAACGTTCTTCAAAAAAGATCTCTTATAAATTTTCGATAAATCTACTTTTTAAAGATACTTTTTAAGATACGGTGACGAGGCTATAGTTTATGTTCAATTTAAACCCAAAAATTGTATTTCAACGGTGAAAGGACGTGTATGTCCAGAACATAAAGTTCTGACTAAAGCTTATACAATTATCTTAATTATTAATGAAAAACTAATAAAAGTTCACACTCAATGCCACGATTGTGTATCTTAATCAGGTAATAAATACGCAAATATAAAAAAAATCATATAATATTATAAATAATAATCTTTTGTATATATTTGATGACAGGTGCTTGTAAAAATTTGATGTTTTAGGATTAATACGTCGTGCTGGTTGAAACCATTGATTTCGACGTTTAACATCTTGTGGCACGTTTAAAAATTGTTTGTTTTGTTTTTATAGTATTCGTACAAAATGGTACGAAACATGCACGATAGCTAATTATATTTGACATTTTCAATAAATTTATCGGAACACTGCTGACAATAATGCTGGTTTTTTCGGGAACTATCAGTGTACATCGGTACTAGGTTTAAAAATGTATTTTCAATTTGGTATAACTTTAATTATAAGGAAAAGATTTTATAAGGAAAATTTTAAGAAAAGATTAAAAATTATTTTATTACAAACCTTATATATGATATTTCTATTTATGGCGAAACATTTTTGTTTCGATTATCCGAATTGTGCTGAGTGTGAACACCGAATATACCCCCAAAAAATATCAAGTTCGATACACTTTTCATCTTGCTTTATATCAAAGAAGTAGCACATCTAATATTTCTATTTCTTACACAAAACAACTGTTTTCCCAGCTGACATTAAAGTAGTTAACTTAAATTCTAAAACACTTTTTCAGTTGACACGTCATAAACCATATCACATTTTATATCATAAACCTTAATTGCAATGAAAATTTTATGTACCCGACTTGTGAAAATCGTGAGAATATTACTAATTTTATTGCGTTTCTCTAAAGTGGAACGGTGAGAGTTTTCATCAGTTTCCATTTAAATGAAATGTCAAGCCAAGATAATGCACGTGATTATGGCTTTGACCCGCAAACGGAAATGTGCAACTGAAAAGTTTGTATGCTTCGCTTCTCTCAATGCGAATCAATATTTCATCTACTTATTATTTATTAATATTATTCACGTATGGACCCTGGTGGACCACGCGAAGCACAATTAGAAACGTTCGTTGTTGTTAGCCTTCCTTTGCGCCTATACTAATTTCATTCTTTCGCTGAGCTTTTTTCCTTTCGTCAGACCAAGTGGTTCCAGTTTTTCTGCATTTTTCTCTCTGGCCAACCTTCCAAACGTTAACCTTGTGTCTGAAACAGCCTCTATCAGGAATTTCACTTTGTGTAATATTTGCTGATTTTAGGTCCTCTTTAATTGCAGCAATCCATTTAAATATTTCTACTTTAGCTCTACTCCTATTTTCATAAAATTCGACTATTTGTCTAGTTAGCCCACTCGGATTCATCCTTTTTATGTGTCCGTAAAACTTAACGTTTTATGTGTCCGTCTTCTTTTTCTCATATCGCTATGTATATCTGTGTATTGTTGAATTTCTTGGTTTTCTCGCAGTCGGTATGTTGTGCTATTTATTTGTTTGAGGCCTAGGATTTTTCTTTTCTTCTTTTCAATGTCCTCAATGTCTCTCTTTTTATTCAAAATGAGCGTTTCTGCCCCATATAGACATTCTGGCTTAATAACTGTGTTGGAATGTCTCAATTTTGTATTTTTAGATATGCATTTTTTGTTGTAAATATTTTGTGTAAGTCTCAATGCCGTTTCCATTTTTTGACATCTATCCTTATTGGCCGCGTTTTCCAATCCATTTTCCATGATTATTTCACCCAAATATTTGAATTGAGAGACTCGTCTGATGTTATCACATTTTGTTTTTAGAAATACTGTTCTTAGTCTGTTGCAAGTCATGTATTGTGTATTCTCAAAGAAAATTTGGAGTCCTACATTTTCTGCTGTTTCTTTTAGGATTTCAATCTGTTTATGTGCCGTTAATACATCTTGAGCCAAAATTGCTAGATCATCTGCAAACGCCAGACAATCAATTTTGATGTTGGTTCTCGCCAGTTTAATGGACTGGTCAATATTCAGAGCCAACTTTTTTTCACGCCACCCCTGTATTACTTCTTCTATAACACAGTTAAATAAGAGTGGCGAGAGTCCATCCCCTTGTCTCACTCCAGTTTTAATTTCGATGGGCTCTGAGATGTCACCCATGAATTTAACTTTTGACCGTGTGTTAGTTAATGTTGCTTTAATAATTGCCAGCGTTTTCAGATCTAGTCCTTGTTCTCTCAAGATTCGGAATAAAGATTCGCGGTCAATAGAATCATATACTTTTTTGAAATCCACAAATGTACAGACGAGATTTTTATTGTACAGTTTTTAATGTCTTATGATCAAATTTAGATTCAGGATCTGTTCAGAGCAGGATCTGCCCGGTCGAAAACCTGCTTGATATTCACCAATTTTATGTTCCAACTGTCCCTGTGTTCTGTCTAGTAGACATTGAGATAGAATCTTGTAAAAAACTGGGAGAAGAGTTACCCCTCTGTAGTCGTTTACATCCATTCTATCTCATTTCTTGTGTAGTGAATGGATTAGAGCATACTTCCAATCTTCCGGAATCCGTTCGGTTCGCCAAACTTCTTGTAAAATTTTGGTTATTTCCTTGATTGTACCTGGACCAGCGGATTTCAAAAGTCCAGCAGTGTTTCCATCTTCACCAAAAGTTTTGGTATTTTTAAGCCGCTTGATTTGCCTAATTATTTCATCTTCATTCGGTGGTAATGAATCTGGGTTTGTTTGTTTAGGGTTTAGTGTTGGTAATTTGCTTAAGGGCTCAGGACAGTTCTTTGCAATTGTCTTGGTTATTTAGAGCTAATTGTCCGTTTTCCTTTTGGAAGCAAATACTTTGGGGTTGATAGCCTGTTAATTTAGTTTTAAATGTTTTGTAAAAGTTTCGAGTATTATTTTTTTGGAAATCTTTTTCTATTTCATTAAGTTGATTGTTTTCATATTTTCTTTTAGTTTGTCTAATTAGCTTTGATGTTTCTTTTCTTACCTCCAAAAAGATGTTACAAGATGTTACATGTACTTAGCTATATTTTGTATATAGTTTAAACCATCAATTTTCAGATTGTTATTTTCGTATTTTATCGATGTTTTTATCCTATAGCATGCATCATGTAAGCATATGTATAAATTATAATCAACAATAGAATATTGTACAAACAACAACTAGTTAAATATAGGTATGTCCATACTTGTTCAACATTTGGTCGTCATGACGCATGCTTCTGTTGAAAGGTTAGACGCATGTGGTGTTAAACGAGAGGCAAGCAGGGTCGCAAGGAAAAATCATGCCGCACGACGAGACGCAAAGATAGACCGACTCCCACCGATGTTGGGTATCTTGCGTTTTCGCTTTCAACTTCTTGATATAATCTGCAAGTTTTTTACAATAGTTTACAAATTTGATTTAAAGTAAAGTAGTTTAATGTTAAACTTGAAGAGATTTACCACTAAAAACCAAATCACTTATTTTAAACTTCTCGACGCACGTTTCGCTAACCATGTTAGCATCATCAGAAGGTGATTTAATCTAATTCTAAAACTAAACTATGTTCTATTTATATGAAAACCCTACCTAATGAACCGTGTAGAAATTATGAACCGTGAAGTTTACTAAGCCTTACATTAATAATTGAAAAAATTCACTAAACGGAATAGGTCCTTTATTTCGGTTTATGATTTTCTTACATTTTTCTTTTTGAATGATTTCATATGCCCTATTATTATTAACACTTTTCATTAGTTTTAAATTACTAATATCTATACTGTGGTCATGTTCGATTTCATGTTGGGCAACGCAAGATTTTTCATTGCTCCTATATCTAATGTGGGCAATATGTTCTTTATATCTTGTCAATATGGATCTTTTTGTTTGCCCAATATACCTTCGATCGCAGTTTTGACAACTAATTTCGTAAATCCCCGACTTTTCATGTTGATCTAGTTTATCCTTTGGGTTACCCAGAACTTCTCTTAATTTCTTATATGGTTTGTACACAATCTTAATGTCCATTTTATTAAAAAAATTGTCTAGTCCTCTTGTTAATTGGGCATCAAATGGTATTACGATGCATTTATTTGTGCTCTGATCCTTTGAAAAGTCGAAGATTCTTTTAATAATTTTCTGAACTTATGTTTTCTAATTAATTTATCTACAATGTTATTATTATAACCATTCACTTTGGATACCTCCCTAATTAATTTTAGTTCTTTGTTATAATTATCTTTATTTATAGGAAAATTAATTAATCTATTTACCATAAAATTATTATTATTATAATACCACAGACTGGAATATGAGTATACTATTGACCTTGTTTAAAAAAGGAGATATCAAAAAATGTAAAAACTATAGAGGGATCACACTAACAAGTTTACCTGGAAAAATATTTACCAGAATAATAGAGCATAGGCTGAGAGAAAAATTAGAAACATTAGAGGAACCACAACATTGTTTTAGATAGGGTAGAAGCACTCAAGATCTGATATTTATAATTAAACAACTAGGAAAAAAACTGATAAGAAAAGAAACCGAAATCCATATTTGTCTCATTAACTGGAAAAGACTAAAGAGAAGAGGACTAGAAGACGGAGTAATAGAAATTATCAAAGCCTTATACAACAACAGCAAGATTAAAGTAAGAACGCATAACGATGAATCCACAGAATTTGTAACAGGAATAGACATAATACAGGGCTGCGAACTGCTTCTACTGATATTTTCAGTAGTTATTGACGATGTTGTAAAAAATAGCAAAGCAAATTGCAAGAATACAAAAATAGGCTTTAAAAAAATGAAAACAGTGACAACCCAAGAATTACTGTTCGCTGATGATATGGTCCTAATTGCAGATTCTGAAGAAAAACTACAACATAACTTAGCGATATATAACGAAGAGCTAAGAAAAGTAAACATGGAAATAAATATCGGCAAAAGCAAAGCAATGGCAATTGCAGGCACAAAAATATGACAAAAATTTCAATCAAAAACAACATTGCTAGGAAAAAGAAAAATACCGAAAGAGATAAAAGCACAGGTGTATCAGAAAGTAGTGATACTATCAATGATATACGGCAGTGAATCTTGGACCTTAACAAAGAAAAACAAAAGTAGAAGTACAGCTGCAGAAATGAGATTTCTACCCAAAATAGAGGAAATTTCAAGAAGAGATAGAGTAAGACAGTCATGAAACAACTGGAAACGAAACCAATAGAAAGAGCTATAGAAGAAAGACAACTCAGCTGGCCAGGACATATCCACAGAATGAATGAAAAAACATTAGCATAAATCTATGAGGCGAAAACACGAGGAAAAAATAAAGTCGGACGTCCAAGACTGAGATGGGAAGAATAAGTTCAACAAGCGACAGAAAAACGAGGAATTGGAATGAGACTAGAAAAGTAGCACTGGACAGGAACTTGTGAAGGGTAAAAATTCATGAAATACCATCATGCTGAAATGTAAATTGTCAGTCTTACACCTAACGGTACAACGGACTTGGATATAAATATGTATTATATAAAAAACATATATTATAATAAAATAAAAAGTAATCAAATTGTAAATTGAATGTGTAAGAAATATGTTTTTACTATATATTTTCCTGTAGTAAATTGTAGTAATTATTGTAAATATTTCTTTGTACATGCAGATTTTCTGCATATTTCCCTTATTTTCACTCATACCGGCGAACATGACAATATCAGATGTATTCATGAATTTGAAATTACACAGTACTATTACATTTTTAAAAAAACGTCTTTACTAAACACGCCAGAAATATGAATGGAACTGACACAAACATGTGGATAGGAAAGAGGCATGCATCTTAGCCTACTCTAAAATGTATGCGCTAACGCATGCAACAACGCAAGTTGAAAGGCACGCTGTACGTTGCATATTGAACGGAAAAGTTGAACAGATGTGGACATACCATATGAAACTCTGTTATAAAACTAAATTAATCTCTCTTATTAAGTTGATGTAAATGTTCGTTCCATTTTTTTAGGATAATTTCAAAAACCTTTTATTATTATTATTATTCACGTATGGGCCCTGGTGGACCACGCGAAGTACAATTAGAGGCGTTTGTTGTTGTTAGCCTTCCTTTGTGCCCATACTGATTTCATTCTTTCGCTATGAGCTTGTTTCCTTTCGTCAGACCAAGTTGTTCCAGTCTTCCTACATTTTTCTCTCTGGCCAACCTTCCAAACGTTAACCTTGTGTCTGAAACAGCCTCTATCCTGAATTTCACTTTGTGCAATATTTGCTGATCTTAGGTCCTCTTTAATTGCAGCAATCCATTTAATTATTTCTACTTTAGCTTTACTCCTATTTTCATAAAATTCGACTATTTGTCTAGTTAACCTACTCGTAAGTCTTCTTTTTCTCATATCGCTATGTATATCTGTGTATTGTTTGATTTCTTAGTTTTCTCGAAGTCGGTATGTTGTGGTATTTATTTGTTTGGGCCCTAGGATTTTTCTTATGATTTTTCTTTCCTTCTTTTCAATGTCCTCGATGTCCCTCTTTCTATTCAAAATGAGCGTTTCCGCAGCATATAGACATTCTGGCTTAATAACTGTGTTGTAATGTCTCAGTTTTGTGTTTTAGATAGGCATTTTTTGTTGTAAATGTTTTGTGTAAGTCTCAATGCCGTTTCCATTTTTTGACATCTACCCTTATTGGCCGCTTTTTCCAACCCATTTTCCATAATTATTTCACCCAAATATTTGAATTGAGAGACTCGTCTGATGTTACCATATTTTGTTTTTAGAAATGGCGTTCTTAGTCTGTTGCAGGTCATGTATTGTGTCTTTCCAAAGGAAATTTGGAGTCCTACATTTTCTGCTGTTTCTTCAAAAACCTTTTATTTATTAAAAATTACATTAATCTCCAACTCTCCGGATGTTTTTGTACATTATCCAAGGAAGTACAGATTTTGCCATCTAAGCTATTTTTAAAAGATTTAGCTCTCTTTTGAAGCAAATAAATGGTAGTCGGGTGACGAAAGGCTGGGAAAGTGCAGTGGATGGACCAAAACATCACAGTCAAGTTGTAAAAGTTTGTATCGGGTGGCCAAAGACACGTACGATCTAGTATTATCTCGATGAAGCGCAATATCTTTACACCAGTTGCCTAATTCAGGTCGCTCCTGCTTGATTGCTCGCTTTAATCCACTTAGTTGTGAACAATAGGTCTTCGAGTTAATAGTATGGTTCTCAGGCAACAGCTCATACTAAACGATTCCCTTGTAATCCCACCAAATACATAGCATAACCTTCTTCGCATGTAAATTAGTATCACCGCATTTACACCATGATCTCTTATACTTAACATAATTATACGTCATCCAATTCCATCGGCTCTAATAATTGATTTATTTCATTTCAATGAAAATTCGATTCAATAGAGAATGGCAAGTTTTTCTTCGTTAACTCATGTCACACCCATATATCGACCTTACCAACCATTCCAAATTGATGGAATTGTCTTTTGACTGTTGACTCGTTGATTCGAAAAATTTCTCGGATCTCTCGAGTTGTTCTATGCCGATCGCCTTCAATTAGCGCCAATATTTCGATGCCATTAGCCTCGATCGGTCATCCGGAAGATGGTGCATGGCTAGGGTAAAAATTGTTTTCACGAAACTTTCTGAACCACTTACGGAACATGGAGTCATGCTTGCCTTTTTGGAAATAACAAAACATAATATATATTTGCTTTACAGAACATAGAAAAGGAAAATTAATAAAGATAATCCTAAAAATAATGTATAATTAATAACGAAAGAGCAAATTTTACCTACAATTTAGAATTAAATTAATAATAACAAATATGAAGAAAATTTAACTTTTATTTAACTACGAACATGGAATTTTTGTTAATACTTAAGTATTAATTAAAACCTCTATATATTATTTATTTCTGATAATTATTAATGATAAATATTTTAAACTTTAAGGATGTATCGGAGGTATGTCAAAATGCTGCAAAACATTTAAAAATTTGACAGAATATTTTCTGCTTAATCCTTTAGCCACTGTGAAACTATGATTGACTAAGCCGATTAAAAGTCATTGCAATTTGAAGTTGTCGTAATTATATATATATATATATATATATATATATATATATATATATATATATATATATATATATATATATATATATATATATATATATATATATATATATTCTCTGTCTCAACTGAAGAGTCCAACTCCAGTCCACTCGAATATATATGACCGCCGAATATTATTATTTTATATATTATATATATATATATATATATATATATATATATATATATATATATATATATATATATATATACTCAGAAGTGGATTCAGTACAATGGATCACATCCAGGTTGTACAGCAGGTCATAGAAAGGCACAACGAATACACCATGCCACTGTGCTTGGCTTTTATCGACTACGAAAAAGCATTTGATTCCATCTCAAAGCATGCGATAATGGATGCACTGCTTAGCCAAGGTGTAGAGAGAGCCTATGTAAACCTATTAGAATCGATATATGAGGGAGCTACAGCCACAATTCACCTTGATGATCTTGAAGTGGGAATTAATATAGAACGAGGTGTACGGCAGGGTGACGCAATATCGCCTATTCTTTTCTCGGCTGGCCTTGAAGAAGTATTCCGTAAACTGGATTGGGAACAGGATGGGGTAAAGATCAATGGTGCAAACTTAAACCATCTTAGATTTGCAGATGATATTATTCTCATTTCACAAGAACCAGAGGAGCTGCAAAGACGCATACAAGAACTGCAAAGGGCTGGCGAACCATTTGCCTTGAAAATAAACCTGAAAAAGAGTCAGGTTATGTTCAATAACTTCGCTCAGGACAGAAGAATTTCAGTTTTAGGAAGGGATTTAGAGATTGTGGACAGCTTTGTATATCTTGGGCAGAGGATTTCCATGGAGGGGAATACCGCCCGGGAGGTGGAACGGCGTGTTAAATGTGGCTGGCAGGCATTTGGTAGGCTCAACATAGTGTTTAAGAGCAGACTCCCACTTTGCCTGAAAAGAAAAGTATTCGATCAGTGCGTTCTACCCGTTATGACATACGGAAGTGAAACCTGGACACTCACATCGCAATCAATTCAAAAACTTCGGGTGGCACAGAGGGGAATGGAAAGATGTATGCTTGGCATTACAAGACGAGACAGAAAGTCCTGCGCATGGATCACGGAACAAACAAAAGTCTGTGACATCATTGGAAGAGTAAAACAGTTGAAATGGAGATGGGCAGGCCATATAGCGAGGCGATGGGACGACAGATGGACCAAGGCAATCCAGGAGTGGATACCGCTTGATCGCAAACGTCCGCGAAGAAGACCGAAAGCACGATGGACTGATGACATCGTTAAGTATATTGGACCCGAGTGGCAGAGGAAAGCCCAGGGCCGTGAAGGTTGGAAGCATGCTGAAGAGGCCTTCATCCTGCAGTGGATCGATACGGGCTGATGATGATGATGATGATATATATATATATATATATATATATATATATATATATATATATATATATATATATATATATATATATATATATATATGTATATATATATATATATATATATATATATATATATATATATATATATATATATATATATATATATATATATTCTCTGTCTCAACTGAAGAGTCCAACTCCAGTCCACTCGAATATATATGACCGCCGAATATTATTATTTTTTGTTTTTTCTTAAGGTTTCAGACAATTATAATAATAATGGTTATTTTTTTATTTTGTTAACGTTTCGGTTTTTTTTATTAAACCATCATTAGAACAGTTACAATTTTATAATATATATTATTCCTATACATAGTATAAATTTCTATTTTTACCCCTTCCCTTTTTATAATATCTTAATATATACGTATACCTTAATATATATTTACGTTATAGTATTAATTATAAATTGTTAGTTGAGTTTTTTTTTTAAATGTGTTATTTTATATTTAGTCTTTAATTGGCATATTTTATAAATTTTTTGCCTTTAAATTTTTTTTTTAACTAAAGTTTTAGGTTTTTCTCTTTTAATGGTATTAAGTGCAAAAAACTTAAACGTTAATTTATCATTTCATTATGTTATTATATATACTACTTAAATTATCACTATCAGTTCTGAAATTAATTACTACTGATTTAAAAAAGAATCTAAAGGTAAAGTATTTATCAAATATTTCAAAGTCAAAAAATATATCATATACATGCGTATCGTCGTAAACCATTCCCGGAACTTCATAGCTTCACATCCATGATATAATCCTGATATTGCACCATCAATTTGTCGTTTATTTCGGTCATTACAAAACTCCTTGTCCGGTCAAATATTTACATTAGATAACTACCAAATCCCGCAATAGAAATTTATTCATGATATTACCCGAAAGGTAGCAAAATATTGTTGAAAAAAATGATCTGGCCGTTCTTCTTACCTTATATACGCTAATTTTATTTATTTATATGTTCATTTCAATGAAAAAACGCTTTATGGCTAAAGAGAATGCAAAAGAATCCACTTACATGAAAAGTTGCATTCTGGAGAATATTAAAAATATTCAAAATACAAGGAAATTTTATTAGAATCCTTCCATCCGTTCGAGCGTGATTGAAAAACAAACATCCAAACAAACATACTTTCACATTTACCATATCATATATATTTGGATGTATCTTCACATATATCTTAGACAATTGATCTCAATGGAGGGTGATACCGCATATAAGGTGGAACGCTGTATTAAATGTAACTGACTAACACAGTGTTTAAGAACAAATTCTCACTTTATCAGAAGAGAAAAGTCTTTGATTATTGCCTCCTTCCCGTTATGTTATACGAAAGTGAAACATGAACACTTACATCACAATCACTACATACCATTACCCCTATGCAACCAAGTTTGGGTTGCGTAGGGGTAATGGAAAAGTGTATGCTTGGCATTACAAAGTGGGACAGAAAAACCTGCACTTGGATCAGATATCAAACGAAAAGACATCATTAGGAAAGTAAAGGAATTGAAATATAGACTTCTTTAGGCTTAATAACAGCAAGCACTTAATAGAGTGCGTTAAAACAAATTGTTGCACTGTGGGGAACAAGAATGTTGGTACTCTATTTCAGTCACGTAATAAGCGAGTACGAAATAAAAGAAAACATTCGTTCAAAATTCAGCATGCGCTGTTCAATCAAAAAGGATTCATGATGAGAAATTAAAAACATTAATAGATGATGGTTATTACGAGACTGTACATAAGTCAACTAAGAATCTAATTTATCGAAAGTAGCCTTTGATGATTATTTAAAACAAACGTATTGACATAAAAAAGTTTGATATTTTGGTATTATATGAGCCTAAGGCAGTTCATTTATCAAAACGCATGTGTGCATGTGTGCTTTGCTTTTGAAACAACCAAAATGATCTGTTTTGAAAAAAACTCCATCTAGCAATGAAAAATTGATACTGGAGGCAAGACAACTCAAGCAAGCGTGACCGAACTTAATAACTTAAATAAGATCGAAAGCCAATACTGATTATATTGAGGTATTACCAAGAAATTGATTCAATTCTTCTATTGGAACCTTTGGTGTGAAATACTAAACTTGAAGATATTTACCACTAAACACCAAATTTTTTTTTGAACTTCTCGACACACGTTTCGCTAACCATGTTAGCATCATCAGGAGATGATTTAATCTATTTAAGATTAAATCCATGTTAGCATCATCAGGAGATAATTTAATATATTTAAGACTAAATCATCTCCTGATAATGCTAACATGGTTAGCGAAACGTGCGTCGAGAAGTTCAAAAAAAGTAATTTGGTGTTTAGTGGTACATCTCTTCAAGTTTAAGAAATTGAATGATAAATGCAAACGCGTGCCATCAACAACTAACCAAATTGTATGACGCATCGCAACAGAAACACCCAGTATTAATACGTCATCAAAGTATTTTATTATGTCATGACAATGCCCTACAACACATATTTTTGCCGACTCCCTAGAAATTATTAGTTTGTTTGAAATATATTATCGCATCTATGATATAATCTTGACACCGCACCATCAATTTGTCGTTTATTTCGATCTTTACAAAACTTCTTGTCCAGTCAAATATTATATTTACATTAGATAACTACCAAGTCCTGCAATAGAAATGAATTCATGATATTACCCGGTAGGTAGCAAAATATTGTTGAACAAAATTATCTAACCATTCTTCTTACCTACTATACACTGATTTTATTTTTTTATATGTTCATTTCAATGAAAAAGCGCGTGATAAAGCGCTGGGAATACAAAAGAATCCACTTGCATGAAAAGTTGCATTGTGTAGAATATTAAAAATATTCAAAAAGCAAGGAAATTGCATCCATGTAAATTATATCCATCCAACAGATGTGAGGTATAAATGTAGTTTTTTTTAATTAAAGAAACTTCTTTCATGTTCTGTTATTATTTTCTTACCTGTTTGTCATATATACATTTTTGAACATGGCCCACAATATTATTGATATACTCCAGATTTATCTTCTTTGTTTACTTTTGGTTGGCAATGTTAAAAAACGACTGTTTAGGAAAGTTTATCAAAAGTTCTATAACTATGCCTATAAATATAGAGTCCAATCTACGGTATTCGTCGAATTCGAACTCGTCATAATGCGGTTTCATTAAACATCTTGAACAAAAGCTTTACGGCGCATCCTGCATTAAGACTTGGAGTTTGCCTCCATATAAACGCATTTCTTATTAGCCCTCAATTCTCGACTGTTTTGGACAAGAATAAAAATATTATTTAGACTGTTGTATATCTAATGAAGCACATTCTCACCTTCCGAGTTCTGCAATCAATGTTTTCAACATTAGTCTCGCCCTGCACATAAAACCAAATCCTGGCCAACTGCCAAGTACAGAAGATGCTCTTACTCACTACAAATGTCACAAAGTAAGATTTTGGAAGGTCCTCAAAATAGGCATCTGTTTCGGCGATAAGCTCCTTGTTCGATGTCAATGTCCGCTGACACTATTAAATAATTATCAAAGATAAATGCTTAATAAATAAAAAGTCGCCTATTTTTTACTCTTAGAGTTAGTTAAATGCAGTAAAATGAATTTTCGAAAATAAACAACTCTTTAAGCAATATGAAATTAAAATAAATTATGAATTTTGAAAAAATTTAGTGATTGTACTTAAAAAATATTTTCCATATTAAGCCTTAAATTTTTTAATAAAGTAAAAAGATGTGTAACTCAAAAAAGCGATAAATTACTTTTAAATTCAACTTTAAATTAAATAACTTCGGGAAGAATGAATTTAACGAAAAATATTAAGATACCATTTTTGTAGCGCATTCAATCTCCTTTAAAAATGTGTATTATATTTTCTCAAATATTGATTCGTTCATTAGTTACAAAATTTCAAATTTGAAAAGTAAAATTGTAAAAACAGATTAATATTCAAGGCACGATTACTTGGAAACGGCTTGTTTGACGTAAATTTATAATGAGACCTTTTTTGTAGAGAATTCAATTCCCTTTCAGAATATGTATTGCTCAAATTGATGGTTTAGAAATTATATAAAGTTTAAATTAAGTATATATAAAGAATATAAAATATTTTTTACCAAATAAAATGGATATGTGCAGTAATTAAACATTATTGCTTGTATTTCTTTTATCTTCAAAAATGTTCCATTCTATGCAACACAAAAAGTTGAATAAATATAGTTTCTATAATAAATATTTCTTATATAATAAAATATATCTATAATAATATAATAATTTCTATAATAAAAGTTTCTTTTTAGACAATAACCTGAAAAATAAAAATATTCTATATACAAGTTAAATATAAATATTAATCGGGCCATGACGAAATGATAAATGTGCGATACAGTATTGAAAGCCCTACAGGATATCGTTTATTAGCAGCATCACATGCTAAGCACATCCAATAACACCCCAATTAAGAGAAATATCGAAAACAATCATTTAATCCAAATGGAAGGCGGTCTTTCGTCGCCCGATAACATCTAAATTACGTTTTAAAATCCGCCATCGGATAATAAATAATCTCGCTTTTAATTAGCGCATAAATTGCAATTTTTCGTCGGACGACAAATGTGGGACTTGATTTATGGGCCGTCGTTCTGGTTAACAATTAAATTTGCGGAATCTGGCGTCCTTTTAGAGGAAACTCACTCGGGTCAGATCGTAAGTCGTGACGGGTAGGGTGCACAATGAAAACTGGTTCCAGGAAAACGTAAATCTTCGATTTTTTCAGTTTATTTTACAAGAACATCGAGCTGTTTAAGGCAAGCCAACTTGGAAAATGTTCATTTGTTTCTTTTTTTATTAGAGAGACTGATGATGAAATATCTGCACAAAACATTGCTGACTTCGCGCTTGCTGAAAATAAAACTTATTTGTGAAAAATGAAAACAAAAGTCAAAAAATAAATATATATAATTTTTATGGGTTTTAACTTGTAATATTTTAAGTCATTATTCCACTATCACACTTTAAAGATTATCAACGCCTAGTTCAAATACAAAAGACTTTATAACAATTGGCATACGGCATAAAACGGTCATAAAAAGCTGTCTAGACTGTAAATTCAACATGTGAAAAATATTTCTATTTAACCACACACCTACAATAACCTTTTATTGAATAATTTTACACTGTGAATTTCTAACATAAATTAAATTCATCGACACGTCGAGATGTGCATTTTTACAGGAAATACGTTTATACAGAGCATCCCAAAGATAAAATCGAGTATATAAAATACATATAATTAAGAACTAACCTTCTGGAACCACTGGTCACCGTAGCTATAGTAATAAAACAGCAATGCGGTATTATGACCGTGATTACATCGCAAGTTGAATTTTCGCTAATGGTGTGAACATTTGTATCTGCTTAATTTGATCATATACTGGAAAATTTCAGAAGAAAGATGAGACTGATGATCATCATCGTAATCATTTACCCATTCCATCCCTTAGCAACCCATGCACTGCAAGATGAAGGCCTCTTCAACATGTTTCCAACTTTTGCGGTCCTGAGCTTTCCTTTACCATTCGCGTCCGATGATCTCATCAGTCCATCGTGTTTTCGATCTCTTTTTTTGGACGTTTATGATCAAGTGGTATCAATTCCAGGATTCTTATGATCGACCTGTTGTTATATCGCTATATGACCCTCGCTATCTGACCCTCCCTTTCTACTAGTTTTCTCTTCCATGTGCAGGTTTTTCTGTCACATCAAGAATTAAAGCACTGGGTCATAGAATAAGCAAAAGTATGTGACATCATTGGAAGAGTAAAGGAATTGAAATAGAAGTGAACAACCCATATAGTCAGGCGATGGGACAACGGGTGGATCAGGGCAATCCTGGAGTGGATACCGCTTGATCTCTAACGTCCGGGAAGAAGACTGAAAGCACGTTGGACTGATGACGTAGTTATAATGAAAATAGGTCAATTTCATTTGCGTAATAGATCTGCCCATTTATTAAATTCAATATATAATATTTAACACAATTGCAATCACGATACTAGTTCAGGATTCGTAGATAATTGAATGTTTACTCTTAAGAATTCTTAGTCATTGGAAGATTCCTTGACCTCTCTTTACAAATCACATAATTTGTTTTCTTTTATTAAGATCTGGATTCTATATTCACTTATATATCTATATATATATATATATATATATATATATATATATATATATATATATATATATATATATATATGTATATATATACGTATATATATATATATATATATATATATATATATATATATATATATATATATATATATATATATATATATATATATATATATATGTATATATATATACATATATATAATAATATATATATTTATATAATATATAATTTCTCGTTATAAAATTGTAATGGCGGGAACTTATCAATAGTAATTTGACATGAAAAATTCATTTATAAAAATATTTATTAAAACTTCGATTTATTTTTAAACAACCTGTGAATACTAAAAACTAAAATTGTAAGATATTCTAAAATAAAGGAAAAATGATTCAAACAATAGGAATGTTATTTCGATACAAACAAGCTATTTTAATTGGAAATGTTAAAATTCGGTATCCGGTAATGGCATATCCTATTCGTGTACCAGATATAAAACGTACAGGCATTTAAAACAAACCCTGCACCAGTGCCTTGCTGGTATCCGTGTCTGTATTCCTCTTGGTCGTAGCGGTGGGACATTCTTAACGCACTGTAAAAAGCTTGTATCTAGGATATCGACGGCATGCTTCTTAAATTACCTCTGGTATTTATCTTGTTCTGCTACGTTTTTACGGCCTGCTGGAAATAGATGGTGGCGCCACGAAGTACGAGTCTTATACAGAGGGTCAGAAAATAATGACCCGTCGATGGAGTTTTTTTGTGCTCATATTCTCGTTATTAACTGGAATATGTAATGTTATAAGATGAATCATATTAATTTTGTCGATGAGCCTGTCGAACAGAGACTTCTGTTTTCTTTTCTGTTAATAGATTTAATATAAATAGTATCGTGTTTTGACCTAGAAAATTTAAATTTATTTAAGAGTTAAAATAATTTTAATCAATAATATAAGGGGTTCCAAATAAAAGTTTCTTTTTTATATAGCGATATAAATAAAAGAGAGACGTGGATCAAAAAAAACGTTTCCTGATTATCGAAATAAACATTTTAGGAAATTCAGTTTTAAAAATAATCTTACCCAAACGTAAACCTTCACGCTTACGGCACTCATCCGAAATTTCATGTCGGATATTTTCTTTTAACTCGCCAATGGTCGCGTGTAACTAAGTTAAACAATAGTCATCCACTAAGTATTCTAATTTTAAACCATTTGTTTTTCTTTCTATAAGTCATTTAATATACATTAATAGTGTTTTTAATATTTACAATATTATATATTGAGGAAAATGCATAATGTACAATGTTTTTTTGTAAAAAAAATTGAAATGCACAACATTGCCGCGACAGCAAGACGGTAGGGGATTACTCGACATTAAATAAAAAAATAAAATCTGCGGAAATATTTCTTGAAGCAGGCGGAAACGTCTATTCTACATAAAGTTGTATGCCAGGCTGATGGATCAACACTACTGCGACTAAACGAAGATCAAGTCCAAGTTTATGCAAAAACAGAACTTGAGAAATTACAATCTTCGAGAGGAAAGCCTCTGCATGGGAGGCATTTGAATGAGGTCACCCAGGAACAAGTCGACATATTAGCGTCGAACTACTGGCTAACTGCTGGGCAGATGTTTCCGGAGACAGAAGGCATCCTACTGGCAATACAAGACCAAGTTATACCTGCCAAAAATTACCTCAAGTAGATAGTTCGGGACGGAAGTGTGGTGGATGATCAATGTAGATATGGGTGCCGGGTCTCCGAGACAATCCAACATCTAACAAGGGGCTGTAAAGCATTTGCAGCAACAACATCAAGAATTGGCAATAAAACTATCAGGAATCAGAAAAAGTCCCATAGTACAACCAGTTCTAGAGAACAACAGTTACAGAATATATTGGGACCGAACAGTACTTACTGGGCAAAAATTAAATAATAACAGGCCCGATATTGTTATGATCTATAAAATTTCAAGAAAAACATTATTAATAGATATAGCTACCCCAAACAACAATAATTTAATTGCAAAAAATACCGAAAATATGCTGAAGTATAAAGAGCTTCAAGAACAAGTGAAAAGACAATGAGATATGAAGTGCGTCGAAACAATATCGATAATATTGTCACCAACTGGAATCATTCCAAAGAACTTGGTAAGGAATATTAAAATATTGAGCCTCAACGATCACCTTTTTAGACCTATGCAGAAGGCTGTATTGCTTGGAACAGCTCGAACCGTTCGAAAGTTATTGAATAATAATAGGAAACCAAAACATATACCGTTACCACTACAACCGTGTGACCCGAAAACATGGAAAAGGCCCCCACAGAGCTTAATCCTTCTGATATGTAAGATATCTGGGATAAGTCAATGTTCCCCTTAGAGGGATTGCGAATACCTTTAGACTAAATCAATAATAATAAAAACAAAAATAATAAAATAACAAGTAATAAATAAAACTAGACTACTAAATACATACACCACAAATATCAACACAGTGATCAGGGCATACCCAATTCTGACACTTAGAAGAGGATATTCTTGTCGTTTTATTTTTAGAACGGCCATAGATCTGGCACCTTCCCATTGAACCGCATGGTCTGTTTTCTTGTTGATTACATTTTGGTATATCTGCCTTGAATAATAGTGCACCTCTTCTCGTGATTTCGCCTGGCACCTGAGGAATTTGGTAGTCGTCGGTACGGAGACATCGCATCTGAAAACAAAATGTATGATCACTTATGACGAGGTAACAGGCTTCTAGTTCACACCCTTTGGAATTATCCCACATGAGACGGATGTCTCCACACTAAACCACCAACTCTCCCTCGCAGACTCCTGATGCCCTAACCTCCTCGCCGCCAGAATATATGCACAGTAGCACGTTATATAGGTGTGGATGACCATTGTCATCCACGCGACCACTTGAGGGTTAACTGCACCAAAGAACCCGGTTTATTGACGTAAACTTTTGATTTTAGATAGCCCCCTAAGAAAGACTTTATAGGATTCAAATCAGGACTACCTGGAAGCCAATTTATGTCACCTCTCCTGAAGATCAATTTATGAAAATTTCACGTGGCAGAGACGTGTGTGTGACGTTGCTCCGCCGTGTGCTGAAACAATGTTCTTTGGTTATATCCAGCAAAGTTTTGCAGTTCAGAATAAACTATAATCTATATTGCCGAGAAAAAAAAAATTGGTAAATAAAAGAAGTTTTGGGAAGTTTTAAAGGCGGTCTGAAGCTTTTGGCCTATAATACGAGGATTGCTATTTATGCATTCGGAATAATAAATAAAAACAAATATTAATTATTGAAAAGGGTTATATTGTTTTTCGAAATATTCTCCGCGATGATCGATACACTTTTGCATACGTTTGAACCAATTTTCATAGCACTTTTGCCATTCCAATTGAGGTATATCCAAAATATGCATTTTGAACGCACGCTTCTAGTGGCGTCGAAAATCGTTGACCACATAGTTGATTCTTCACGGACGGGGACAAAAAGACATCACTAGGTGCCAAATAACTGTACGGCGGATGACCCATCAATTCGATGTTTTGACCAGTCAAATTTCGAGTTGTTCGGTCCGATATGTAAGAGCTCGCTGGTTGAATGAACGTGAAGAATGAACCAGGCTCGTTGGTTGGTTTTCATATTTCTTCAAAGACTTGCTGCAAACAAATAATTATGTACCATTTTACGATTATCTAGTGGCACTGTAGCCACATGCTCATTTATCCCAAAAAACAGGCGACCATTTGCTTCAAAGTGCTTCTTGCGCGAACAACTTTTGTTAGGTTTGGAAATCGACATTTTGAAAGTCGACTGCTGTTTACTTTCGGGCTCATATGCATAAATCCAAGATTTGTCACCTGTGTAGATGTTATACATGGTTTTTGGCACACTACAAATGTGTTTTTCGAGCATTTCTTTGCACCAATCGACACAAACCTTTTTGAGTGGTTATCAAATTATGCGAAATCCAACGCGCACAAATCCTTTGTAAAATAAATTCCCTAAATGTTCATGTAAAATCTTGTGTAAACTTGTCATACTAATGTCCAGAGATGCCTTAATCTCACGGTATGGCAAATGACGATCTTGCTTTTTCACTTCACGTAGAATATCGATGTGTTCTAGCACAACAACCGATTTTGGACGACCTTCTTTAAATTCGTCGGTGAGCGAAGAACGGCTACGATTGAATCCATTAAACCAGTAATATACAATGGTTTTAGACGATGCTTCATCGCCAAAAGTCGAAATGAGTTGATCGATGCATTGTTGTTGAGATAATCCCCGTCGAAAATTTCTTGACTGAGATGAAATTTTCAGGTCACTTAACAACACAAATTGCGTCCATATGACAAAACGTTGTGAGTACATAGACAGTCAATAATGTCAAACTTTACGATGTATATGTCAGATGGCGCGGTCAGAATTCCGGATACGTAAATACCAACCCTCGTACATATGTACGAAAAATAGTGTAGTGGAGAAAAGTATTAAAAAGCAAAGAATGTTTACCCGTGCTCTACGTGGATGCTTTGGCATTCCTTCATCTGCCAGCCAAAGCGCCAGCAGGCGTCTCTCAAGACCGGTTTCTGGCCTTAAGCCGTCATCAGTTGTGTTGAAGGAACGACTAAAGCCATGACCATATAAATCGGCCATGTCGAATGATGGCCGGCCGACGGAGACCCTATTTAAAAAGTTTGATGACGTGCTAATATTAGATTTAATCGATGTTTTCGATGTTTCGAAAGTCAAATGACTGATGTCAAAATAAAAACAACGTTTGAATTGTGGCGGCATTAAAATCGTCCACATTCACCTACCATGTTGATTATTTTTCTTTAATTTTTTCTATTATTTCGAAATATATTATGTTTATAGTGTACTTATATTTTACAATATATTATTTCGAAATAAGTTTACGAAGGTCTACGGCCGGTATTTCTATAAATTTGTATGTTTATATTTTTACAATTTATTAATTATTGGATACTAAATTTTATAAAGGTCCATGGCCACTCTACAACCATCTGGAACCCTTAGTTAATTTATAAGTCTACCAATATTTTATCTGGAAAATCCCAATTCTATTCCTTTCGAGTCGGTCTGGGTCTAATCCGACATCACGTACTTCGATGGCTGTTATTGGAAGGCCAATAATTTTGGGATTTATCTCAGGATCGAGGACGGTTGTAAAGGGCAGGCAAAGAAGGCCTTCAGTTCAGTTCAGTCTTCACTTCTTTTTCAGTTCAGTCTACACATTAGTTCAGTTCAGTCCTCTTAACAGTCAAGTCAAGACACTAACTCGAGAACTAAACTCGAACAGATTTACCACTAAACACCAAATCACTTTTTGAATACTTCTCGACGCACGTTTCGCTAACCATGTTAGCATCATCAAAAGATGATTTAATTTCAGATTAATGATTAAGCGAAACGTGTGTCGAGAAATATTCAAAATGTGATTTGGTGTTTAGTGGTAAATCTCTTCGAGTTTAAGACTCTCGTAATTTTCAATTTCATTTTTAAGCTGCGACTATAAAAGTTTTCTCCTGCATATAAATAAACTGTGTAATATCTTAATATCTCCTGCGTATGCATATTCTTGTTTTCCTACAAAGTCCGAAAGACCAAAAATAGATCTTTGCAACAGCTTTGAAATGAGATATTACTAGCGCATTGTTGCTATTTAAAAATAATTATCAAAATGGCGCCACTACGCCATCTTTGACAATTATATTACTGCCTATTAACTAAAACATTTTTTTTTTACTTTTTAATTTATGTATACCAACTTTCGTTGTTTTGTGCTTTTCGGTTCAAAAGTTAGGGTGGGGGGGGGGATTTTAGACGGGCACTGTATATATATATATATATATATATATATATATATATATATATATATATATATATATATATATATATATATATTCAAATGTAAAACACAACAGTGTCATTAAAATTAAAATTGTTCGCACGTTGTTCCACCGCATACTTCGAAAACTAGTTGAGTAGACGAGGAAAAAAACAAAACTCGGTATCAACGAAGAATGCCATCGTTTCGATGGTGTTTACGGAGAGATGTATGGCCATGCGGTCTCATAAATCGGTATGAAAGTCGCATTATTTCCCAACAAGGATGACGAGATGGGCTTTTTGCCTCTAAACTGCCATTGTATGATACAGATCGTTTTATTATTCAAATCAGAGAGAGATTTTTTGTTATATTAGTGCGTTAGCTTCAAAACATGATTATTTCTTGTAAAATATTTCAGTTGATGGACTCTAAAAAAGGAAAAAAGCAACAAAAGCAGATTGCACAGAATTATTTAAATAATACATTAAGTATTTTAGATGAATATTTAAGCATTTTTGTTGCATTTAACATAATTCATATTATTTTATAATAGATGTGGTTTTTCGCATTTCTAGTAGTGCTATATATATATATATATATATATATATATATATATATATATATATATGGATCTTCATCTTCTTCATCAGCCTGTATCGGTCCACTGCAGGATGAAGGTCTCTTCAGCATGTTTCCAACTTTCACGGTCCTGGGCTTTCCTCTGCCACTCGGGTCCAATATACTTAACGATCAATCCATCGTGTTTTCGGTCTTCTTCGCGGACGTTTGCGATCAAGCGGTATCCACTCCAGGATTGTCTTGGTCCATCTGTCGTCCCATCGCCTCGCCATATGGCCTGCCCATCTCCATTTCAATTGCTTTACTCTTCCAATGATGTCACAGACTTTTGTTTGTTCCCTGATCCATGCGCAGGATTTTCTGTCTCGTCTTGTAATGCCAAGCATACATCTTTCCATTCCCCTCTGTGCCATCCGAAGTTTTTGAATTGATTGCGATGTGAGTGTCCAGGTTTCACTTCCGTATGTCATAACCTGTAGAACGCACTGATCGAAGACTTTTCTTTTCAGGCAAAGTGGGAATCTGCTCTTAAACATTATGTTGAGCCTACCAAATGCCTGCCAGCCACATTTAACACTCTGAAATCCTCTGCCCAAGATATATAAAGCTATCCACAATCTCCAAATCCCTTCCTAAAACTGAAATTCTTCTGTCCTGAGCGAAATTATTGAATATAACCTGACTCTTTTTCAGGTTTATTTTCAAGCCAAATGGTATATATATGTGTATATATATATATATATATATATATATATATATATATATATATATATATATATATATATATATATAGATATATATATATATATATATGTTAGCACTTATTATCCAAACTGTGAGACTGTAAGCTCACTCCTATCATCAACATATAGTAAAACATTCACTAATACTATACTACTATATTATATTAATTATTAATAATTAATTATTATAATACTGCAATGTTGAACAGGGCAGGGCTAACCACACACCCTTGTGGAAGTCCATTTTCAAGGGGGAAGGATTCAGATAAGACACGAAGTTGTGGGCCTCAAGTGTTGTCACACCCCAAGGATGAAGAGTGGCAGCGATATTATGATGCCAAACTCTGTTAAAAGCATTGCTATTGAAATGAAAAAAATTGTTATGGATCACCCAGTGACTCTAGAAAGTTCAAACTCATATTGCAGACACATCAGATGTTGGCCTGCTTCCGCTTCAAAGAAAAAGCTAACAGTGCTGCCAGGTCGAACGCTACTTCACCAGTCTCACTACTTTATTTACACACCTTGCTTGTTGTTGCTGAAAGAATCAGTGATTATTTCACTGATTTTTTTCAGTTTTTTTTCACGCCCTTTCTAGTTCGTGTCAATGACACCTTATCTGATTCCTTTCCCCTTCAAAATGGACTTCCACAAGGGTCTGTGCTTAGTCCTTCGCTGTTTAACATTGCTATATAGAGCATCTGCTCTTTCCTCCCTAACTATATTTCCTTTAAACTCTTTGCAGATGATATTTTCCCCTACCCCAGAACCTGTGAGAGAGTTATTCAACGATCTCTTAACACCCACACTAAATGATCTAAGTTTGGCTTCTCCTTTTCGCCAAATAAATCACCGAAATTGCCCCTGTCTCCATTTGTTTTCCATAAAACTCCATAAAATGCCTTGGCCTCACTTTCGAGAGCAGACTCAATTGGAAAAACATATTTCGCTTCTTAAATCCCATACATATCCACCACCTCCACCTCAACAAATCCCTCATCAGGGATACATGTCTGCCTACATGCCAGCCCCTGCAAGCTATCTCCGTCGGATAGAAGTGGTGCAAAACTCAGCCCTTAGATTAGCTCTATGAGCTGCTCCGTTTCCTTAAGTTCTCTTCAATCTCTTGTTTCTCCCCTATCTTTGCCTCTAGTTGTTAACATTCTTTCCCTCATCCAGGAATCCTACTCTAGAGGGTCGGTAGTAAAATTCCTTTGGATCACTGGCCATGCAGGCATATTAGGTAATGAACAAGCAGACTACTGCGCCAAAATGACTCTAAGATATTGTTTATTGTTCAAGATATTGTTCAATTCAACTGGGATACTTTGGGTTACTCCTCCAAGTTACATATCGTGAAACCTAAATTCTTTGAATTTAGTCCTCCAACTCTCAAGCGTCATCTTTTTGTAGGCTTAGAATCGAGTACTGTTGCTTCTCATATGGTCATCTAATAAGTGGTGACCCTCCCTCAATATGAACCTTATGTGATGAAGTGCCCTTCGCTCCATTACTTCAGTTCTCTTTTTGAAATCCTCCGTTCCTCTTCCTACATTCCTTTAATATAGGATACCCATCTCTATTATCTTCAAACTCCGTCCTCAAAAACCTATTCCTCTCTTAATATACATTTTGGGCTCTATTACATGCATTACACTCGCAGATTTGTATCAGTTCCTTTATTTACTGTCTACTGCATATCAACATTTGAGTTCCGTTTAGAATATAATCATATACTCTTTAATCCATATTTCTTTCATTATACACTTTATGACCTATACAATATTTACTATATTAAATTTTTATTAGTTCTCGTCTGGTATACACTCTTTATGGGCTACCAAATGACATCAGTTGCTGACGCGGCCTTAAACTGAAAAATTCAAAATTCAAATGTATTTCATGGACCGGATTTCATGACCAACGGAGCGCTTTCAAATTTTGTTTCAGATTATTTTATCCATTGTGAAACTTGAATGTGTGGAGTGTCCGCTCAGGCGCTCCATTTCTGGATCGCATTAAAAAATCCTAAGACTGGTCACCAGTAATGATATACTAGAATATTAGGGTAATTTTTAATCCACCTCAAAAACTAAAGACATCTATCCCTCCTTGTCCTTTCGATTCTGCGGTTTTTCAAAATAATTTCCGCACAAATTTTCTTCATCCCCAATTATTTGGTAAAAATCTAATGAACGGTTGTCCGAGTCAAATTCAACTCATCCCCAATCATTTTAACCGTTAATCAACGATTATAACGCCGAAGATCCTGATTCTATGGACATTTATATCACGTCTTACAAGTGAGGGCCTTCCGCTGCAAGGTTAATATTCAAGTGACCTTTTGGGAATGCCTTAACCTCGTAAAAACCTGGACTTTTGACAAACACTGTTTCGATATATCTGTTGAACACTTAACATCTTAAAATCAGTCGTATACCAAATAAAAAAAAACATTAGTTCTAAAAATAGACAATTAGTACTATTTTATTATGAAAGAGGAAATTTCTACCGAAAAATTGGGCAAAAGATTCAGTTAAGTAAAGATTAAATTAAGTACTGTAGGAGATATCGTGCAACGCTACAAAAATGAGGGCAGCTTTTTTGCAAAGAAGCAAACATGTGATCAAAATTTAACATATTTGGCTCATAACAGAAAATAACGCCGTTTAAATAATGTTCAGGCTTTAAAACATACTCCTTAGTCCATATCCAGTCGAGTTTTAATATTTTTCTTACTTAACCAAGGCTTTTTCCGAGCCACACGTTCATGATTTTCTTATAGAACGTTTTCGTATAGAACGGCTTATTGTTTCGATGCTGACTACTTTTTTCCTCCAATGTTTTGAGCTTAGGTGCACTAATTTTAGGGTTTTTAGGAAGTTCTTCTTTTAAAATAAAGCGTTGGACTCTTTCATTAAATAATTTAATTATTTCGAACAGCCTGTTTGCTTCTTCGAAAAAATTATGTCCTCATTTTTATAACGTTTCACGATATCTCTAACCGAACCGTTACTTAACTGAAGCATTTGACCAATTTTTCTGTAGGAATTTGCCCTTTCATAATGAAATAGCATTAATTGCCTACTTTCTGAACTAATATAACGGTACTCAATAACAGCTTTTAAATAGCTAGAATCAAATCAGGAAATATAAATAAGGACATAAACAAATATGCACCAAATGTTTTATATTGTAAGTTAAAACTTGATAATTATTCGAATGTAAATTTATGTGTTAGAGTTAAACAATATTTAATTTAATATTCTTACACATGTCTTTTGTCTGGCGTTAAAAATAAAACAAAGAGCGAAGGTTTTCCAAATTCAAGGTTTTGTTTACACCTTGAACTTTTTTTAATTACGTGCGAGAAAATAAAAAAATGTAAATATTTCATCCACATATCAATAAGAAAATATCGGTCTTAATGCTACAAAAGATTAGTTCAAATTCAATTATCTCTTTTAGAAATATGATTCAGTTGATACTGTACAAACCGATGCTATACTATGCTAGCTTGTTTTTCTCTCTATAGGGACTTTCAATATACATATATATTATGTTGAATTAATCTTTTTTTTATTCAAAGACTTAGCACTTGCTACAGATATTTTGAAATAAGTTTCACTCAGATGGTTTCCTCTTGCTGCTTTAAAAATCGACATACTTAATTAATTTTCTAATTATCTCTTTACATACTTATTACTCTAAAGAATGACATGTCGGATCTTATCCTTTGGTATATTAATGATAATAATATATAACATAACCACCATAAATAGATTAATTCAATGGGGTAAAATATAAGTTGTAACAAGTATCATGCTACCATTTTGTTTTGACGCTATTTTTTTTTCGTGATATTTGTAAGCAATTTGTGGTTTGGCTGTTGTGTAGTACAACGTGCAAGTTTTATTAAGAATAAATCTGCACTAAAACAAATCAATGAAATTGTTATAATTTACATTAAAATAATAATTAAACTATTGCATCTCAACGTTAATTTATCGCGATATATCCTAATAGTTCGACGCCTCAGAAAACGATAATTTTTTTCCATTTATTCAATCAAATTCAAGAATTTAACACAGTTCAGAAGTATCAGTATCAGAAGTTGGGAATATCAGAGGTCCAAAAACAGTGCGAAGAGCCGAAAATATTGCACGTCTGGGGCAAAATACCCAGAACCTAATCTAAAACCCTCGATTCGACTATGTGGTGCACAATTGTGAATTTATCCACGTAGTTTACGCTAAATTTTGCGTAGTGACTTGCACATGTTTCCCTATAAAATTTAAAAGTTGACTACACACAAGCGGTTAGAATATCGTAATGCCATCAGTTCTCCCGATTTGGCGAGATTATTTTACGGGGATTTTTGTAGAAAAGGGTTTATATAAATAAGCCCCAAGCCATGTATTAACTCAAGGATAACATCCGTACTGAAATCCCTGCCTTAACACGCATGATTTTTACATGTTTCGTTAAGTAGGGTTTTCATATAAATAGAACATGGTTTAGTTTTAGAATTAGATTAAATCATCTCCTGATGATGGTAACATGCTTAGCGAAACGTACGTCGAGCAGTTAAAAAAAAATGATTTGGTGTTTAGCGGTAAATCTCTTCAAGTTTAGTGTTTCACACCAAAGGTTCTAATAGAAGAATTGAGCAGATGTGTTGACAAAAGTTATGGAAAATGTGTTAAAAAGGGCACAATATTACTGCTAATTTTCAGCTGACTGCGGCTCACATTTGATTGACATAATTTTCAAAAATTAATTAACACAAAAATTAAATATAAAATATACATGTAAAATAAAAATCTGTCTTTTTTCATTTAAAAGTTATAAATAATTATAGTGGTACCGTAATACTGACAAAATATGACGCTCGATATCGCAATTTAAGGAAAGGACACGTGACATATTAACTCTTGCAGCGTCGTATACTATCCCAAACCCATTTACTTCAGTTCGGACCAAAAAAATTGGAAGTGATTTAGTGATAAGGTAATCATTTCACGGTAACCCCGTTACCAATTTCATCTTTGAGGAAATATTGACCAATAAATCCTTAACATCATAAAACTCACCCCAATAGTCATTTTCTGAAGGTGTAATAGTAATTTTCATTGATTTTTTCTACAACCTACGAGGTGCGTAAATAACGTGCGTAAATAACACTGGTGGTGTAGCATTCGATCTGGCAATCTGGCTTTTTATTTGGAGTAAAAGAAGAAATTAACTGTTGAACGCCTAAAAACAAAAGAAATTGCTAAAATAAATTATTATATAATAAAAAGTCAGTAGAGATGGCTAATATTGCTCACTATATCAAGTATTTCAAAAAAATATGTGGTATATATTTACATGCAACATGTATATGAGAAAGTTTTATTCACATGAATATATGTAAAATGTACAGCTATTGTTAATAAAAAACATTAATTATTTTTTATATAGATTTTTAGATGAATCCATAAACAAAGGGATTTTTTGGAGCTAAAAACATTCAACTGCAAAAACTGATGAAAGTATAGGAAAATCCTTGATTTTGTGCGTTCTAATCATCGGTTGATGGCCAGAATGATCGGAGAAGAGTTAAATTTGACTCACACAACCGTTCATCAAATGTTCACCGATGAATTGAGGATGTAGAAAAGTCTGCGTGAAAATGCTCCCGAAAAATGTTTCGCAGGATCAAAAGGATAATAGAAGAGAAACATATATTTTTAAAGTGAATTAAAAATGACCCTCATTTTCTGAAATATTTTCATTACTGGCAACGAAAAAAATCCAAGATGAGCAAATCAAAAGTCAAAAACATGCTGAAATTTTTTTCATTCATTTTCAGAATGCACTAAAAATCAGATTCACGAAAATAATAATTTCTACGGACCACCAAGTAACTGGCTTACCCTCCTCCCAAGAGGTAACCAACAATTTTGCCAGATCGAGGGTTACGCCTCCGGTCTCATTTCTAAATTTTCACACCTCGTATAGTAGTAGGTAATTTTGATCCTAAACGTATTATTCAAAGCACTATACCAAGCAATATATATATAAAATTAATGTTATGAGACTCTCCCTTATGCATTAATGCAATATATGAAGGTAAAATATTTAGAATTATTCAGACAATATTAACAACTGTAATCTAACATCTTGTTCATCCTTGAAATGCCCTCGTAGAATCATTAGTTCTTTTCCCTCAATCTAAACCATTCTCGATTTAATTCACACATGCTATAAATGAACGGATAATAACCTTTTAATTGTTTCTAATTATTTAAATCTTCTCAACCGTGATAACGACACGCTTTGTTTTTCCTATCGCACTCTTCAACCAGTTTCATTTCAAGCTGAAATTGTTTATCATTGATGTTCTAAAATAAATCCACGTTTCATAATTGGAGCAATTAACAGATAAAACCGGTATTTATTAACTAAAAAAGATATTATGAAAACATCTCGGTAACATTAAATTGGCTAAAAATTAGCTCTGTTTTCTGCATTATATATTTTACCCGCCTATCTATGATTGTACAAAAACAAGGAATCATTAAAAAATCATTAAATTATTGACAAGGATTCATTAAATTATTGAAAGAATCTTTCAAGTTTTCAAAAGGAACAGAACAAAAATTCATGGTGATACCATTTAATGTCCCATCAACACAAGAGCTAAACAAGGTTTTGAAAGGTGGACATTAATGTAGACTACAAACTATATATTAAGAGCAGGCCTGGGTAATCCAAAGAATAAAGTAGGTCAACATATGAAATTTTTGATTATGAAATCGGTTGTCAAAATTGTGATTGAAGGTATATTGGGCAAACTAGAAGATCCAAATTAACTAGATATCAACAACCCATTATCCTCATTAGATATGCGAGAAATGAGAAATCTTGTGTTGCCCAACTTGCACTTAAGCTAGCCATAATATAAATATCAATACAGGGTTATCCATTTCGTGCTTCGGAAAACACAGCTCTGTATATTAACAACTGTCAAACTTAAATGTCATCCAAAGTGTGATTTGTTTAGTTTAAGGTTTGCCATTTTACAATATGGATCATTTAACCACTTAATTGTTAAAAGTTTTTACAAAAATGGTGATTCTACCGTAGCCACGATTCACGCCTTAGGAACAGAATGTGGTCGCCCTAATCGTCCTTCTGAGCGCACAATTTCCAACCCAGTCAAGATATTGGAAAATACTGGATCTGTTACGAATATAGAATGTAGAATGTAGAATAGTAGAATGTATAATCATAATGCTCTCTCGATGGAGAATATCCCTGCTGTTAGTGAGTGTGGCTGAAGACCCAAATTTATCGATCGTCTGTGGGCTTATCCTAGAGCATATTATAGCATATTTTACAATCCTCAAAGTCTTGAACAGTTGAAAACCAACATTCGTTAAGTCATGGTCGAGATACCAGCCAAAATGTGCGGAAAATTCATCTAAAATTACCTTTGCCTTGACTCAAAAGGATTGAGTCATGCAAGACATCACGTAGTTGACATTTAAATGATGTTATACTCCACACTTAATGGCAAAATCCAAGCAATAAAATTAAAGCAAAATTATCGAAATCTCAGTTCTATATGTGCTTTTTTAAAGTTAAAAGTATAAATAACAATAGGGCTTTCAATGCATATGAAAATATTCATATAACAAAATATAAGAAAACTATGAACCGGAATAAAGGACTTATTCCATTCTGTCAGATTCTTGAATTATTTAATTCAAAAGAATTCATTAAAGAATTGCATTATTCACATAATGATTGGTTTACTTCAGGGTTCATAATTTTTTCCTGCTTCATTAAATACAATTGTCATAAAAATAAAACATAGAGTTTAGTTTTATAATTAGATTGAATCAACCCCTGATGATGATAGCATGGTTAACGAAACGCGTGTCGAGAAATTTAAAAAAGAGTTATTTGGTGTTTAGTAGTACAACTCTTTGAGTTCAGTACTTCACACTAAAGGTTGTAATAGAGTAATTGAAGGAATTATGTGTTGAAAAAGCATCAATACATTCCTACTATTTGGACTGATATGTAATTTTGTCTCTAGTCTAAATAAGTCAAATCAATCTTGAGAAGTGTTCATTCAAATGCACCTTCGGTCGACTGTTCACAAAAGCTCCATCAGTGGTGATGATGATACAAGACATTATGATAACTAATTGGTGATATTCTAATTGTTGTGTTCCAATCGTATTATCATAAATAAATGTCCCCATTAAACCGTTTTCAAGAACATTAAAAAATCTGCGACATTTTCCTTCAGCATTAACTATAAAAAAATTAATCCTTGTACACAAAACCGTTCCCCAACAAGCCTAACAAATCATTCAGAAGATATGTATATAAATATGTAGATAGATATGTATATAGATATGTAGATAGATATGCATATATATATATATATATATATATATATATATATATATATATATATATATATATATATATATATATATATATATATATATATATACATAAACTTCGGGTGGCACAGAGGGGAATGGAAAGATGTATGCTTGGCATTACAAGACGAGACAGAAAGTCCTGCGCATGGATCAGGGAACAAACAAAAGTCTGTGACATCATTGGAAGAGTAAAACAGTTGAAATGGAGATGGGTAGGCCATATAGCGAGGCGATGGGACGACAGATGGACCAAGGCAATCCTGGAGTGGATACCGCTTGATCGCAAACGTCCGCGAAGAAGACCGAAAGCACGATGGACTGATGACATCGTTAAGTATATTGGACCCGAGTGGCAGAGGAAAGCCCAGGACCGTGAAGGTTGGAAGCATGCTGAAGAGTCCTTCATCCTGCAGTGGATAGATACGGGCTGATGATGATTTGTGCCCATTTGTGCCTTTCCCAGATCAGCTCTGACTTATATGATCCATGGCACTGTTGACTTGACTCCTTATATGTATGTAAGAATTCTGTTGGTGAGTCTTATCGGTGGGAGTCTACTGATATGTCCATAGAATTTCAACCTTTTTCTTATATCCGCCGCTACGTTGGACATTCTCTCTCTGGTCTTTCGAGAGTATCTTGTATCCTTCCTCTGTCAGTTTTGGGCTGAGAATTTTCTTCATAATTTGGCAGTCTTCTTTTAGTAGGTTTTCTATGCCGCTTTTTGTATGAAGTGTAAGTATCTAGCTTGCGTATAGGACTTCTGGTCTGATTACTGTGTTGTAGTGTCTTATTTTTGCGTGTGTGGACAGGCATTTCTTATTGCATTTGATATTGTGTGTCTTGCCGTATGCCCTCTTCATCTTCTGTAATCGAGTCTTCTGTGCTATCTTCTCTCCTCCTGTGGGTTCGAGGATCTCGCCCAGGTATTTAAAGTAAGCGGCCCTATTTATTTTGCCGTATTTGGTGTTCAAATTTTGGACATCTAATTTTGAGCAGAAGAATTTGGTTTTTTGAAAGGAGATTTGTATGGCGACTTTCTCTGCACATTTCTTGAGGACTTCGATCTGTTTGGTTGCCCTGTTTATATTGTCTGCGAGTATGGCTAGGTCGTCTGCGAAGGCCAGGCATGATATTTCTATGTTGTTTTTGGATCGTCCGAGTCATATTGGTTTTCAGTGCCCTTGATTTTTCAGTTCTTTTTCCCATTCCCTTATGATTTTGTCCAGGACCAGGTTGAAGAGCAGTGGGGATAACCCATCTCCTTGGCGTACTCCTGTTTTAATCAGGAAGGGTTCGGAAATTTCTCCCATAAATTTTACTTTAGAGGTTGTGTCAGTCAGTGTCTGCTTGATCAATCGTAGTGTTTTGGGGGGTCGAAACCTTGTTCTTCTAGGATATTGATTGAACAAAGATTTTCGGTCGATGCAGTCGTATGCTTTCTTAAAGTCCACGAACGTGCAGATGATTGGGACGTTCCTGATAGCTTTGATATATATATATATATATATATATATATATATATATATATATATATATATATATATATATATACATACATATACAAGGTTCGACGCCAAAATCCGGACAAAATGCAATTTGAATTTCCCGCCGTTCTATAGCGCTTGTAGAATTCGTGATTAGCGTCCAAATAGTATGACGAATGTACTAAACAATCATAACGTCGAAACAGTCGCAATATTGAAACCAAGTGTGGACCGAAGAGCCTCGATTATCGAAAGTGTTTGGCTTGGGCGCTCTGCAACAAAAATTATTCCGTTGATGAGTCGAAGAAGTCCAACGGATGTTTTGCAACAACGACAAGAAAAACTCACTCGAAGGAGCGCGTTTTCAAGACGCCCGACGTCATTCAACCAGCTCAGAAGCTGATTTTTAAAGATCCAGGGCAGTTGATCCGAAAATTATCATCGATTGTCGATGTGAGTAAAAAAACTGTGCGTCGAATCGTCAAGGAGGACCTCCGCTACAAGTCTTACACAATTAAAGTGATACAAATGCTTTCCGAAGCTGCCGGGACAAAGCGCGTTGAACGTTGCAATCTGCTTTTGTGTTCCTTAAGAAAAAATGCAGCCGGACACCTCAGGTTTTTTTTCTTACAAAACAAAATTTGCTGTCGATACGAAAATCAATCGAAGGAATGATTGCTGGTTCGCACATGACACTAAAGATGTTTTCATTGTTTCCTGAACAAAATTTCCAGCGAATGTTGTGTCCAGCGAGGATGATGTGGTCACCGCATTTCTTTAACAAAGCGGAAAATGTCATAAAAGAAGTTTATTTGCGTCTTCTGACATATGTAATGAAACAGTTGATGCAAAACTGTGTCGTCTGGAAAGCCTTAGGTTTTTGTCCAAAGAATTGTGGCCTCCCAACAGCCCACATTTGATATATATATATATATATATATATATATATATATATATATATATATATATATATATATATATATATATATACTACGGAAAATATTGAATCATAGTGTATGTATCAACTAATTTTCGAAAAGGGAAAATAACGTATCATTTGGGTCGAATAAATTATTTTGTAGCTTAAATAATCTCAAACGTCGCTAGGTGATTCTACGTGGGAGTGAACACATTTCTTCGAAACGAGAACAATGGACACTTTATTTCGTCACTCTTTTTCCGACCATCGGTGACGCTAATCTTTTCTTAATGCTTTTCTCTTGCCATAACTCCTATTTTAGAAAAACGACGATTAAATTATTCAACATATCAAAATGGTACGAGAGTAAAAGAAAACTAGGTATTTTTTCAAATAATTTACTTTTTATGAATATTTTTCTCCGTAGATTATTCTTCGTATCCTCTGAGTACTGTCTATACTAATCACTATCAATTGTTCCTCCAAAAAGCCAAAATTAACAGCTGAAAGATTACCCGTGCGTCATCAATTTTATTCAAATTTATTCTATTATCAAATCAAAAATTATTAGCCAAATTAGTAACTTTAATAATGGACGTGGTTGGTGCCTCGAAGAATGAACATTGTGTATGATTAAATCCACGATACATTTATTTGTATATATTTTTAACATAAAATTATAAAACATCCTGTTATAAATTCATATTTTAACGTAAAATTTCTAATGTTTGTTATGTAATTTTAATTTTTTTTGTCATATATCGAAATTGTTCGGACAATTTTGTATTTTATGTCAGATTAAAATTGTACGGACACTTTCAAGTTATCACGAAATTTTAGGGAAGTTGCCAATGAATAAAATTATTTTGTTATTGATCAAAATCATCATTTTATGTATTCTATAAACATTGTTGTTGAGATCCATTTTTAAGCCATTAAGCTATGGGATTACACGGATCCTTGAACAGTTGCATTACACATTTATTACAAATGTTATTAATATATAAATATATTGTACAAGGTATTTTGAACTTCCACTTTACTTTAAAACTTGAAAATGTTACATTCCGTTTTCGATAAAGTGAAATACTTGCATTTTAATCTAATAGACTTTATACTCTCGAAACCAAGAAGTTCCAATTTTTGTTTTGACAATCCGAAGTCACATACCAAGTCATTTAATCCATTCTGAGTTATTAAGTGAGGTTCACTGGAAGTTATTAAAAGTGTTGGGTCACAACTGCTGTTCTCAGGAAGTTATAGATAAGATCCTGAAGAAGAATTAGTATTACCGAGAAACATGTCCAGGTTTAAAGGCGCAATCGGTACCTGTAGTTGCTGACTATGAGGAACTGGCCTGGAAGTGCAGAAGGCAAATTTGGATAGCAAATTTTGTTTCTTTGCTTTTTTGAAATCTTTTCTGTTTTAGTGATACAAAAGTAGCAATCATTTACATGGGCAGTAGGTTCTCTCCACACCATAGGAACAGCAAACGGCATAGATTTTTTCTTACGATGCATCCATTGCACTAAATTTCAAGCCATATTTTAACTACTATTATAAAACTTCTATAAATTCAGCAGAATCGCATTTAAATAATCTAAACAATCTTAAGAAGGTGTTCATTCAAATGCACCTTTGGTCGACTGTCCACAAAAGCTCAACCAATAGTGATGATGATACAAGACATTATTATAACCAATTGGTGATCTACCAATCGTATTATCCTCAATAAATGTCCTTTTTGTTCCACTGATTTTTTGAAATCATTTCTGTTTCAGTGATACAAAAGTAGCAATCACTTACCTGGTCAGTAGATTCTCTCCACACCAAAGGAACAGTAAACGGCATAAATTTCTTCCTGCGATGCATCCACTGCACTAAATTTACGAGATAACTCACACAGCAAAAGTGAGGAGCCCAACTTTTAGCTTATTCACCAATTTGGCACTTAAAATATAAAAGATAGGCTTTTTTAACTTCCTTGGATATAGATCTAGCTTGTGACTTTAAAATAAATCGTCTGTATATATAACAAAAACTATCCTCTATACTATATAACGGACTTTATATACAATATATATATATATAAGCCTCCTATCAGTGGTGTACAAAGCTTTCACCAAGATAATATCCAAAAGAATACTAAGAAAACTTAATGACGCACAACCATGGGAGCAAGAAGGATTCAGAAGTGGATTCAGTACAATGAATCACATCCAGGTTCTACAGCAGGTCATAGAAAGACACAACGAATACACTATGCCACTGTGCTTGGCTTTTATCGATTATGAAAAGGCATTTAATTCAATCTCAAGGCTGGCCATAATGGATGCACTGCTTAATCAAGATGTAGAGAAAGTCTATGTAAATCTACTAGGATCGATATATGATGACGCTACAATGACAGTCCACCTTGACGATCTTGAGATTGGAATAAATGTAGAGCGTGGCGTACGGCAGGGTGACGCAATATCGCCTCTTCTTTTTTCAGCCTGCCCGGAAGAAGTGTTCCGTAATCTGGATTGGGAACAGGATGCAATAAGGTTTAATGGTGCATACTTAAATCATCTTAGATTCGCAGATGATATCGTTCTTCTTTCACAAGACCCAGAGGAGCTGCAAAGACACGTACAAGAGCTGCAAAGGTCTGGTGAACCATTTGGCTTAAAGATACACCAGATGAAGAGTCAGGTCATGTTCAATAAATTTGCTGAAGACAAAAGGATTTCTTTTTTAGGAACGGATTTGGAAGTTGTGTATTACTATATATATCTTGGACAGAGGGTTGCAATGGAAGAGGATACCGTCCGGGAGGTAGAGCGAAGCGTTAAATGTGGTTGGCAGGCATTTGGCAGGCTCAACATAGTGTTTAAGAGCAAACTACCACTTTGCCTGAAAAGAAAAGTCTTTGATCAGTGTGTCCTGCCCGTTATGACATACAGAAGTGAGACCTGGACACTCACATCACAGTCGGTTCAAAAACTTCGAGTAGCACAGAGGGGAATGGAAAGATGTATGCTTGGCATTACTAGACGGGATAGAAAGACATGGATCAGAGAACAAACGAAAGTGAGTAACATCAATGGAAGACTAAAGCAATTGAAATGGAATTGGGCAGGCCATATAGCGAGGCGATGGGAGGAAAGAGGAACCAGGGCGGTCCTGGACTGGATACCGCTTGATCGCAAACGTCCACGGAAAAGATCGAAAGCTCGATGGCCTGATGACATTATTAAGTATATTGGAAGTTGGAAGCATGCTAAAGGGGCCTTCATCCTTCAGTGGATTGATACGGGTTGATGGTGATATATATATATATATATATATATATATATATATATATATATATATATATATATATATATATACTACACACTATATACAAGACTATAACTTGCCAATGTATAGAAAATTGACTAGAACACTTGACTGTACTGTAAATGAGACAGAAACAAACAAAACTATAGAAAACAATAAAACTGCCCTTAAAGGTTCGCAGTGTACTATAGAAATACCCGATCTATGGCCTTGTGGTAATTCCTACATTGACCAGTCCAAAGTACAAATAAGTTCAATGACTCCATGACATAACAGGAGAACCAGATACTTGAAAATGAGACGTGCTAGGCTATTTCTGTGATTCTCATCAATGTTACTAAAATTCTGTCGACCTGTGTAACAGGCTAAGGAAAATACTTACTCAATTTTACATAGAAAGACGGGCTTGCCGAACATTATATAGACTAGAACCACTTTTTTAACACCAATAATGTCAAATTGATATGTAGCTGCAAAAAATATTGATATGTTGCTGCTGCTGTTAAATTATTAGGAAATTTCTGAAAATAAAAAGGCCATATATGACCTTAAAAACCTAACAAAGACTAATATAGACTGCGGAAATACCCTAGTTATTGAAAGTGTCATAAATTCAAGGAGACAGTCTAAGAGAAAAAAAAAACCGACCTCCATTGGACAGAACTTTGAAGCTTTAGTTTAGTTTATACATATATTGATGGTCGATGAAAATGGTCGCGATGCCGAAACAGGTCAGAGAATATCTCGAATATATTTTGAAACCAATACTAAGTGTTTTAATCAGTATCATTGTTACTAAGTTTCACCAAGATCTAATCGCGCAATCAGTCGAAACTATTGTTAATGCAAGTTATGTATGGTTGACATTACAAGAATATTTGCGAAGAGACAGAGATATCTTTTAAAAATAAAATTGTAATTACTTAGTTTTCGTAACCATCGTACTTCAAAACGATTCCTCTGGTAACACTTTCAACGACAAAAATATAATTTCTTCTTAAACCACTTGTGAACGGTGACTAATTTCACCTAGTATTCCATATAAATTATAAATTACACAATGGCCTGAATTAATATCAGAGTTTAAAATTGCATGGAATTTAAACCAACAACAATACATAATTTTGCAGGTCTGTTTTGTTTATTGTTCTTCGATTACAAACGCAAAATTAAAGAATCACGCGATCAAAAACGGGCACATCATGCCGGCATAAGGTTGTTAACCCGTTCTCCAGCCCATTCGTAATGGAGCGTCTTCGAAAATTATGCAAATAATCGAGTCAAATGAAAAGGATGGTCCCAACCTACTCCAACTTCTTTTTGTGCCGATGTGCAACATCTTGAGTTAAGGATTGGCATTACGGGGAACGTATGAGCATGTAAATGCAAATGTAAAATTTCTTAAGCACTCGTCCAAAATTTGTGTACATCTTTTTTGTACCTGATTGTTATGGGGTGTTATCAAACAAAGTGGTTTCTTAAAACTCATAAAGTGACACTAGATCTGTTTATAAACAATACGCTCTTCAAAACGTTAAATAATTATAATATTAGTAATGGTCTTGGTAATGGTAGTAATTAGTAATGGTAAATCGAATTTTATGAAAATAGGAGTAAAGCTAAAGTAGAAATAATTAAATGGATTGCTGCAATTAAAGAGGACCTAAGGTCAGCAAATATTTCACAAAGTGAAATTCAGGATAGAGGCTGTTTCAGACACAAAGTGAACGTTTGGAAGGTTGGCCAGAGAGAAAAATGTAGGAAGACTGGAACAACTTGGTCTGATGAAAGGAAAAAAGCTCATAGCGAAAGAATGAAATTAGTATGGGCACAAAGGAAGGCTAACAACAACAAACGCCTCTAATTGTACTTCGCGTGGTCCACTAGGGCCCATACGTGAATAATAATAATTAGTAATGGTAATATGGTAAATATTTAATAATGCTTATTCACATGTTTTCCTGTGATATTTACAATGTTTACGTTCAGATTCCAATTAAATTAAAAATGTCGATCGATAACTTGCTTTTAGGCCACATAACGTTTTATTTCAAAGAGGGCAAGAATGCTGTCGAAATAATACACAAAATTTGTGTCATTTACGGAGAGAGTTCTGTTGGAGAGACCATGCTGCAAAAGTCGTTTGGTCATTTCAGGATCGGAGATTTTGACCTGGAAGACCGGCATTGCTCTGGTCGTCCTTCATGCATTGATGTCGAGGAAATACAGGCCGTAACAGCCGAAGAGTTACACATCACGATCCGTGAGATAGCAGATAAGCTAAATATTAGCAAATCGACCGTTTTTAACCATTTGTAAAAATAGGTACGTCTGCTGATACGATGTGTGGGTCACTCAGTAACTTGGTGAGCGAAATCTGCTAGACCGAATCTCTTCGTGCGAAGTTCTGCCGAAAATAGTTCTTAAGCTCCATTTATGAAGCGGAGAGTAACTGGTGGTGATGAAAAGTGGACAACTACTAAAATAATATACAACTACGTGCAGTGAAAAAATCATGGATATCGCACCCTCAGACTACCATCTATTTCGCTCCCTCCAATATTGAATAAATGGAAAATAATAAAACAATACAAAAGATGAAATACGTGGAGGCGCAAAATAAGGTTCATAGTTAGTTCGCCCTATAAAATTTGAACTAAACATAATAAATAAACCATCTACACAACAAATACAAGTTTTATTATAGATATTTTTTTATTACACATGAAAAATCACATCGAACAAATGACCACCGTTCTCCTGCTCGCAAACATGTGCTCTTCTCACAGCGTTTTCAAGAACTCTTCTCAACATTTCAGGAAATATTGTGGCTGGATATCTCATGCCGGACGTTGTCCTTTAGGTCCCCGATGGTTGTAGAGTTGTTGCCATATACTCTGTCCTTTACCACACCACCATTTATCGATGTGATGCGGTTCGGTAAATGTTGCCGATAAGGTCTATTGTGGTTCGGGCGGTGTGAGCCGTGGCACCATCCTGTTGAAACTACATATTGTGGCCTTCCGGTATCTGCGTCAACAAAATATTATTAATCATTGCCCTATAACGCTCTCCATTGACAGTCTGAGTGACACCTTCTTTATCTTCGAAAAAATAAGGTCCAATGATTCGTTATGGCTGCATTCGATACGTTCAGTTGTTATGACACTCAAAACCGTTACGCAAGCTGAATGCAGGGGTCTCTGTTGAGTTCTTATTGGGTTCTCGCTGTCTCAAAATCGACAGTTTTCTTTATTGACGAAGCCATAAAGCTAGAAATGTGCTTCGTCGGTCATCATCAAAGTGAAAACAAAATTATCATCATTTTCTGCGAAGTTTACGAATACACGGGAGTATTCCACACCAAGTAGTCCGTTTCTCTTCTGGATGAAAGGCTTGGACCAACTGAATCTTGTAGGGAAATAATTTCAAATCTGCCCTTAGAATTCGCTGTAGGAAGCGACAGGCAATCTGCAATTGAGCAGAACGTTATGACCATTTATTTTTTCCTTGAGAACAAATGAAAAATATTGATCACAACGACGGCAGCTGTTCACCGGGGGCACCCGGAAGAAGGTCCTGGACAGAATAAAGCTGCGCGACAAAAGGGCGCCACACAGTTCGTTAATATATCTGATATTAGAAAAGACCCTGGAACCGGGAAGGGGTCTATCTTAAATAAAACTGTTTACTTATTTTATACTTTTAATTCACATAAGCATAACATAACACACTCAAAAAAAAACGACAGAATATTAAAGATATTAAAAGATACAAATTAATATATAACACACATTAAAAGATACAAATTAATATAACTATAAAATAAAAGACAGTGGAAGGTTTAGGGAAGGTGGTTCGCTAAACCTTACCATAGAAAATCAGAAACTAAACAAATTGCTCTAAACTACACGAGCTCGTCTCTATGTTCCTGTATTTATAAAATAGAGGTTACCAACTATATTCAGACAATAGTAGAAAGAAAATATAACTTAAGGGTAATCAAATAGGATCAAACAGCAAATAGATAATTTAAAAATAGTAACGTGGATCTTTATCTCCATACGAAAATATAATAAAAGTGTATTTTTTAAAAATGGTAACTGAGATATTTATCTGTATACGAAAATATAATAGGTAATGAGGTATTTCCATGTATCTAGCATCCCCAACAGTTTCCCTTTCTATTCTACTTCTATTCTAAATTATTCTAAACTATTCTGGAACCATTCTGGTTCGCTGATCAATTGTGTAGCTCTCCATACTTGAATTATTTTAGTGTAAAATTAAAAGAAAAAATAGATGTGTGCTTATGACTACGCGATAGAAGTGGAAACTTCTAATTTTCCAATTTATATATATATATATATATATATATATATATATATATATATATATATATATATATATATATATATATATATATATATATATATATATATATATCTAATTACATTTATGTTATATAATGGATTAGTTCGGAACCAACAACAAGGTGATATTAATATTGTTATCTAAAATTATTTATTCTTATCTATATACCTGTGATGTAATATTACAGGTGAGGTAATATTATTTTGCGCCATCCTGTACAAGCTATCGACTTTTTTTGGCATTCAAATGCCAGTTTTTAGCAAAAAAGGCATTATGGACCACTACGCTGGCAAAAGATTATAAATAATAATTATAATTATATTATAAACTGAATAAATATTTACACAGACTATGTGGGTGCGGGAGTGCGTGTGAGTGTATATGTGTGTGTATGGGGGGAAGGCAACAATACAAACAACCATCCGAGCTCTGAAATCGAACTAACTACCGCTCTAACTGCGGTTTCGACGCAGCTGCGACAAGCCACCGCTCTACCGTCGGAGCCAACGTGACCGACAAAACAAAATCAAAAACCTAATAAATGATATACTAACTGCAGCGATGAGCTGCTTACTGCAGGGTGAATTATAAAATTATCCTTTATCGTTTTTGAAACCCATTCATCACAAATTATCTGCTTCATTCAAAATTATTTAATTTCTCAATTCAAAATCAGCAGCGGCACGACATTATCACATTCTTGATAATACTAATAGATACTGTCAAGAATTGCTATAGAATTTAAAGGAAATTTGGAACGTAGTAGTGTCACTTGTCAAAATCATTAGAACAAACGTTTCATATGGTGAGATAGAGAAAAGGAACACTCTTCTATAATCCTGATAAGTAATACGAATGGTAAAGTTCGAATATGTGTATGAAATATAGAAATGACGGAACGTATCAACTTCCCAACGAAATTTATTCATTTTGGCATTTTGAGCCGGACTTTATTTTAAGTTAGTTCCAAACAACCGAGCCATCAACACTAACTTCTATTATAGAACATATATAATTTTTCTTATACGAAATAATATTCTGCTAGTCACAAATAATAGGTTACAATTTAACTTCTACCACCATGGGAATATAACCCAAACATACACGCTAGAAAATCCAGCATTGTATCTGCAAAGGTTTCGATATTGTCAAATTATTGCATCGTTTAGCATGCAAAAGCAAAAACTGTCCTCGAAAATTAAAATTCTGATCTATCAGGTTCTAGTGAAATCTATTGTATTATGCAGATCTCAGGTTTCATATGAATTTATTTTCAATTTATCTTCACAACAACTGCAGGATTTTCTACTATTTCCAAAAAACTCGTACCTATGGCTCCTGAATCATCATAGTTTTTTAGAAACAGCCCGACACATGAGAAAAATGATATCCTCCTGGATTATTAGTCCGAAATAAATTTCGGGAAATTGGACTTTCTCAACTTTTTCTGACCCATCTCTAAACCCACCACTAATTCAACCTTGTAATATTATATTTTGTAATATATTCTCTACTAGTCCTATTTTGTAGATTTCTAATTTTCTCTTTTGTGGTTTGTCATAAGTGTTAAGATTTAAATTAATTTTTCTGTATTTTTGTTCCTAACTGTTTAATATTTCATTTATTTTTATCCAATCAAATATTTGTATCTGTTGTTAAAAATTGGCATTACAGAGAATATATGAGCATGTAATATAAAAATTAAATTTTATATTTATTAATTATTCGCCCATATATTCATCGTACTATACCCAAGATTGAAACAAAGCTGGATAGTGCCACCGTTGCTCGAAATTGTTGTCACTCATTTTTAAAACACACTAGAAAAATCCGGTTCGTGATAAGAATTGCTACAAACCACTAAGTAACTCTAAAAAATTGAATCTCGCTTTGAATACGCATCAGATATTGACATATCTCCCCTTCAAAGGGAAAAGCAACAGTGTTGCCAAATCAAACGTGAGCCAAAAGTCTTATTACTTCATTTACACATCTAATATAGTTCACAAAAGTAAGTTTATTATTAAGTTAATGCCTGATTATATTAATAAAATTTGTCAATATATCTCATCTATAGTAATAGCCAGAGACCGGACTTGTTTTAACAGATTTCACATTTAACAGACTTCAATTTATGAAAATATTTACATCGCCAAACGGTTTACAAATTAATTTAAGGGTACGCAGATGTTCTGCCCATCAGTGTTTACAGATGATCCGTTTTAATCCTTCGAGGGTATAGAGCACTTGATTCGTCTTCAGAATTAAAATATGCTTTGCAAAATTTTTGATACCGCCTTTTGTTATATACTATATAATATGTACTTCAGTTCAGTGGTTTTAGTAATATTTTTCTTCAGACGAATAATGCCATTGTGAACTTCAGAATGCCATTGTGAACCGCAATGGCATGGCATTTTAAAAACACCAATACTAATACTTTAAAATCATTAAAGAAAAGGAAAATCGATAGGATTTAAATTTCATTTTCGGTGTTATAAAATTTAAAGCCCAGATTGTTTTGCTCACCCAACACGAATAGCTCATTTGTCGAACATATTTAAAAACAATTCTTAAAAAAACTTGTACTTGTGACCTTACAAAATTTAATTAAGAAGAAATGTAGTATAGAGTCTACACGAACATCAGGAAAAATACAGTATTATAATATCAACGGTGAATGTCGAAATAAAACACAAATTATTCAGGTAATTTTAACATCCATGATGTTATTAAATAGACTGTTGAATTTTGGCGTTAAAAAATTCACTACACCTTCGTCGGGGTAAAGTTTAGAGACGTGTTTAATTTAGAGGTACAATTGAACTCGAAAATGTAGTAGTTATGTAGTTATCCAGACCATCCCTATTTGACAACACTTAACTTTTCCCTCTGGGATTATCTATCAAAGATTTGCTCTAACTCTAAACAAAATTCATAGAAAAAGTTACAAACCCACCTCTACAGGAAGGTGATGCCTTGGTTTCCTTTGACGTATCATCGTTATTTCCGAGTGTCCCGATTCCACATACCTTGAAATACCTGAGGGAGTTACTAGAGTTAAACGGTTTTAATAACAAGATTGTTTCTGAGTATATCTCTTTAACAAGATTATGTATGAAGCAAAATTGTTTTCAGCTTAATAACAGGTTTTACGAACAACAAGAAGGAACGGCAATTGGTAATTCTCTGTCACCGTTCTTAGCCAACCTATTCATGAGTTAATTTGAATCCGAGGCGAAAGATGAATTCAGTTATTTTCCGAAGGTATGGTTAAGATATGGGGAGGATTCGATTTAAAAAATGAAAACTTAGATGATATTATTAAGAAATTATATATCTTTTAAAGATTTTTATTAAGTAAATCCCAAAACATAGAATTCACGTCTGAACTCGAAAACAACTATAGTTTATTATTTCTGGATGTTTTATTCAGTGAAAACAATAAAAATAGATTAGATTTTGATATTTTTAGAAAAAAATACCACCACTTCGAGATACATTCCTAATGATTCGAACCCTAGCTTCCAAACTAAGATAGCTAGTTTAAATTTTATGCTAAATAAATTAATCAATTTTCCTTTAAACAAATATAATTATTACAAAGAATTAAAATTAATTAGGGAGGTATCCGAAGTAAACGGGATATAATAAGAACATTGTAGATAAATGAATTAGAAAAAAGAATCATCTACTTTTTAAAAGGATTAGAACAAAAATAAATTCATGGTAATACCGTTTGATGCCCAATTAACACGAGAGCCAGACAAAATTTTGAAAAAAGTTATTAAGGTTGTGTAAAAACCATATAATAAATTAAGAGTAGTCCTGGGTAATTAATAAGTAGATCAACGTGAAAAGTCGGTGATTTACAAAATTAGTTGTCAAGATTGTGATCGAAGATATATTGGACAAACAAAAAAATCCATTTTTGCGAGAGTTAAAGAACACATTGCCCACATGGGGTAAATGATATGGGAGAAATTAAAAATCTTGTATTACCCAACATGCAATCGAACATGACCACAATATAGATATTAGAAATTTAAGACTGGTAAAAAAGTGTAAATAACAATAGGGCTTTGGATGCGTATGAAACCATTCAAATAGAAAAATGTAAAAAAAATCATGACCCGGGATAAAGGACCTGTTCCGTTCAGTCAACTTTTTCAATTATTAATGTAAAGCTCAGTAAACTTCAAGGTTCATGATTTTTACACTATTCATTAGGTAGGGTTATCATATAAATAGAACATAGTTTAGTTTTAGAATCAGATTAAATCATCTCCTCATGATGCTGACATGATTAGCGAAACGTGCGTCGAGAAGTTTCAAAAAGTGATTTGGTGTTTAGTTGTAAATCTCTTCGAGTTTAATGTGAATATACCGTCAAAATTATTACGCAAAAAAAATATTGTTGGTTACTAATTTAATTCAGTAATGTGTGACAAAGGGTTCAAAAAGGCCAATTCTGATATTATACCCGGATAGTAGATATTTTTATGGTCACAGAATTTCTCAAAAATGACATTCGGCTTAATTCAGCTGAAGTGCTAAAGGATCAGTTTGAGTTTTTTAAAAAATAATAATACAAGTAAGAAACAAAATATTTCCATTAAATATAATTAAATTATTTGTAGAGTGTCCCGCGAAAATTACGGTGATAAAGCTATAGGTTATATTCAATTTAACCCCAAAAATTGTGTTTGCGCGGTGAAAGAACTTGTATGTCCAGAACATAGAAAAACTAAGAAAACCTCAAGACACTCAAGATCACGATTGTGTAGCTTCAGCAGATAATAAATACTCAAACATAAAACAATTAATATAATGTTATTAATAATAATCTTTCTTATATATCTGATGACAGGTGGTTGTAAAAATTTGATGTTATTTTAGGATTAATACGTCGTGCTGCTTGGAACCAGTGATTTCGATGTTGAACATCTTGTGGCACATTTAAAACTATTTTTTCGGGAGTTGTTTTTGTAGTATTTGCACAAAATGGTACGAAATAGGCACGATAACTAATTAGATTTGACATTTTCAATAAATTTATCAATATACTGATGATAATAACAAGAATAAGTTGATTAAAAACTAAACCCCCTCATATCAGCTGTCTGTAATATTGAGGGAAAATAAACATGGTGACGCCACACGCATTCGGTTTTTTTTTCGGGAACTGTCGGCGCGTCATCGGTATTAGGTTTAAAAACATATTTTCAGTTTGATATAACTTTTTAATTATAAAGAAAAAAATTAAAATAATTTTGTTATAAAACTTATATATGATATTTCCATATATGATTTTTTTTTTCAAAACCCTAATTGTTGACACTCAAGCGGACAACGACCGAACATTTATTTCCGGAACAGAGCCCAGGTAGCGTCTTCAGTGGCAACCACCAGCAACCTGGTCAGCGTCTGTTCTCCCAAAGGGTGTGGCTATACACCACGCTCCAGGAACTAACTATAAGCTTAGAAGCAACCCTGACTGGTGCAAGTAATAGCAATGATACCCCATTCCACCCGTCGACAGACGGCAACCGGGTACTCGGATTCTGGGGAACCTGGACTTTCACGATTTCAAAAAAAGTCGGACCTTTCCGGCAAATTTCATTTATATACATTACATACATTGGCACCTTCAACATCAACACGCTGATCAAATCAGGAAAACTTCACAACCTAATTTCAGAACTTGACAGGCAAAAGATATTTGTGCTTGCCCTACAAGAAACACGCATCACGGATGAGGACACGGTGGACTACGGGACAACAAGAAAGACCCCAAGTCTACAGAAAAATTCTGGGCAACACTAGAGAAGAAAACGGCAAATGTCCCAAAGGATGGCATCAAAATGTTGCTGGGCGACTTTAACGCACAAATCGGTAGAGAGAAAATCCATCAGAAAACCGTAGGTAAATTCCCCGGTCACAAATTCACGAACAAGAACGGTACAAGACTCATCGAACTATGCCAACAGAATAACCTGAAGATCATGTCAACATCCCTCCACGAAAACAGAAGACATGCAGATCGCCTATACCACATAATGGGGAATTCCAGCTAAACCACGTTGCAATTTCATACCCACCACAAAGAGAAATCCAAGATGGCGCAGAGGCGCGAACATTGACTCAGAGCACTACCTAACACGAGTCAAAGTGAAGTTCGCCTCAAGGAGAATGTATTAGAATAAAGCACATCTACAGAAATTCGACAAGAAAAAGATCAAGAAATCCAACATAAGAGAAGAATGGGAAAATGAACAGGCAGATACATGGGAAAAATTCCACAAAAAAAACTTACACAAAAAGCACAGGAACTAATCCCATTGAAAAAGAACACCAAACATCCTTGCTGGGACTCGGATGCGAAAGTGCTTTGCAGCGACGCAAACGAGCATTTCAGAAGTACAACACTAAAAAATCCCCAGAAAGTCAACAGTTCTTTGACGAAACTGGAAAACAGACCGCAAAGGTTATCAGCCAAACTGAGAGGAAGTACATGACAGAACAAGGACTCGATCTCAAAACACTACGATTGATTAAGCAGATACTGACCGACACAACCTCTAAAGTACTTCTCCCATAAAAAAAATTATGGGAGAAATTTCCCAACCCTTCCTGACCAAAACCAGAGTACGCCAAGGAGATGGGTTATCCCCACTCCTCTTCACCCTGGTCCTAGACAAAATCATAAGGGAATGGGAAAAAGAACTGAAAAATCAAGGGTACTGGAAACCAATACGACTTGGACGACCAAAAAACAACATAGAACTATCATGCCTAGCCTTCGCAGACGACCTAGCCATACTCGCAGACAATGAAAAAATGGCAACCAAGCAGATAGAAGTCCTCAAGGAATGTGCAGGGAAAGTCGGCCTACAAATTTTCTTTCAAAAAACCGAATTCTTCTGCTTAAAAAGATGTCTAAAATTTTGAACACCAATTACGGCAAGATAAACGGGTCACTTCATATACCTGGGCGAGAATCTCGAACCCACAGGAGGAGAGAAGATAGCACAGAAGACTCGATTACAGAAGATGAAGAGGGCATACAAGACACCCAAATTATGAGGAAAATTCTCGGCCCAAAACTGACAGAGGAAGGATACAGACTACATTCTAGAAAAACCACAGAGAGAATATCCAACGTAGCGGCGGACATAAGAAAGATAAGGTTGAAACTCCTATGGACATATCAGTAGACTCCCACCGACAAGACTCACCAACAGAATTCTTACATACATACAAGGAGTCAAGTCAACAGTGCCATGGATCGCACAATTCAAAGCTGATTTGGGAAAGGCACAAATGGGCCCGACAGAGATTGAGGATAGAAGGACGTGCAGAAACAAAATTCATATGTGGAACGTTGCATCGGAGTGCGAAGTTTCGAGGAGATCGGGGACAAGGTGGACGAAGGAGAGAAAGAGAATCCACGGAGAAAGGATGAGAGAGGTGCGGAGGATCAGAAAGAACAGCCAAAAATGAGTCTGAATACTTTGCATGATCCAACCGGGTCTATACGTACCTAATAATATATATATATATATATATATATATATATATATATATATATATATATATATATATATATATATATATATATATATATATATATATATATACAGGATCACCAGGATCGCCATTTTTGAAATAGCCTTTCTTTTGAACGCCAAAACTGTCTCGATTACTTTCAGGAAAGAGGACAAAATAATTGTAATCACTACTGTTCATAATATCGATCAACTGACATTAAATAGCCAGAAACAACAGAAGAATATCAAACTGACTGATACACCTAATAGTAAAGGTTTGATTGTGATCACTTTTTCGCACAAAAACAAAAGCCTGACACACACTAACACTTTCCCGTTCGGGCTTTTCTTCCACCATTCCTCCCACTTCTTACGTCAGCCAAGTGTCTCCTGTTGCATCGCGAATGCACCGGTACGGCCAGCGGCCGCTACCCAGCAGTATCGCAGTACCGTGGCGACATCGACCTGGTTCGCACCGTGGTACCGCTCGCGAAAGCTCCCCAACAACACTAAGACAGCGGTCACTCGTTCGTACCGTAATTTTTCGACGCGCTTGCAGGTCAGTGCTGCTGCTACTGCTGCTGTCGCCGTTCGCTAAACCAGATCGAGTTTAGTTTTACCTTGTTCAGTTCGGAAACATCGTTAAAAAGTGGTCGATATTTATTTTGACGGCGTGATTTGTGTCGTTATTGGGAATCGTGACCTTGGAAAAGGTAACGTTTAACCGACTTACATACTACACGCCTCAAGAAATGAGTCAGTTACTGTACAGGACGGTTCTTGTTATTTCCGATCCGACGTATTGATAATCACATAAAATACACTCTACTACATGCAAATTTCGTTTAAAATATTTTCGTATCGACACAGATAGCTATAGCTATTCATCTTTGATTAATAAAATAATTTTTAAGCACTTGTTCTTAAATAATCTTATAGTCAAGTTATGTCTGATGTTATATATGATATATTATCTGATATATATATATATATATATATATATATATATATATATATATATATATATATATATATATATATATATATATATCTATATATATATATATATATATATATATATATATATATATATATATATATATATATATATATATATATATATATATATATATATATATTTATATATATATATATATATATATATATATATTTATATATTTATATATTTATAACAGGTGAACTCCTGAATGGTTTGATATTTTTTATCGACCCAAATTCCTCAGCTATATTTCTTCACAAACCCATTAAGCCAGAAGTGCACTTTATCGGAAAAGATTATTTGTTCCTCAATTCGGTCTCCAGAATGCATTCCACCAGACGAATTATTTGTATTTCCAGATAAAATTATAAAATTGCAGACTTCTAGTTGTCATTGTGCCTCATTTTAAAGTTCTGACACTCTTATTGGACAACCCTTTACATCAAATCTCAAAAATTTCATTAACTCTTATTGATAAATAATACTGCACCCCGTTGTTACAAATCTCCTGACGCTTCTTAACCATTTCAGGCACTAAATAACCTTCCATCCCTCTGTGAAATATCTAATCTCAAGACCAAAAATATCTGGCCTTTTTTTCTGCAAGCGCCAGTATTCTTGCTCCGCGAAGTTCAAAAATCTGGCCACAATTTTTTCGAACTGTAGGTTTGATTTATGTTGTATGTACGTATATGGACATATTCTGGTTCATATTTAAGACCCAATTTTGTCAATTTAATCAAGATGAACTCTCTATTCATTTGTAAAAATCCAAGTTACGAGGAAGGTTTATAAATTATTATCTCAAATATATTATACAAGCAGTTAACCAAGAAATGGAAAGTTTTGAGGATGTTATTAGTGCTTACTGTATCAAATTTTTGCTTTTATTATATATATATATATATATATATATATATATATATATATATATATATATATATATATTAGATGCGCAAAATTCTGAGAGTGGAAAACGTTTTATTTTCTGATGATTCTACTTTTACTCTTCATGAGCATGTCAATCGCCAGAACTGTCGTTATTGGTCGAGAGAAAATCCTCACTGGATGCGGGAAATTCACACACAAAGACCTGAAAAGATTAATGTCTGGGCAGGTATTATAGATCAATGGGGTAAATTACTGAGACTTTCTCCAAAATCAACTAATTCCAAATTTGTACCCTAGTAGAAGAAATCCTCAATTGCTAGGCGACACAATTTGGTTCCAACAAGATGGAGCACCCCCCATTATCAAGTTAATGTGCGGCAGTACCTCGATAATGTGTTTCCAAATCGATGGATTGGGAGGAGAGGGCCACTAGAATGGCCACCAAGGTCCACGGACCTCACTCCATTGGATTTTTTTTATGGGGAAATCTTAAAAGCGCCCTATACAAAACCAAGCCACAAGATCTAAATGATTTAAGACGACGCATTACCGACAGCATTAGGTCAATTACGCCACAAACATTAAATAATGTCAGGAATCAGTTTTACTTGAGGTTGGGGTGTTGCCAGGACGTCCAGGGTTCACAATTCGAGCATTTGTTATATTAAATGTTTTAAATAAAAAATTTATACAAAAACTAAATAGTTGAAATTTCCACAATTTTGTTTACACTGTTAAAAAAAAGTGTAGTTGCCAACGAAAACCTTTTTTTCGAACGAAAACCTTTTATACATGTGTCATGTAACAAAACATGTAACAGAGGCCAATACCATCTTTCTATTGTGTGTTGTAGCGAATTTCTGTAATCAAATAATTTTCAAAAAAAAATCAAAAAAATCAGTTAATTTTTGCAATAAATCTGAAAACACTTAATATTTCTGAAACAGTTGAAGATAAGTCTAGGATATTTTACATGAAATATGTCTAGAATTTCCTGAAGAATCCAAAAATTAAATAATATACAGGGTGTTGTATTTAAAATAAGAAAGTTGGTATTGGCCACTGTTACATGACACACCCTGTATAAAAAAAATTTGTTGAAAAAAATGCGCATCTAAAAATATTTATTAACGAATTTATTTCATTTGGCTGGGACTCACGGTATATATATATATATATATATATATATATATATATATATATATATATATATATATATATATATATATATATATATATATATATATAGATAAAACAATTCATTAATAATCATTATATTCTCAACAACATAAATTGCAGCTTAGCAGCTTATCTTAGCTTTATATAAAATGACTAATCTACATCTTTATTAGATATTTTATACGATATTAAACACCATTAAACACCACCAGAACAAATTGCATAAATAATAATAATATGAAAAGACTAATAGATAACATTTTAAGAAAAAAATTCTACAACAATGCTAAAGGATTATAATAATAAAAATGCTAAAAGAAGTCCAGAAGATGAAGCGGTGAACAATCACTGTTAGTTTTTATATTTTAAATCGTTTATTCATCAAGATTATTGGAGTTTAACCCGGATAACGGGAGAAAAGCATGGTGATGCTCCCCTAATTTAATTGGCCATGTAGATCCATAGCTTCCGGGATTAACAGCGCCTGACGTCGTTTTGTTCATTCTTTAACACTATGTGATCTTTTTCCTGTTTTTCTCAATTTTTTACATGCTTATATTAATTTTATACAGTGACATACATTAGTTGAATTGCGGAAGATTATATGAAAAAAATTACATATTTCTTGCTCTACAAACTTGCATAGCTTGCCTTCAAAGTTCTGCATCTAACATATTTTAACATTATTTTTATCTCATCTACTATACGTCCTCGTAAAGTAGATGCATTGAAGGTTGCCATTCTCGACGAAATAGCATCTGTGCGAAAAGAACAAAAAAAGGCATGTGCGATACATAACTTTGAAGAGAGGCTCATAAGTTGTGAACAGTTCGTTTGACGTTGATGATTATATATATATATATATATATATATATATATATATATATATATATATATATATATATATATATCATCACCATCATCAGCCTGTATCGATCCACTGCAGGATGAAGGCCTCTTCAGCATGCTTCCAACTTTCACGGTCCTGGGTTTTCCTTTGCCACTCGGGTCCAATATACTTAACGATGTCATCAATCCATAGTGCTTTCGGTCTTCTTCGCGGACGTTTGCGATCAAGCGGTATCCACTCCAGGATTGCTTTGGTCCATCTGTCGTCCCATCGCCTCGCTATATGGCCTACCCATCTCCATTTCAATTGCTTTACTCTTCCAATGATGTCACAGACTTTTGTTTATTCCCTGATCCATGCGCAGGACTTTCTGTCGCGTCTTGTAATGCCAAGCATACATCTTTCCATTTCCCTCTGTGCCACCCAAAGTTTTTGAATTGATTGCGATGTGAGTGTCCAGGTTTCACTTCCGTATGTCATAACCGATAGAACGCACTGACCGAAGACTTTTCTTTTTAGGCAAAGTGGGAGTCTGCTCTTAAACACTATGTTGAGCCTAACAAATGCCTGCCAGCCACATTTAACACGCCGTTCCACCTCCCGGGTGGTATATATTTATTTATATATATATATATATATATATATATATATATATATATATATATATATATATATATATATATATATATATATATATATATATATATACACGAGAGTAGAGTGAAAAGTCAGAAACTTAAATTATTTTTTTCGAAATCGAAAATTAATTTATTTTTCGTAGTCTCATTAAGGCCGACACAGTTCACCCGACAATATTTTATGGCCCCCTTCCTCTGTCGAAAATAATCCTCTGTTTCGACGATGATCTCTTCATTTGACGTGAATTTTTTTCCAACCATCAATTTTCCATAACTCTCCGTAAGTTCGATATAGTTATAATATAGTATAGTACCAAATAGTGCCGAATAATGTAAAATAATTCTCTGTTTCGGCAATAATGCCCTGTTTCGAATGAGCAGGTCTGAGCAGGAATGAGCAGCATTGTCGCGAGGAAACAGCACTTTTTTTCACCAAATTTTTCCATCGCTTTTACCAACTATCTAATAAATTTGACCTTATGAATGCTGCATAATAAATCCAGGTAATGTGTATCTTCCATTCCCAAATAGCCAATGAAGATAATGGCTTGCGAAACCCAGAAACAGTGGCTGACATTTCTGACCGATAGAAGTACTTTCGCCTTGTTCGAGCAAAACCCACTGTTTAGACTGTTTCTTGATTTTTGGCGTGTAGTGATGAATCCAAGGTTCATCAATAGATACGAATCGCAGCAAAAATGTCTTCGGATTACGCTTATACCTGTAAGACAAAGACGGTATCCAGCATACTGATAGCAATGATAGCATACTTGACAGCAATGTTCCGCATGGATTTTCCTGAACTCTTTACCATATCAACAATCATTCTAACCTTCAGTCTGCAATTGGCCATAATATCATGGATTTTGTTTACCCTTTGCTCAGTAGTAACCTCAACGCGGCTCCCTGAGCGCTGAGCGTTACTTGTGCTATTTCAACCATATAGAAACTCAGTAAACTAAGTATGAACCGTGAAGTGTAAAGGTGCAGAATTCCCATTATAGTTGTCCGATGTTTCTTCTGTTTGCACGATGAATTTTCCACGCAGTACGTAATGTTTAATCAACGTTTTTGCCATAATAGAAAAAATATCGAATTTATCTGCTTTCTAAGGCTGTTAATACAAAACTAAATGTCATATCGGCTTGAAATTCATAGAGCGTTACTAGAAAAACAGCTACTTTTCAGAAATATAATCACTTTTGCGATCGCATCTATCGGAGAAGTCTCTGACTTTTTACTCTTTCTTCCTATATGAGTTCTTCATTGATTTTCAATATAAAATAATTACACAATTATTATTATACATTTATTGTTAGTATATACAGTTATAAAAATGTATATAAATGGCTTTTAAATTAGAAGTATCAGTTATAACCTTCTATAAATAGTTAACATTACATATTATATAACCCCTATGTAATATATTTTTATTTTAAAAAATTTACTTCAAAATACATTCAAAAAAAACTTTTCAAATAATCGTAGTATTTTTCAGATAATTAAATAAAAAACTTTTTTCCACTAAATGGCGTCTCTGGTTTGTTTCAGGTGGTAGATTCAAGGGCAAGAACTGGCGCTGATGGTTCCGTGCAACAGCAAGCCAGCAGGCAGCTGGAAGTGTTTCAGAGCAGAGCTGCAGGGGCCCACGTACAGGTGGTAAAAACCAAAACCGTCAGCAGCAGCAGATGGTCAGGGAAATTGGATGCTGCCACTAAGAATCTAATTGGAGGGGGATTCGAAGACCTGCAGGTAGATAATATTATTCAGATATTATATTTTGTCGGATATTTGTAAATCTACCTAAAAATTAAAGTGGCAATCTAGATTTCTACAACAATTTTAGAAGAGTGGCTACAATTCAAGATGATATTGCATATCGTGATGCAAAACTTAATCTATAAAATAACTACAAAATTTACACACAGTTACTGACACTCTGTAAATCTGACAATCGTAATGGAAGTTGTTCCTTTCCTCGGAAAAATTTTGAAGTTTTAAAGAGAACTATAACGGTGATTCACGGTGGATGGCACATTAGACGTTCATGGAGAACGACTTGGGGTAATGATATTAAATTTTGGGTACTTATGTAAATGAACTTGAACTCTCTATTTAATATATTTTCTGCGCTGCAGTGTTGCCAGATGTACTCGAAACTGATTTCAACTTCGTTTTTTAAATGGAATACCCTATATGTTAATACATTTCTAGATTATGTGAAGCATTTTAAAACTTTTTATGTAAGATATAATATAGCTATCTTGACAAACATCCCTGAATAAAAAAAATATTTTTTTTACAACCAGCATAACTAGATACCTGAATTTTTGAATGCAGCTCGTTAATAGGTTGCTTTACGACAATGTGACATGGAAATTAATTTATCGTATACAGAGCATTTACAAATAAAGCCCTTTTGATTTGAACTTAAACATTTATGTTATGTAGGAATTTTAAATGTAACACTCTGTATATTGTAGTGGAGCACAAAAGAGCAATACATTCTATATCTAAATCAAAAAACCAAAATAATGCAATTAAAGCAGATAACGGTTTAGATTATTTTAATAGACAATAAAACAAAATTAAATTTAGAAACATAATATTATGTAAAAAACTTTTTATAGCAAATGTTCGAAACGCTGACCGTTTACCTCCTAACACTTCAAAATTCTAATATGGAGCCCTTCAGTGACGGCTCTTCTTATCTCAATAGAAACTAAGGTTGCGAATGCTTGATGTTCACCTAATGTTCTATCTCTTCTCTAGTGTTTACTAGCATTTTGTAGATAATATATTTTACAGTACCCCAAAGATAGAAGTTAAATCTGCTGATCTCGGCGGCCAATTCCACAGGCCCAAGCGCCTGAATCACCTGTCTTAGAATAGTTCATAGAGTTACCCGCGTACTTCTTCCTTAAAGTGCACAGCTGCAGCATCAAGCTGCACCATGTACTGTTGTTACTATTTCTAGATAATTTCGTGAACTTAACTGTTCATCGTAAATAAAGTATCGAGTATGTTTGTCCAAGATTAAAGTAAAAAACATTTATTATTAAAAAACTAAATTTATCTTGGTATGCGGAATCCCTGATAAAATGAGGATTTTTATTGACCCAGAAGTGACAGTTTCCTCTGTTAAAAACCTCTCTCGAAAATTTAGACTCATCAGTCCAGATTATAACATATAGGGCCTTCCATTTAAAAAAAAAAAGTTGATATTAGCTACGAGTAGATTTGACAACACCTCTTCGTAGAAAATATTTTAAATGTTTATTTTGCTCATGCAAAATTGCATGAGCAAATGCTCATTGCAATTTTGCATTGCAAATTGCTTGCTCATGTTTTGCTCATGTTTATTTATATTAGTATCTAAAATTTCAAATATTTAATTTAAGTAGTTCTCCATAAATGTCTAGAAGTTTTATGAAAACTCATTCTCGTCGTTTTTTTCTCATAATCTTTTTTCTTGATTTAGATTTGGTTAACTGGGTTTTAAAAATATATCTACCCATTGAGACACCCTCCTTAATTCTACATAGTATGTTTATACTGACACTTAATCCTTTGTAATAATGCATTCCAAAATATTTCTTATGGAAAATATGTCAATGGAAGGTGATACTGCCCGGGAACTGGAACGTCGTGTTAAATGTGGCTGGCAGGTATTTGGCAGACTCAGTATAGTGTTTAAGAATAAACTCCCACTTTGTCTGAAGAGAAAGGTTTTTGATCAGTGCATGCTACCTGTTTTGACATACGAAAGTGAAACATGGACACTCACATCAGAATCAGTTCAAAGGCTTCGGGTAGCACAGAGGGGAATAGAAAGGTGTATGCTTGCCATTACGAAGCGAAACAGAAAGACCTGCATATGGATCAGTGAACAAACGAAAGTATGTGACATCATTGGAAGGACGAAAAAATTGAAATGGAAGTGGGCAGGCCATATAGTGAAGGGATATAGTGAATAATTATGTTTGTCAACGGGATTTTCCTAGTGCGTTCTGAAAATGAGTGACAACAGTGCGCTTTCAGTTTTGTTTCAGAGGCACTGTTCGACGGAAACTTTTACCAAAACTTCCACATCCATATCGAAGCAGTGTTTTATAAATGGTCTAGGTTTCTTGGTGGTTTAAGATATTCTCAGAAGGCCGCGACTCGATTGAAGATGAACCCCTCAGCGGGAGTGCTTCAAATGCAAGTAGCGATGAAAATGTCCACAGAATACAGGATATTGTGCATTCTGATCATCGATTAACGGTCAGAATGATCGGGAAAGAGTTGAATTTAACTCACCCTCAACCCTCCATCAGATTTTGATCAATAAATTGGGTATGAAGAAAATCTGCCCGAAATTTGTTCGGAAAAAAACAAAAAAAGCATCTAGGCACCAAAAAAATATTTTTTCTTGTAGGCCTGCGTTATCAGCATCTTATCAATTAAACTCTGCGTTGAAACGAAAAAGTATCATATTAAAACAACAATAGGAGGGCCAGATCGCCTCTCTTCTACTCACCACTTTCGTAGATTGTTTTTAATAATATACATAGTGTTTTCAAAGTTCAGTCATCTATTTTAACAGGTTGTAGAACTTGTAAAAATAAGTTTTTTTATATAAATGATTTTTTCCAAAAATCATTTATATAAAAGTTGCTAAATAAAGAAGTTATTAACGGTTACAAAATGTGAAAACAGACGTGACTTTTTGATGTTGCTAGGCGCCATCTGACATATACATATATCGTAAAATTTGACATTGTTGACTATATACGTACTCATAACGTTTTGTCATACGGACCCTATTTGTGTTGTTTAGTGACTTGAAAATTTCATCTCCGTCAAAAAATGTGGATTATCTCAGAAACAGTGCATCGATCAACTCACTTTGACTTTTGGCGATGAAGCACCATCTAAAACCATTGTATATCATTGGTTCAATGAATTCAATCGTGGCCGTCGTTCCTTCACGGACGAATTTTAAGAAGGTCGTCCAAAATCGGTCGTTGTGCCTGAAAACATCGATATTGTGCGCCAACTGATACAGCAGGATTATCATGTGACATACCGTGAGATTGCGACATCCCTGGGCATTAGTATGACGAGCATACACAAGATTTTATGTGAACATTTAGCCGTGAAACAGATATGTGCGCGTTGGATTCCGCATAATTTGATAACAGTTCAAAAAAAGGCTCGTGTCGATTGATGCAAAGAAATGAAAAAATACAATCGTGGTGTATCAATAGCCGTGTATAACTTCTACAAAGTTCACAAAGTTTGTTGTAACAAACGTTGTGGCGCAAAAAACACTTCGAAGCAAATGGTCACCTATTTTTTTTTTCGATATATGGGCATGTGGCTACAGTGCCAGTAGAGAATCGTAGAATGGTCAATTCTTAATGGTACTTCAGCATTTGTTTACCAGAAGTCTTTGAAGAAATATGAAAAAGCAACCAGCGACGCAGGATTGAATTATTTTCAGCATGACAACGCTAGCTCTCACACATCGGAGCTGATGATGGATGGACGGATAGCTGATTTGCCACCCAATAATTTATTTGTGTTCCCGTCCTTGAAGAATAAACTACGTGGTCAACCATTTTCGCCGCCAGAAAAAGCGGTTAATGCGTTCACAATGCATGTTTTGGAAATACCTCAATCATAATGAAAAAAGTGCTATGAAAATTGGTTCAAACGTATGCAAAAGTGTATCAATCATCGTGGAGGATATTTTGAAAAATAATAAAACCATTTTTTATGATAACTATTTGTTTTTATTTATTATTCCGGATACATAAAAAAAAAACCGTCGTAAAACAATGCATCCACCCGTTCGTCCACCGTTGCAACAGAGAAATTGAATGTTGCAACCAAATCATCCCCGACAGAGGAATATTTTGCAGAGTTCGACAATTCGTACTTTTTGGAAGTTTGAAAATCAGCAGGCGAAATGTATAGAACTAGTTGAGATTTTATCGATTTTCGATTTAAAAAAATATATTTCATTTAAAAAGTATCTGACTTTTCACTCTAACCCCGTATAACCACACTGTATACTCGAAACATCTCGAAAAATGTGATTTTGTAGTAAACCCTAATAAAATATATAGTACGTGTATTTAACATTTTCACAATATACAATTGCGACGTGTTGTACAAACCTTTCTTTCTACTATTTAGTAGTCTTCAAATGGTAAATATATTTTATATTGTGCAGTTCCTTACAAATGTCATGTATTGCATTGTAATTTAGTACACAATATATTGCACAAAAAAACCTTTACTTTCTTTTCTTTGATTTTTTTGTAATTTATGAGTAAATTCAGTACAGTGCATGAGTAAACTCATTGGGTATAAATAATTTATGTCAAGACAAAGTCGTGCATATCTAAAATAAAATTTGGCATTGAAACAATGAAATTAAACAGCTACATTTTAGAAATTTAACAAGTTAGATGTTAATAAATCCAAATTTTTGGCCACGATTGTGAAAGTATCGCGTATTTTAATGAATAGATTTTTCTAATTAACGTCAAAATCAAGTAATGGTGACGGTAATTGTTAATTATGCTAAAATATTCAACTCGAAGAGATTCATAATTCATTGTATTAAACACCAAATATTTTTTTTTTAATTCGACGCACATTTCGCGAAATTCATGCGTAATTCGCGTAATCATGTTAGCACCATCAGAATTAACTCTAATTCTAAAACTAAATTGTTCTATTTATATGACAACTGTAGGGGAGGTTCGGGCAAAGTGAACACCTTAAGCTTTCCGTGATTATTACCGATAATGAATAACAGAGAAAATTAAAACAGTTATTTGAGATTAGTCTTACTTTCTAAACGCCTTAACAATTTTCCTTAGTTCTAGTTTAATTAGTTGCTATAAATCAAATTACTAAAAATGTCAAGATATTCACTTTGCCCGAGCCCCCAGGTAAAATGAATACGGCATAAGGGCAAAATATATAACAACAAAGAAATCTTTATAAACGTAAGTTATCTACTAACAAAATAATCTGTAACATTTCGAAAAAAAAACATCAAAATCAAAATTTTAGGTAAAAAATCTAATCAATATAATTATGGCAAATGTAATCATCATTGGCTTCAAGTGCTGAACACTTTACACGACACCATTCATTACGTGATAATATACATTTCATCGTATGCAATCTTTAATTGTATTTCCATCTTCTTCAATATATATTTCACCTCAGAAAAAGCACAAGATATCTTCGACTCGATTTTCTTCTGACTTCTAGCTTCTCTAGATAATTTCTTGATATTTTTAACAGCCTTTTTGTTTTCTTTGGCAATCTTTTGATTTTCTTTAACATTCTTCTTAAGAATCATAGTTGAATCGTTATCTAGCTTCTTCATAACATTCTTAACTTTCGCTTTTTCAAATTTTTGCTTCTATCCTTTTTTAATAGATGTACTAGTTAGTATTTCAAATTTTTATAGTTTTCGTTTACGTGCTGTTCTTTGTTTAAATGGCTGAGATATAGGTGTTAATTTCGAAGGGCTGTAGTAACTCATTGAACATCCAGGTTTAGGTAGTCACCGGCGTGACCATCAGTGCTATGAATTTCTTTTGGGAACTCTGATCATATTGTGGTGAGAGAATCTTTGTGGGCTTCATATATTTCAAGAGCAGAAGTTTGAGGCCAAGATGGACTACGGACAACGCCATCTGATAGCTCAGGTTCATCAATCCCTTTTAGTGAATGTATAATTTCAGCAGGATTCAAACAATGCTTGCTGGAGAATGTGGCACCCATAGCCGATCTAGCTGATTGATTACTACATGCTTTTGAACATCCAGGTTCTGGAAAATCACCACAAGCATCGCTATGGATTTCCGGGCAAGCTCCAGCTCGAGAATTCAAATTGGATCTGCCTGCAAGTACGTCAGCTGGTTCAAAATGTTCATCACTGAAAGCGTATTAGTTTACTGGTCAAACTGCAGGTCGTTCAAATTTCAGCAGTTTTTGGTGGTAGCAATCTCTCTTTCAAAGTATTGTCCAACAATAGTATGACCTTTTTATCAGCTGTTGAGCGGACTTATTCTACGAAGAAATGCATCCAATTCAAGGAAACTTCGCCTCATATCCAATCATTTGGAGTACAAGTGCCTTGAGTTACTGGCGGAGTTCCATCTTGGCTGCATCTTACTTCTTGCAAAAAATCAGAAATAGTGGAACAAAAGATCCAACCGCTTTACAGCAGCCGATGACCGTTGTCAATTGGCCGCGCTCTGCGCTTGCAATCATGCCAACCTGTTTTTTCTTTTTACTTAGAGGACTTTTGGGGGCTTATTAATGGTCGTTGATATCCCGGTTTTATCCATGTTGTACAATCTATAACAGCTTCAAGATTTTCATAAAAACGTCTTACTTCGCCCAGCTTGTATCATTTTGCTTTGGCAACAGATGTTGCTTCAGGGATTCTCAGAATTAAGTCAGTATGACGGGACAGATTGTAGCCAATCATCTCCAGCTCTTTTATATCTACCCCAACTTGCTTTGTTGCTTTTTGCGTATATGAATGTTAAATTCTTAAATTAATCGCGAGTAAATCCAAAGAACACCGAATCCATGTCTTTAAAATAAGTCACTTTCTTGGTCGTCACTGTAACCAAGTGACGTTGAAAGTTGTGAAAGTGAAAGTTGTGGAGAAGAAGTTCCACTTTTGACGTTCCTGTATAAGTTGAAGTATGCTGATCTAAACTATTTTCCTATTTTTGATGGATTCTCCAACTTTATATATATGCAGTACTGCTTGCATGACATCTTCACTCCAAAAACCTTACGTCGTCTTTTTTTTATATTTATTCACCATCTGAAATAAAATATGCAGATTATTATATATTATGAAATTATTTACGATCACCGGGCAAAGTGAATACACAAAAACACAAATCGTCACCTCTTGGATGGCGCGTGATACGGCCACCAAAGTATTTGCCACGCACTGGGCGACGAGAATGAACGTAGCTATAGTAACGTGACGACTGGCAAACGAATAATTTGAGAGTGTTAAGGGGGGTATTCGCTTTGCACGGACTTCCCCTACATAAAGAAACGTGTAAAAATCATGAACCGTAAATTTAAGTAAGCGTCCAATTTGCTATTTGAATGATTTCATATGCATCCAAATCCCGCTTAATTATTTCACGTTTAACAAGTCTTAAGATACTGTTTTTATTATGGTTATCTTTGAGTACATATTGGGCAACACAAAATTTCTCATTTCTCCCTTCTATGGTTATCTATGGTAATGTGGGTAATATCTTCTTTATATCTCCTCTATATGATCAGTCACAATCTTTATTGCTCTGCTTTATCCGTTGGATTAACCAGGACTTCTGTTAACCTTAATATCCTTCTGATGTTACCCTTATGGTAATGTCTTCCTTAGTCCACTTTTTCAAAATGTTGTCTAGTCCTCAAGTTAATAGGACATCAAACGGTTTTACCATGAAATTATTTTATTATGATCTTTAAAGTAGATTATTTTTTCAACATGTTCTTAGGTAGCGAATATTTAGGTAGATGACCACGGAAATTGATAAATGGATTTATATAGCAAACAAAATGTACAATGGACTAAAAAAAAACAATTTGCATCAATTCTTTATACTGTATAAAGGTTTCTCGTAATTGGTGAGGATTTTCGTATGACCAACATATATTTTTTTATTCTCAAAACCCAAAAGGTGAAAATGTGCTCCATCAAAGCGAAGAAAGTAAGGAGTAAGACTTCAAATATTGATGCAAAATGTATCGTAAATTCATGTCCAAAATGTTCAATGAAATTGCATGACGATGAGCAGAACGCCGTCAAAATTACGTCGAGTGAGAAGTTCTCACTCTTCTTATGTTTGTAGTCGTACATACAGTCTAACTGCAAACTGATTCTTCAATGCAGAACCAGTTTCTAAAGTTTTTAACATACACAATATATTGAAAATATATCGAAAATTTTTACATTTAAAGAAAACTAGTAGCGCCATCTATTGAAGCAATATATAATCTGAAAATTGTATATCTCCTCTATAAAACGAGGCTGCCATCATTAGAATCAATCAATAAAGTTTCATGTTCATGTTCAAAAACAAAATAGAACAGAGGGATAATATTAAATTTTGTTTCAAGCTTGTAAAAATTTACAGAAACATTTGAATTGATGAAAAAAAATTATGGTGATGATTTCTTATCACGTACACGTGTTCAAATGGTATAAGCGATTCCAGGATGATCATGATGCTTTGGAAGACGATCCAAAACCAGGCCGGCCAAAAAAATTTAAATCGCGATTGAGGTAAAATGATCGCCCAAAATGCGAATTCGACTGTGAGATGAATGGTGAAGGAATAAGACATGATTCATGAAATTTTGACAAAGGCATTAAACTAACGGAAAGTATGTGCTCCATTTGTTCCTCACAATTTAAATGAGGATCGAGAAAGGACCTACACTAAAACAGTACCGATTGCAACTGGTGACGAGACCAGTTGCTCGGGTAGTTGCTTCAAGTACGATCCTCAAACAAAGCAGCAAAGTATTTGCTTACTGTATTTGGTACCCCGTTTCTAAAGCAGGGAATGCTAAAACTTTCACAGCACACGGCAAACGCTTCGATGCCAGTTGCTAGACAAATATTTCTCCAACACGTAATCTCGCCATTTAGCGATGTCTCTTTGACCTCCTCGCTCACCAGATTTATCTGTCTTAGATTCCTTTCGTTGATCTTACTTCAAATTAAAAGTCTACTTTTGAAATCATCGTAAAGTGCGAGTAAGTAAGCGATCCTCGTCCTAGTAAGCGATCTAAAACTTTTAACAGAGGCTCCGGAAATATGTACCGTAAGAATGTAATATTTCCATACTATGTTCAGCACTTTGCAATGCATATATTTTTATTGAAAATAAAAATAGATTCTTTTTACGACCCCGTGTATATCAAGAACGTGATAATACAAGTTGTATGTGGTCAAGTACTGTCGATATGGAATAAAAATGTCCACTCTATATTATTAACAATTCTATAAGCAATACAAATCGTGGACGGTCAAAATTGGATTCGACATGGGAACAATAACAAAATCGAATGATAATTTATACAACAGCCAATACTCAAAAAGAATTTTTTTAATTCCACTTCGATAATATTATTGTTGAAAAATCTAATACCACAGTTGTCCTGCTAAAAAGCTCGAGACCAAACAATAGCCGTGTTTACTAGAGTATAACAAAATAAGTTTTTTTGGTCGTCGGCCAGTTGATAATCGTTCGTCTTTTTTTTTGTCCAGAACCAATTTATCGTTTCTTACAAATTTCATATTTTATTCAAATGCCATCGAATGAAAAAATATTCCGCTATTTTTCGAAGCATGAATAAATGCACTAACTGATTTATAGCTTTCTAGTTTTTTTTTCGATTAGATTATGCAAGAGTTAATGCCCTGTGAAGGCTATTAAAAAAAAGAAAATGGCTGTAAAGTAACGAATATTGCAAAAAATGCTATTTCGATTAAATAAAAATAAAATTGTAATTGAAAGTAGTTTAATGCCTCTGAAATAAAAGTCTTCAGTTTTTGAGAGAAGTGTTTCTTACTAAGAGGTTTTTAAACGAATGGTATTATTTTAATACTATCTTTTAAAAGATGGTATTCCTAATGACACGTAGTGTCGAATATGCTCTAATTGTTAATACGGAGTTAATGCATAATTATCCACGGTTTTTGGACAATTTTAATTATGAAAAACGAAACAGAAAAATACAACATAGATACACATATGTCCAAAGGTTTGAAATATTCAAACATTTTATTTTCTATTGATATTAAGTTTTTGTTTTACTCGTTTACATAATCATTTTATTACAAACTCTTATTGATACAATTTTCACGATATCACTTTGATTAAAGCCCTGTTGTAACAACGCAATTACTCTTGATCTGTTAAAATCAGATCAAATCAGATTTTTAGGCATTTTTAAACGAATTGATTGAAAATTTAAAAAGAATTGAAATAATGTTTCAATACCAGTACCAACGGAGAATGCAAAAATCGAGAAACCAGTGTTATCAGCAAAACAATGCTTTTAAAACAATGCTTTAAAAACGGTTTAAAATAAATATCCATTACAATTTTTAGAGTACCCTAGGCGTAGGTATCCTATTTGTAAATATTCCCAACTTTTGGACAGATGTGTATATTTAAATGATTACTCTGGAGTATATTCACGCTCTACTTTAATTACTCCTGCCCATTTACTTAGTAGACGGTCAATTCCACAGCAAAAAAAGCGCTGATTTTTGGAGGCAAGCCTCACTTTGACATATCGGCCAACGTACACTTAGCTCGGCTGCCAGTTTTTTAGCAAATGGTTGACGCTGTAGTCGGTGGAAGCATCAGTAAGAGACTAAGGAGGATAAGGCAGTAGATTCTATCCCCAGTAATGAGTTTGATTACGTGACCCTCGACATGTAGACCTCGACATGCGCGTTATCGTCATGAAAGGCAATTTGATTCTTTTTACGCTGTCCTTTGACATTGATGGCTCCATGAAACCAGCCGATCTAGGCCAGTTAGACGTCACTGTTTACAATCATGCATTGGCCGACATGGCTGAAAATTCGGGCAACATTCGGGTTGTCAAGCTTTCGTCCTCTTCATTGGCTGTCAAAAGTGCTTGATTGTCAACTAATTAGTCTTCCTAATTTGTTCTCCAAACTGGTATTACCTGACCTGAAGCGGGCAAACCACATGTAGTCTTTTTTCGTTGATTGTCTATTACCAAAAAGTTCGTTGAGATCGCGGAATAACGGTGCAGCTTTCCATCCCTTTTCGACGTGAATATGATTTTGGACCAGCATTTTTATCAACTAAATGTAGAAAAATATTTTTGCAACTAATTACAATATTCTCCTATATTGTGCATATATTGCACAAAATGCTAACACTCATAAGCAGAAAATGTGCACAAATAAACCGCAGATAATTATGCATTAACCAGATACAGTTACCAAATAAGAATTCGTTATATACTTGTATGATTCTCAAAAATGCTAGAGACAAATTGGTCTATTGTAATCAAATTACACTCAAACATATAACAGTTCTCAGTTTTTATTGAACAATCGACGATTTAAAATAAAGTCGCACAATAATATTTTCGCCCCTCTTAAATAGCAATATTACTATATACATTCTCAATTTCTGATCCAATTTTAATAAATTTAGCTAATTAATTATTACTTTTTCCAAACAATTTAATATCATAAAGGATTTTTTTCTTAAACGTTTTGACAACCCCTAACAAATTTCCGGGTTCATTCAAAGTGTTCGCCTATCTGCAAAGCTGCAAGATTTGAATTTAGCCCAACTTTTCTGCTAAAAAATATTTTTAAAATGAGTAAAAAAATCAGTAAACAATAGTTAAAAACAAAATAAGAGGGTTCGTTCCAAAACAATCTCGGCCAGTAAAGAAAACATAAGATTTTTGCTCAGGTATAAATAAGCGGTTGTGTCGACTTTGACTTCATTATTTGAGGTAAACTTTCGTCTGGAGAGCCATTTTATTAAGTGGAAGAGGAAGTAATCGCTAGGAAGCAAATCTGGAAAAAAAAATATATATATATATATATATATATATATATATATATATATATATATATATATAGTCAGTCATGAAGCTTTTATATATATATATATATATATATATATATATATATATATATATATATATATATATATATATATATATATATATATATATATATATATAGTCAGTCATGAAGCTTTTTTAGTCGTCTCTTTATAAACGTGGCACCCATTGTGCAGGAAGATTTTTCGACTCAGCATCATGTTCAATGTAGTGGATCGTTCACAAGTTTTTTTGGGTTAAAACATGTTCACCATAAGCTTTATCGATATCGATAACTTTCAGCAGTCGTTTTCTTGAAATGAAAGAAGATTATTAAACTTCCCCCCAACGTAGTTTTCTAATACATAATTTCACATATTCAAAGCCATGAAAAACTGTTTTTTGCACAATTGGCAGCTCATAATGACTATATACCAGACAAGAACTAATAAAAAAAAATTGAATATACTAGATATTTTACAAATTCTAAAATGTATAATGAAAAAGTGTATAATAAAACTAATGTGGATTAAAGAGTATATGGTTATATTCCAAATGGAACTCAAACGTTAATAGGCAGTAGATAGTAAATAAAGGAACAGCTACAAATCGTCCTATGTACTGTATGGAATAGAGCTCAAAATGTCTATTAAGAGTAGAGGAATAAGTGAAAATGTTAAGGGAAAGAGAAGTTTAAAGATGGTCTATCAAGATGTTTACAAGTTAAGTTAATATCAGCAAACTCGCGTACCTTCAGTTAATGATCATTTAGTACGACATTATGTTGATTAAGCACAACAGCATGTATTAAACAACATGTGTGTGGATTAAATACTACTTTTTGCATGAAAAAACGATCGTGAGGACCAAGGAAAAAGCATTATGGGAAGGACTGGTCCTTTACATTTGGTGATTTTGATATAAAAGACAATGTGCGTTCAGGATAGCCGAAAAAGTTTGAAGCTGCAGATTTGCAAGCCTTATTGGATGAAAACTCAACTTATACGTTGAAACAATTGGCAGAAGCATTGGATGTTGCCACCATTTATCCACCATTTACGAATATCTGCAAGTATTGGGAAAGATCCAGAAGGAAGAAAAATGGGTTCCATATGAATTGAACGAAAGAGACATTGAAAGGCGAAAAATCACTTGTGAAATTTTGCTTCCCAGACAGAAAAGAAAAGATTTTTTTCACATCGAGTTGTGATAGGTGATGAAAAGTGAATCTATTTTGACAACCCAAAGCGCAAAAAATCATAGGTTGACCTAGGCGAGCCTTCAACATCACAACCAGTGCGCAATAGACATAGAAAGAAGGTTTTACTGTGTATTTGGTGGGATAGTAGGAGAGCTGTGTATTACGAAATGCTGAAACCTGATATATGATATGATTACTGGTGATCGATACCGACAATTGATAAAATTGAACCGAGCATTGAAGGAAAAACGACCAGAATACCGCCAAAGAACGATAAGTCATTTTCAACATCAACATGACAATGCTCGGCCCCATGTTGCAAAATGCGTAAAAACCCATTTGGAAAACATTAAATGGGACGTCTTACCACACCCGCCGTATTAACCGGGCTTAGCCCCTTCGGAGTATTTCGGACTTATTTCGATCGATGCAGCACGGACTTTCAGAACAACACTTACATTCTTACGAAGAAATGAAAATTTGGCTTGATGAATGGTTGACCTCAAAAAAGCAAAAGTTCTTTTGGCGCGGAATCCATTCTTTAACAGAAAGATGGGAAAAAGTACTAGCTAACGAGGGCCAATACTTTTATTATTAAGGTAATTTATTTCGTTACGGAAATAGACGTTCAAATTTTGCGAAAATCGACATTATTAACCGAGACACTTTTTGTATTATTTTAAATTATTAACTTAATTTTTACTTTTCATTTCCAACATTGTCCTGCTTTTGTTTCGATGAATTTCATAGACGACCTGAACCAAAAACATAAAAAACCATCGTGGTAGAACAAAATAATGCGCTGCTATAATTGCAAAATCATTAACATTTTTAACGCGAATGACAAAAACAACGTCAACTTAAAAAGCAATACTAATTTGCTGATGTCGCGTCGTTGTTTATTAGTCATGCTCGTCTTTGCATGTCATTACGATTCAGTCGTATTGTTAATAGATATATAGTTAATATGCATGTGATTTTTTCTTTGAATCACCTGACAATTTTCAAAAAAGGAAATCTTTTTATATGTGACTAATAAATCTTTATTACCTGGTATATCTAGAAATTATAAATACATATTTTAAATAATAAATATTTAGTTTAGAATAAATAATAGATAAATACGATGCTTCAAGCAACTACCACTACCTTTTAATAAATCAGTTCAGAGTAAAATACAATATATGAATTGGTTGTTGAATATGGTTATCTAAAAAATACTCTCGGGTTTTACCAACGTAATAAATATTTTCTATTTTAATTTTTAGTCAGTCTAATTAATTTTTCATGATATCTTAATGACAGTTCCATGATCCAATTGTGAGAAATATTGCGGTATATTTCCACATAAAACCCCATGAAAGCGTAAAGCAAATGGTTAGATACTTAAACGAAATATTATTCATATGCTAAATGGTCTTTGAAGTTGAGCGGTTTTTTTTATTCTTGAATAAAACACAGAATTTGCATTGATATCAAGAATATTTTTATTGATAATTGAAGCAGAGTGTATGACATCTCTTGCAGCTCCACAGACGTCCACTCTTTTGTCAAAATTTTGGCATAACCGTCTCACCAATGACTCGAATAATTTGATCTTTTAGTTCAGAAATCGATTGTGGATTGTTCTTGAAGACCTAGCTTTTCACGTAAGTCATCCAGGAAATTTTTCTCTCAATAAATCAATTGTTTCATTAGCAGAGTAAGGTGTAACGCCATCTTTTTGAATATTATTCAATTCAGCCCACAAAAATCCAGTTATCATCTCACGATATCGAACACCATTCACACTTCCACCTTCACCAGCAGCATTCTGAAAGAAATGCGGCCCAATAACACCTGCTGACTATAATGCACACCAAACAGTGAATCGTTTAGGATATAAACGTTTCTCATGAAAAAAATCATAGATTTTCCTCACCCCAAATGCGGCAATTTTGTTTATTAACATGTGCTTCATCTGAAAAGATGATTTTTTGAGAAAAATCATCTGGGTGTTCTTTAATTCAATTGGCAAATACATGACGTTTTGAATAATCCAGTGGCTTTAGTTCCTGTATTATTTGAACCTTATATGCCTTCAGAGCTAAATCCTTTCGTAAAATACGCTATGTTGTGGATTCAGAGTCCAAATTGTGGTGAATGTCGACTAATGGAAATTTCTGGAACTTCAACAATATATTCACGTACCAAATCGATATATTCTTATGAACAACCACTACAACTATATATTGATCTTCTTTAATCATCCACCGAATCAGTTTCTTGGAATTTTTGAACAATTCGATTTATATTGTTTTCATATGGACGATTGTAAATATCACGTAATGTGCTAAAAACATTTTTCACTGAACGCCAATTTTTATAAAATAATTCAACAATTTTAACGCGTTGTTGTATTGTGTACGATTCCACTTTTATAAATGTCATATATTACACTTCTGAAATGAGACTAGACCTAGGCAAATTCACAACGTCATCTGTGTTTTATTCAGGAATTAAAAACCTCTCAATTTGAATGAACTGTTATAAGTCAATTTATTTTTCAGCGTAGTCTTCTTTTAGCCCAGTGCACTTCGCCCAACAATTTTCCAACTTTTTTACCTTCCAAAAAGTTCAACTTCTGCAAAATAGTCTTCTGTTTATGTGATGATCTCTTCATTTGATGTGAATTTTTCCCAGACGGTCGTTTCTTTATGTGTGGTGAGAGAACGAAGTCGAAGGGAGCTAAGCCCGGAGAATAACGTGGTTGTGGCTTCAATTAGCATCGCAAGTTAACTAATGTGACTGTTGCGACAACTGACGAATGAGCCGGTGTATTGTCGTGTTGGCACTTGGTTCTTCACCAACTGATGGCGTTTTTTTTATCAACTCGTCGCCAAATTAATATGCATGCTGCAATATTCTCCTAATTCTCCTGTGAGTGTACATAACACTAATCTTTTCCTCTTCGAAATAGTCGATGAAAATAATGCTTTGCGAATCCCAGAAAACAGCCACCTTGACATTTTCTGCCGAGGGATGTGCCTTCGCTTTGTTCGGTGCACGTTCGCCGAGAAAAAAAAATAATTACTTTAGCTGTTTCTTCCTTTCTAGTGTCTAGAGATGAATCAAGGTTCCATCAACAGCCAAGCATCACTGTAGAAGGTCCTACGAATTGCGCTTATACATATCTAAACATCGCTATGAAATGGTCACTCAACCCACCACACATCTCAATTTATCATCTCAACAATCTTTTTAACCGCCACTCTGCAATCGGCCAACACAATGTCATAGAGTTGATTAACAACTTCCTGAGTTGTGTCACTTATAATCAAACTTATGATCCACGAAATGTAAAGAACCAGAGTCCACATAAGAATTTTTCGACGTTTTCTTTTCAAAGTTGTCGTGAACAACTCACGTGTTCAAACACGTGAAATTCGCTTTTCCACGATAGCAGAAATCTCGAACTTATCTTCTTTTGAAAACTGTCAAAACAAAACCTAACGTCATATCGGCTGGAAATTCATGGAGTGTTACAAGAAAGGAAACTGCTTGTCAGAAATGCAATCTCCTTTGTGACCGCACCGCCATATATCTGAAAGTATATGTTTATTCACTCTATCTTATTACACAGTACGATTTAATACCATCATCAGAGGTAAAGGTATTAGTCATTTCCAGTGAGTGGGCAAGGATGTATCTAGTCAAGCACTGTTGGGATGCAACAAAATATAAGAACTGAAATAGCAGTAGCAAACAATCAGAAGGAAATTTTCCATTTGATTTTTTTTTTTTTGATAAAACCATTTTTGTTATTTTTTTGGTAATAGGTATTATAGCAACGAGTAAACGGTAAAAATTTGGAAGAAACAGACCAATTATTTCTTTCTGATTTTAATGATAATATGTTTATGCACCATGGTTATCTACGCACTCCTTTATACGTCTTGGCATCGACTAAGTAGCTACTGCACTTTATGTCTTAAAGCCACAGCAGTTTGTGGGACTTACGCAAATTTTCAAGTCTTCTAACCAACATTTTCAAAACATCCTCTAAATGCAAAAATACCGACATCTGGTTGATCATGGTACCAGTTTAACGTGAGCTAAGAAAGCTGAAAGAAAATCTGGAAACATCCAACAGGGTATTCTTTTGTTGAAAATTTTCTTGTTAACTAATGTCTAATAAAAACTAAAGGTATTCTAGTTTTACTTCCATAACTTCCAATTTCCATTAGCTACTATTACGTTCCATAAGCTATTACACCGGCATATATATTGCATACCATCTATTTTTTACCATCATGTTTACTTAAACCAAATAGGGATTATTCACTAAAGATAGCTTCATGCCACTCGACGTTCCAGTATTGTCATTCGTTACCGTCGATACTTAATGATAATATGTTTACTCCATAGCTTCCCCTACTTGCACCATGATTTCTTGCAATGAATGACCCTCCAGAAAATTAATTTTCCTTGTCATTTATCAGTCGTTTTAAAAATAAATTCTTCTAAGTACGTTTCACAAGCAGCTCATGCATGCTGATACTGGATATAAAACAAAATTCCTTAAACTCATATGGCAACCTAACATAGGTCTATTTTTCACGTTACCAAGCTCATCAACAATTTTTTAAAATAAATCCTTTGCTTGGTCAAATAATATAAACAGACAATTCACTAATTCATCACTAATTTAACAAAAGCGACCTACTACGACATTGCTATGAAAACATTCATAACATATATAAAAAATAAAGTTTTCTCATAAAAAATATAGACCTAATATAATCTATATTTGTAATCAAATTGTACAAAACATCAAACTGAAAAAGAAGTAAAGATAATGACAAAAGATGCCGCTTGATAGATAAGTCTGTCCAGCAACAAGGACAGTACTAACACGGAGGAAAAGGAAAATGAGTCACCCGAAAAAATCGATAAAGATTTGGGAAGAAATAGAGAGTGAAGAGAAAACACGTAAAGAACTGATTCTTCGGAATCGTTAAATATAAAAATAAACCTTAAAACTAGGAAAAGGTTTATTTTCACTAAAAAGACTCAGTAACAGTAATAATTATTTAATGCACACAAACACAGAAAAAAATAAACAATTATAACCCAAAAGAAAATAATATAACGGCGGTGTCCACAACTACCCTACCTACTTAACTAGGCATCTAAAGGGAAAGGTTCAATCTTAAACAAACATTCTCATAATATTATCGCTCTTGTGTAGCGTATAAAGAAAATTAAAATAAATTATCTTAAATCAACCTAAATTAAATTAAATGAAATCAAACTATATATCGTTATTAAATGATGGTAGACAATTTACAATTTGAGTGATGAAAACTAATGATGAATACAAAAACAGTGATGAATACTAATGAAAATAATAATAAAGTAATATCTGCGTCTTGTTCTTTTGTGGTGCCGTTCGACTATCCAGCCTATGGATTGTGCAGTTACCAGGATGATCTATTACTGAACAGTTCAGTGTTCTAAACGCTTGGATCCCAAGAAGTCTGCAGCCTCCAAAGAACGGGTCCAAGAAGTTCGTATTCCGGAATGTCCATGGACTAACATGATTATAGTCCAAGATGACTGGGTCCCAAAATGGACATGTCTCAAGGTGATAGGACTCTAAAACGAACGGGGTTTAAAACGACGGCGTCTAAAACAATCAGGCTCTAAAACGACAGGCCTCTAAAACGACGGGGCTCTAAAACGACAGGGCTCTAAAACGAGGGAGCTCTAAAAGGACCAGGCTCTAAAACCCTCTACAAAAATACAAAAAGAATTAGCCTATGTAGAGCTTGGCCAGCTAATCAATATACTTCAAATGGAGGAATTACTCAAGCACGACTATCAACGGAGTCAACTTCTAAATCGTTGTCCGTCCTGTCGACGTGGAGATATGTATTCAGCACGAGGAGGGATATTCGACTGCATCGACATTCGTCCTGGAGTATACAGGTGCATTTTGAAGTAAAACCCGCGCAAAACAATACTTCCGGTAGCGGCCGATAATTTGTAAACGCTCCAACTAGTTGAGTTTTGGAGAAAAGTTACACCTGGAAGCTGACACATCAAAGGAAGTGACACATGTAAAAGAGATGTAAAAGAGATAGTAGTTAAATTATCTTTTTTTCAGTTAAAAAAATAATATAAAAATATATTAATATACTAAAATAATATAAATTTATATATATATATATATATATATATATATATATATATATATATATATATATATATATATATATATATATATATATATATATACATATATATATATATATATATATATATATATATATATATATATATATATATATATATATATATAGTATACCTCGCCTAAGGTACTGGACGGGTCACGGGTGGTGGATAGTGAAAGTTCCATTAGATATTAATGGACAGCTGCGAATATCCCAAAATAAGCAGCCCCGAACCAAGGCAAAAAGAAAACTAAATCCACTTAGCGTCTGACTTGTATCAAGCGACTGAGTGGTCAGCGTCTGTTCACCAGTGATGCGGCTGATATTTAAATTCTGGAACTAACCCCTCCAGTCTTAACCTCTGAACCGTCATGGTTCAAACCTTTAATTCAAAGTACAAGATGAAGCGTTCTAGTAATTACAAAATTACCCCAGGAGGTAGACAATCCTCTGCCAGCTTTGCTGGTACAACCGGACTTTCGGATTCTGGGGCGTCCGGGCTTAAACGCAAAATCTTTCAGAGGGAGTCGGAGACCTCTGGCCAACGTCTGAAACCGAAAATAAAAACTTTCTTTGGAACGGTAAATATCAATTCTCTCCTGCGTCCAGGAAAACTACACGAATTGGAGCGAACATTAAATCAGCAAAAAATCCAAATTTTAGCTTTGCAAGAAACCAGATTGATAGATGATAACACCTTGGAATTCGGCAACTACAGACTTTTTAAAAGTAAAACGGACAAAAGAATACTCAAAAATACACCACATCTCGGTGTTGCTTTCGCTGTCTCAAGAAACATTCTTGGTTCTATAACAAATGTCCGGCCAGTAAATAATCGACTTATGACACTATCCCTCAAGTGTGCTAACAAAAACTATACATTAATCAATGCACACCTCCCAGTTAACGAAGAAAATAAATCTAATCTTGAAAAAGTAAATAAGTCCTGGGAAATTCTGGAAAAGACTCTCTCTAAAATTCCCTCTAACCATGTAAAAATCCTATTGGGTGATTTCAACGCCCAACTAGGGAAAGAAAAAAAGTACAGGAAAGAGTCGGCAGTTTTCCCGCTCATAAATGGACTAACCATAATGGTAGAAGATTGGTTGAACTATGTTCGCAGTTTAATCTAAAAATAATGTCAACCCATTTTAAGAAGAAAATAACAAAACAAAAGACCTGGAGGTGCCCCAACACGTACATGGGTGAATTTCAAATTAACCATGTTGCCATTTCGTACCCCAATTATAAAGAGATTTTGAATGTTCAAGTCAGGAAAGGAGCAAATATAGACACGGATCACTACTTGACTAGAATCAAACTTAGCTTAAAACCTCGAAAACTTATTCAAAAGGGGCTGCTAATGCCAAAGTTTGACCCAACAAAAATAAAACCAGTCCTAACAGAAGAACTTGATAAACAACCTGCGCAGAACTGGCAAGAATTAAAACAAAAAATCATTAAAACGGCCTTAAAGTTGGTCCCTTTACAAAAACGTAGAAAACATCCGTGGTGGGATGAAGTTTGCAAGCAAGCAGTATTAAGCCGAAGTAAAGCATTCAAAGATTGGAACAGTCAAAAAACAGCGATAAACTATAACATCTTTTTGGAAGTAAGAAAAGAAACATCGAAGCTAATTAGACAAACTAAAAGAAAATATGAAAACAATCAACTTAATGAAATAGAAAAAGATTTCCAAAAAAATAACACTCGAAACTTTTACAAAACATTTAAAACTAAATTAACAGGCTATCAACCGCAGAGCCTATGCTTTCAAAAGGAAAACGGACAATTAGCTCTAAATAACCAAGACAATTGCAAGGAACTTGCGAAATATTTTGAACAAATACTAAACTGTCCTGAGCCCTTAAACAAATTACCAACACTAAACCCTAAACAAACAAACCCAGATTCATTACCACCGAATGAAGAGGAAATAATTAGGCAAATCAAGCGGCTTAAAAATAACAAAGCTTCTGGTGAAGATGGAATCACTGCTGAACTTTTGAAATCCGCTGGTCCAGGTACAATCAAGGAAATAACCAAAATTCTACAAGAAGTTTGTCGAACCGAACGGATGCCGGAAGACTGGAAAGATGCTCTAATCCATCCACTACGTAAGAAAGGAGATAGAACGGATGTAAACAACTATAGAGGAATATCTCTTCTCCCAGTTTGTTACAAGATTCTATCTCAATGTCTACTAGACAGAGCACAGGGACAGTTAGAACCGAACATTGGTGAATATCAAGCAGGTTTTCGACCGGGCAGATCCTACCCTGAACAGATCCTGAATCTAAAGTTGATTCTAAGACATCAAAAACTGTACAATAAAAATCTCGTCTGTACATTTGTGGATTTCAAAAAAGCATATGATTCTATTGACCGCGAATCTTTATTCCGAAACTTGAAAGAACAAGGACTAGATCTGAAAACGCTGGTAATTATTAAAGCAACGTTAACTAACACGAGGTCAAAAGTTAAATTCATGGGTGACATCTCAGAGCCCTTCGAAATTAAAACTGGTGTGAGACAAGGGGATGGACTCTCGCCACTCTTATTTAACTGTGTTCTAGAAAAAGTAATACAGGAGTGGCGTGAAAAAAAGTCGGCACTGAATATTGACCAGCCCATTAAACTGGGGAGAACCAACATCAAAATTGATTGTCTGGCATTTGCTGATGATCTAGCAATTTTAGCTCAAGATGTATTAACGGCACAGAAACAGATTGAAATCCTAAAAGAAACAGCAGAAAAGGTAGGACTCCAAATTTCCTTTGAAAAGACAGAATACATGACCTGCAACAGACTAAGAACACCATTTCTAAAAATAAAATATGGTAACATCAGACGAGTCTCTCAATTCAAATATTTGGGTGAAATAATCATGGAAAATGGGTTGGAAAAAGCGCCAATAAGGGTAGATGTCAAAAAATGGAAACGGCATTGAGACTTACACAAAATATTTACAACAAAAAATATCTAAAACCTATCTAAAAACACAAAACTGAGACATTACAACACGGTTATTAAGCCAGAATGTCTATATGCTGCAGAAACGCTCATTTTGAATAGAAAGAGGGACATCGAGGACATTGAAAAGGAGAAAAGAAAAATCATAAGAAAAATTCTAGGCCCCAAACAAATAAATAGCACAACATACCGACTTCGAGAAAACCAAGAAATCAAACAATACACAGATATACATAGCGATATGAGAAAAAAGAAGACTTAAGTTTTACGGACACATCAATTGGATGAATCCGGGTAGGCTAACTAGACAAATAGTCGAATTTTATGAAAATAGGAGTAGAGCTAAAGTAGAAATAATTAAATGGATTGCTGCAATTAAAGAGGACCTAAGATCAGCAAATATTACACAAAGTGAAATTCAGGATAGAGGCTGTTTCAGACACAAGGTTAACGTTTGGAAGGTTGGCCAGAGAGAAAAATGTAGGAAGACTAGAATAACTTGGTCTGACGAAAGGAAAAACGCTCATAGCGAAAGAATGAAATTATTATGGGCTCAATTGAAAGCTAACAAAAACAAACGCCTCTAATTGTACTTCGCGTGGTCCACCAGGGTCCATACGTGAATAATAATAATATATATATATATATATATATATATATATATATATATATATATATATATATATATATATATATATATATATATATATATATATATATATATATATATATGATACAACTTGTTCCACTTGTTGTGCAACTAACCAATACTCATTATGGCGTAGACGCAGGTTGCTGTGCGTTCCACATGCGATTGTGGAACCCAACGGTCGGGGGTGTATAACTCCTGCCTAATGTTCTCTCATTAAACGCAGTCCAAAGAAGTCAAAAAACTCCATATATATATATATATATATATAAAGGGTTTGACTGTTGTGTACTGCAGATGTGTATGTTTTATTGTGACTAAATATACGCTAAAACAAAGTAGTGTGTAGTGGATAGCGTGGCTGCATGTGAGTGCAGCCTCCATTCGACATGGCCAATTTAAATGATCATGGCTTTAGTCGTTCCTTCATTCGCTTTTCAGGTGTCCAGCTTGAGCCCAACTGACGACAGGTTAAAACCAGAAACCGGTCTTGGGAGACGCTTACTGGCGCTTTGGATAGCGGATGAGGGAATGGCAAAGCACGGGTGAACTTCTTTAGCTTTTTAATACTTTTCTTCACGGACCCAGTTCACAATTTTTCGATTTGTTAGTGTTATATAGTGTTAGGAGCATTTTGTTAGGTACTTGACTAGGGACGAGCCCCTTCAATTGGGGGGTATATGTTTCGCCTCTTGATGCTCGCCAGAATACCGACATATGCTCTCTCGTCAAGAATAGGGAGACTCTAGCCACAGTATACTTTAGTCGACTTCCCGTCAGATGGCGTATATATGTAATGTAGATTTTCTTGGACAGCCTCCAATGAGACAGCAGTAGCTAAGTGTCACATACACCCAACCGCTGGATTCCACAATCTCATGTGGAACACACAACAACCTGTGTCTCCGCCTAAATGAGCATTTTGTTAGGTGCTTGACTGGGGACGTATATATATATATATATATATATATATATATATATATATATATATATATATATATATATATATGAAGAATTTCTGACTCCGAACTAACAAGAATGACAACATTAACAGAATTATTGTCAGCAACAAAATGACGCCATGGAACAATATGTTTCGTTTCTAAATGCAGATGAGGTTTCTAAAGGGGACTTCTCCCACTCATATCTGCGTATTTCACTAATAACTTTGTTCACCAAATATCGTTCTATCCAACTAATGCCAATTTGAGTCCCTTCAGGATAACCTGGCTAACATTACGGCGACAACACAAATTTTCATATGCAATTTTGAAACATAAACCACGTAAATTTACCATTTCTATATTTTAATAAGCGAAGAGTCTAATTTAAATTTATAAACAAGTTGACCGGTCAATGTCCCAATGAATCTCCTGGTTGATGATATCAGAATAACATCCGCCGTATACAATCGAAGAACTTTTTCGAAGAAAACCAAATATAGACATGAAATTTAATTTTAATTAAATAATAAAACAATATTGTTGTATTACTCAGAAAATATTAGCAGTATTTTAATATTTTTCAAAAATGTATTAAATTTGTTTTTAGCTGTGAGAAAAAAAAGATGTCGGAGATCTAAATCATATAAAACAGAGGGACATGAAAAGGATGCCGCATGTAATCATGCTAATTGGTTGATTTTTATGATGGAAATGGTAGTTTTATGAGAACGAGTGTTATCATGATGTGTTTCTTTGCTAAATATGGTTTCTGCAAAACATATTTCTGCTTGATTAATTTAGTCTAATTAATTTATATCTAATTAAAGTCAAAGAATATTAAATTGACATTCTTATTTAATTATCTTGTATTTTTAATGAAATATCTACAGATTTTATATCATGTTAGTCATTAAAAAGATACAGGGTATTGAAAGTAAAACTCAATTTTCGAAAAATTGAAATAATTTAAAAACGGTTGAAGATATCAGGTTCAAAATCCGGGTAGTTGAGCCTTCGAAAAAGAAAGGTGACAAATCCGAATGTGGTACTAGTTTGAGCCTAGTTCCCAGAGGGCGCTTGCTACCTACTTTGTGAGGAATCAACTCAGTCATATTTTTTTAGCCTATTAAGTTGGGAATATTTTGACTTTAAAAGAGGGAAAAGTCATAATTCCCACATAAAAAAGTACCCTTAGTCAATATCGATACATCACGCCGTTTGAAAGATATTCGTGTTCGAAAAATATGCAATTCATAAAGTGTGCCTTGAATACGAGGGAAAAAAACATTAAGATGTCAAAAATACAACGGACTTTATTTAAAATAACAATTTTTTGAAATTTGCTTCAATAGGTGTTGAAAGTGTCCACCGTTTGTTTACCTCAATACACTTTCGCAGGCTCTTTGTTAAGTGACGCCTCACATTTCAGAAGATATTTTCTTAATTTCTAATAACATTGGCGGCTTGTTGATTTTTTTGTAAAAGTTCGACTCGTGTATTGATTTCATCATGGTAAACTAAAGACTTCATATGACCCCACAAATAAAAATTTAAGGGATTACTGTCTGGGCTACGAGATGGCCAAGGAGACTCACCACCGCGCCCAATACATCGCTGTGGAAAACGTTGATTTAAATGATTTCGCACTGCAACAGTAAAATGCGGTGGCGTCCCATCTAGCATAAACCACATGTCTTGTCTTAAGTATAGACGTATACCGTCGAAAAGGTCTAATAAATAATTTTCTAAAAACTGCACATATAGATCTTCATTCAACCTTTGCGGAAACTCACACTATATATACATGGACGTACCCAGTGAGAGCAGGGGCGCAGGAGGAGGTGAGCTGCTCTCGGCTTTTAATTCAAACTAATCGAATCATTATTTTTTGGCTTGTTTCTTAATATTTTATTATTTGCTGCAACAAAACCAAAAAAGAGGAAAATTACAAATAAAGAGGATGATTTTTCAACTGACAGTAAAACTACATCATCAGAAGATGATTTAATCTTAATACTATTAATCAGGATAAGATTAAATCTCTTCAAGTTTAGTATAATAACCCTGTCAAGAGTCTTAGATTTATCAACAAAGTTTTTATCGTCAGGTTTACTGCATTCTATGAACGTTTCGATAATTTCCCTTTATATGGAAACAGCACCAACAGTGAACCTGCTCTTTCTAAAGCTTTGTACTTTTTGAATGGAAATTTTCTTAACGAGGAAAAAGGTTTTACGAGGGTCATTAGAAAAGTTCTTTGCCTGGCAGATGCATAAGTAAAATGCATAAGTAACAAGTAGCGAAGGGGATCAACGTTGGCAAAGCTTCCGTTACTAGACTTCCGTATTCACATAGTCGTGCAAGCCAAAACGTATCTAAATCTTAAGTTCAAAACTCCAGTTGTAGAGGTTTGTCGGCCGATATTTCAATAAGTTGGTTGTGAATTTCAATAGGTAATTCAGTAGCTGCAACATTTTCATCAAGGTGATTGAGAACACAATACGCTATTAATAACAGAATTTTCTAAATATCGCTCAAGTAAACCAACAGTAATAAAGTTTCTCCATTTTGTAAAAATTCTAAAAATGAGCTATTTTTATATGTAAAAAGGATTTCCAATTTATCTCACAATTCAAAAAGTCAAAAAGCCTCGTTAGAACTTTTCCTCACGACCACTTTGACCACTCACGACCACGAAAAACTAAAAAAAATTATTGAAGATGAATTGAAAAATGTTTTTTCTAATTTCTTTGAAATGTTCATTCAAAAACGAATAATTAAAAAAAACATCTTATTTGGCCAATTTTTGGAATAGTTATGACTATTTGAAAAATAAATAAGTTTTTAAAAAAAATTCCGGTTCAGTAAAAAAAAATTAAATAAATCACAGAAAAATATTTAGTGGGGTACTATAACATAAAAATTTCAACCAAATCAGAAGGGATTGGTTTCAAAAGTGGTCGATTTGTCGTTCAAAAATGGTCGACCCCATATATATATATATATATATATATATATATATATATATATATATATATATATATATATATATATATATATATATATATATATATATATATATATTCTTACATTCTGATGGTTACCGCATTGTTCGTGGTTGACCAAAGACACATTCGAATAAACAATTCTAAGTAATGATTACACTCATTTAATTAATTTAATCATTTAATTCAAATACAATTCTGTGGAGTTTCATAGAAGTTATAATAGTAGATGAAATATGACTTTCCAATTCCACGCTGAAACGAAGCAATAGTTCAAACTGAGGGTGAGCCCAGGTAAAGGTGTACCAAAAAAATTCGAAAACGTTTCCATCAACACCTCGCGTTATTGCTCCAAAACTGCATGAACTGCCTCGAAGTATTTCCACATGCGCTGTATTAACCAGACTTGGTCCCCTACAATTAATTCCTTCCGCCCAATTTGAAGTAGTAGCTTGCTGGACAAAAAGTCACTATATATTGATAAGATCAAAGCTGAGATAACCACTAATTCTGCAGAGTTGGTTGGTGACTACGTCGTACGTAAAATCTCGTGCTTTCTTGGATGAGAACTTTTCGAACAACCTTTATACAAGAAAAAGGGTAATTTATTATGGTTCTAAATCGGTGGATATTTTTGTCTCAAATTTGATCACCCATATATATTACTAAATATTCACTACCTCTGGATATATACGAGGTATGTAAATAAAGTAGTAAGACTGGTAGCATAGCGTTTCATCTGACAATACTGTTCTTTCTCTTTGGATTGGAGGCAGCCCAACATTTGATAAGTCTTCAGTACGAGTTTCATCTCTTAGTCACCAGTCATCAATTTTTGTTTCAAACTAGGAAACAGTACGACAGAAACTTTTTCAAAACTTCAACACGGACAAAAAAACCAGAGTGATCAAACCAAAGATTAAAGGCATGCCGGTTTGCTTTTTTAATAACCAAGGGACCCGTAGAGAATATATGCCGAATAATAAATCAACATTTTTATCGAGGAATCCTGAAAGACTTCAAAAAAGGGCCATTCGTGTGAAACCGAACATGATGAACACTTGCATCATGACAATACGCTTTGTCGCACAGCGATTTGAATTAACCAGTTTTTGGCAAATAAAAATATCACTGTAGCTCCGCAAACTTGAGTCCTTGTTACTTTTCTCTTTTTCCAAGATTGAAAAATTAGTGGAAAGGCCGGGACCAAACAACTGAAGATGATTCCAGTGTCTGAGTTCCAGTGCTGCTATGAAAAGTGGGCAAACAATGTAGAATTGAAAGTTCAATTGAATAAAAACATTTTAAAAAATCAGTCTCATTACTTTATTTGGACCCCAGGTGCTGATTAATTATTAGGATAATCTTCCAAAACTATCCTAGTCCTCGATATGTTTCCTCCAGCATTTTAACATTTTATACGAGTGGAAAATATTTAATCTCTGAATAGAGAGATTAACAAGACACTTATTTCTGATATTATCTACAGCACCTCAATTTTAAAACACCATAATAATTTTCAATATAAATTTTATGTGATATTTAAATAAATATAATTTCTCTAAGGTTGTCATAGTTCTTTATAAAAACAATAGAGAATTAGAAAGCAATAAGCATCAGTAAAAATTAAAGTAAATCATAATGATTATCTCTATAACATTTTTTTGTAATCCAAATAAACCATCTAAAATTACTATAATAACAACACATGAGTTATTCATAATAGAAAACGTATTTACTTTAATAATCCTAGACAGGAAACAGCAATGTGAAATACCCGCTATTTTTTTATGTTAATATTGAAAATAATGAGTGTATCACCGTTTGAATTTTAAACATTTGCTTATAGAAAATTGCCCATTTCCTGCTTATGTTCCCATAACGAACACCATTCAGCAATTTTATCGACATCTAATCATTTTTTTTCTATTTCAGCTACCGCTCAATCCTCTGGACATATCGTCCCAGAAATCAAAAGCTTCAGTGGGTCGTAGCGTCAACAGACGACCTCCTTCAAGACAGCCACGAAATCTGTCTTCTTCATTTCAAAATGATCTCAATAATCCTTTAAGAAATCCACATCTAACAGCGGCAGCCAATCTGCACAGAGTTTCCAGGTTGTGCCATCAAATTCACGAATCCGCCGTGAAAAACGCATTTGGCAGGAAATCACCCACAATTTCTCAACGGGAAAACGGTGATGGAAGTGTCAGTGGAGTGGAAATTACCGAAATTGAAAGTAGTGTCCCATCTAGTAGTGAAATAAATTGTCAATCAGTTCTCACTAGAACCAAGAGTACCAGTAGTGAAGATATATACAATAGCATCGAAAAAGGCGCGGGGGTAAAGAGCATCGAAGACCTGGAGGATCTGGAGGAGCTTCAAAACTGGAGAAGAACGTCAAAAGTGCGACGAAGTTTGCAATATCCCAAATTTAGTTCTCCAGTTGAAACATCAAAACCATCAGATTTACCCGAAGGTGGTGTGAGTGTAAAGAAAATTCGAGAAGAACTTGAAAAAGGAAGACGTCTAAACACAGCTCTAAGAAACAATTCTGTATCTACAAACTTAGAAGCATTAGATCAGATAATTCAATCAATATCCAGTACGAGTTCGATAGAACGAAGCTCCACGGACGACAACTTTGATGATCATGAGAATGATAATTTAATTTCGAAACCAAAAAAGAAAAGAGACTCGTTTGTTACTGTGGAGTCTTTGCAAGAGGTGAAAGGAAGGTTAAGACATACAACCTCGCCTGGCAGTGATATTTACAATCTAGAAACGAAACCAAAAAATGAAGATATAGATGACGGTATTGTAACTGAAGAATTAAAAGAAGAGAAAATTAGTCAGAACCGAGTTAAGTCGTATGTATATGGAATGGAGAATCTTGTGCAAAGTAAAAAACCGGTCATCAGTACTGGAAGTTTAGAATCACGATCAAAGTTAGTGAACGGAAACAGTAACCATAAAAATGAGGACTGGTATAATAGAAGGAAGTCATACGGATTCGAACAAGTTCACACACAACAAGATTCCGCTTCAATTTCGCTCAAAAACAAAAAATTGGTCGATTCGAGCACCGACAGTGGCATATGCCGATCGAACGACATACTGGTGGTGCCTACGCAAACTAAAACTAACTCTCGCTTCAATTCAGACAGTGAAAGTGAGCAAGAGAACAAACACAGTTCCTCAGGCAAGGGGCTTAACGGTATCCATTACGGTAATGTGAAGAAAATGACCAGTATATTTAGCCAAGAGGACGAGCCCGCTTGGGGCAAACAGGCATCGAAGGAAACCGATTGGAAAAAGAGCGAAATTAAATCGACAACAATCACAATACCGATAGTGAAGAATAACAACGTCATCGACTTATCGTGGAATGATGAATCTGACAAAGAAACTAAAAGGCATTCGATTGCTGTTGATGAAGCAAAATATGCAATAGATACACGGTCAAGAAAGACCAGTCTCATCGGAAACGATGGTTTAGAAGACGACATCAGTAACAATCGCAAAACGAAAAAAGTTGAATTTTGTAAGACCGAGGTACATTTCGCTGCCGAATCTGGAAAAGTTAACATCGTTGAAACTGATGAGAAACCGCCTCCTACTCAAAATTTCAGGAGACGTCGCAGAAATTCCGGTACTATAACAAACTTCAATGAAGATTTCAACAGAAACGGCCTTCCCATGTTGCATTTCGGAGATAGTTCATACGAAAAAGCAATGTATAATTCCGAAAATACCGAAGGCGATGAATATAATATTCCTTCCGTATTGGAACAAGAAATTTATGAGAATTTACCCAATCAGGAGGCAAGAATACCTGCTGCCTTCGGTGTAGTCACTGTTAACACTAACTCAATTAACAACAATCATCTAGATTATACCGAGGATGACAGGAAAGAAGCAGTAGACGAAACTATCAAAGGTATTTTGAAAAACAAACCTATGAAACCCAAACCGTACCATCTCGGTGAAACAGTACCGTTTTCCGAGTCCGCCTCAGATGAAGATTCTCGAACATGGGGAGTTCGTTTACGACACGTTCCAAAATATGATCCACCTATTTGGAAGTCTACGGTAACTGTTCACAGCACATTCACAACGAAAAACGAAGCAAATCAGAACAATGCACCATCCAAAAACGATCAACCAGAATTTCAGAAGCTGCTCCGAAATCTAAGACCCATCAAAAAGCCAGATTACTTGTCTGATAATGAAAATAGATATTCTGATAATTTCGCGAATATTCGGGTTGTGTCTGCGGCAAAGGATAACAGAAGATCTTCTTGGTCTGTGGCGGATAAAAATGATGACGTTCCGGAAAATAAAGGCTACTCAACGAAAATCAACTTTGGAGATGGAGAAGCGACTGTGGTGGAGAATGACCAATCCACGTGGCCCCGAATGGAGAACTTATCAAAGGGTAAGTCAAAAACATTGATTCATAGTAGAACTTGTGGTAAAGGAACAATTAACATAATTTGAAAAATGGAAGTAACATATGATCAAAAAAAGTGTGATAATATCGATTTTGCTAAGAGATGGCGTTACTAATAAATTTATTGGTATAGACTAATGATGCCTATGGCGTTTTGGAGGGTAAACATACGCCATCAAAAGACAGTTATATTAATTGTCATTGTGCCAAAAACATAGTTTTCCATAGCTTTGAATATGCCAAATACGTATTAAAAAAGACGTTTGGCGTGGAAGTTTAATAAGTTTTTTTTATTTGAAGAAAATGGCTGCTGAAAGTTATCGATTGTTGGTTGAAGCTTATGGTAAACATGATCTAACTCACAAAAAAAAACTTATGAACCATGGTTTAAATACTTTAAAAGTGGTGATTTTAATATAAACGACAAGGAGCGTCCAGGATAGCCGAAAAAGTTTCGAAATGCAGATTTGAAGGCATTATTGGATGAAAACTCAACTCATACATTGAAACAATTGGCAGAAGCATTAAATGTTGCCCAGTCCGCCATTTATGAGTGCCTACACGCATTGAGAAAGATCCAATAGGAAGAAAAATTAGTTCCATATAATTTGAAGAAGAGAGACATTGAAAGGCGAAAAACCACATGTGAAATTTTGCTTGCCAGACCGAAAAGAAAAGGTTTTTTGTATCTAGTTGTGACAGGTAATGAAAACTGGATCTATGACAACCCTAAGCGCAAAAAAATATGGGTAGACCCAGGCCAGCTTTCAACATCACAACCAGTGCGCAATATATATGAAAAGAACAGCTCCCCTATTTGAGTTTCTTTAATTCTTGAAACATTATTCCGTTACTGGACCCACAGCTTAACGTGGGCTCTATCAGCTATCCATTCACGCTCCTGAGCACCTTTCCAAGGGTTTTCCAACCTAAGTTTATGGTCATTTTTAGTTCTGTTAAATGAAACATAGAAAATCTATCAGGAGGTAACCTGTCTTACCCAACCTAAAATTAACGTAACTGAGGGATGATGCTTTGTCGGATTTTACCCTCTTGCTTTTTGAAATGCAGTGTACAAGTACAACCTTTTATTGGTGACGTTAAACGTCAAAGTCATGTTACATTTCGACCTATGAGTCACCCGATATGCGACTTCCCGGTCTGGCCAAATCTTAACTATCCTCTCTGAATGGTAAAGTGTGGAAACACGGTAAGCTAGAACACATTGTTTTTTCAATTTCGTTAACTTCGATCAATATACAGTTGAATTATTATAATAATATACAGGTTGTTAACTTGGTCTCCATGACTTTAAAAGTATCCACCTTAAAGCGAAAAAGATCTCATCATTTCTTTACCATATAGGCTCTCCAAGACCAAGTACTTGAAGATTGAATAATTCTTCATCTGAACTTTACCTTTTTTGTTAAAAATTCGCACGTGCACTTGCTAATTAGTACTTATTTCCTTAGTGATACGTCATATTTTTGTCTGTCAGCGAGGTTTTATTTCCCAATGGAAATAAAACATCTAAAAATAATTTCTTCGAAAATAGTATGCGGTTTTTTTAATGTGGCAATTCCATACTTTTTTTGATCATACTTTACTACATACAATAATTATATTCAGCATGTATTATATATGTGAATGAGAGAATATACCTAGTATGTAAACAACAATCTAACATGCCATTTTAATATTTAATAGCATGTATAACTTGATACATACAATGAATTGTGATAGATATATTTAGAGTACGTGTAACATCAATACAATAATCTTTAGAATGTTTATTAGAAGTGTAACGTAAACAATCATTTTAAAATATTCTATGCTAAATATAAGTAATATATTTAAGTATTCTATTGAAAATAATGATTTATCTATAGCCAATATTATATCAATATATCGAAAAAGAAGCCGTACTAACAGATTATGATGCTGCTAGTTAACAAAATAAACAATTAAATAAGATACTCAAACAATAATTCCACAATAAGTCGATTTATCACAATGGCAAATATAGTCACTATGACGGTGTCTACAGTTATTCCGTCATACAGGTATAGTCATAGATTTTTTAGTGTGTCCCAACTTCCAATAGTGGTCGCAATGGCAATCATCATGGTGCATCAAATGGCGAATCCGAATATTATGTCATATAAAATAAATAGTTTCAAAGCATCTAATTTGGTTGTTGTTTCATTTGAATTTAAATTTTGGACGGGCTAAAAAATCACCTTAAACTTGACCCCTATTTTTCTTTTAATTCGATATGTTTAACCAGATACAATGGGAAAAAAACTCCTTACAAACCAATTTTTCTCAGTTTAACTAAAAATTAAACTACAAATTATTTTCAACAGTATTATACCATAATTAAAGCATTATATAAAGTTTTTTTTAAAAAGTAGTTAATAGTTATTGAAAAATATATTGTTAGTAAGTTAATGTTGAGTGTTACTGTTTTAATAATAGTGTCTGGAAGTCAAAAGCTGCCTTTGGAATGAAATTGCGACAAGCTGTAAAAAAGTTTTGCTCAATTTATCTACAGTAAATTTGTCTTTACTTTTACCTACTAGGCTAATTGAAATCTACTACATTTTGAAGTTTCATCCTTCAAGTTTCAAGTCGATCTGTCAATTAATTCATACAAAAACAGCAGCTTAAAGTATACCTATTAGTGTTTTTTTTTAATGGAAAATTTTGAAATTCTGCAATGATTAAATTGTTTGTAAAAAAGGTTTAAAGGCAATGGAAATTCATATTCAATGGAAATGATAATTGTATAATTGTATTGTAAGGAAGTCTTCTTCTTTAAAAACAGTGGTTTGTAGGATTGAAGGATTTACACTACGAATTACTAGAACATCCACCATATTCACCAGATCTGTCCCCCTCTGACTTTCATCTGTTCCCAAACCTCAAAGAAAATGAGGCAAGTGTTTTTAATCAACTGAAGAAGTTATAGCAGCTGTAGATGAGTATTTTGAAAGACTTCCAGAAAATCACTTCAAAGATGGAATAAATGAATTGGAGACCCGCCGAAAAAATGTATTGAGCTTAAACAAGAATATACGGAAGAATAAAGTCATGTTTTAAACTATAAACTTGTTTTACCATAGTGAATGAGAAAGAAATGTCAAATTCTATTAAAAAAAATTAATTTATTTTAAGTCAAGAGGTAGCAATATTGATTGTAGTTCTGAAGTATACTTACTACACACCTGCCTGTAACAAATTATTTATAGTATTTAGGATATAGAGAGTGACCGGAAGAAACTCTTCATAAGTCGGGGCTAAAACATACCAGTTTAATAGAAAGTACGCAAATTATCTCTTAGATTTTGGAAAATCAGCTATTTTGGTGACGAAAACAGGTTTTGTTTATTTGGTGCCGATGGCGATGTGATAAAACTATCATTAAAAAATACATGACAACGCTGGATCCTGGAAATACCATTTCAATAGTGAAACAGGTGTCTTAAGACTCCAACTGGCTAGGCTAGACAAATTTATCTAGCCTAGCTGGATAGATTTATCTAGGCTGCTTATCTAATATGACATGTCGGTGGATTACTTATAGTATTTAGTGAATTAAAAAGTGAGAAAAAGTATAAAATATAAATTTTTCAAAAACTAATACTCTTTGAGCATACGAATATATCAAATGATATAACAAAAAAAATATTACAAATAAACAAGTATTAAAATTTAAAATTTCCACTGTATTTAAAAAATTATATGTATAACAATTATTTGGACTCACAGTGCATTTTTCAAAAACAAACCACTGTATGCCGAAACAATTGTTATACATACAATTTTAAATATAGTAAAAATTTTGGATATTAATCTTTATTTATTTAAAATTAATTTCCATCAAGTATCGACTACCTCAGTCAAAAAAATTAGTAGAATCAGTGCCGAAACGGCTACAGACTGTCGTAAATAATAATGTATATTAACAAAATTTTGAAAATTCTTTTGGACCGTTTTTAGAAACTTTTTTGGGTATTCAAAATAATTGAAGTAAAGGAAATTGAGAAAAATCGTTTTGTTGACATACTTTTTCCCTCAATAGGTATAGTATATTTAAACAAGAACTTTTATATATTTGCCAGTTATGTTATTCGTTTTCAAATTAGAAAAACGGAATAGTTCCTTTCCATAAACATGACTATTCCTACAATATGTAACAAAGTAAATAGAGAATAATTTGTTCTAATTTACCGTGAAAATAATCATTCAATTTTCAACATGTTCATTTAAACGGATACGTAAACAACGTTGGCATATGTGGCATGGGATGAACATAATCCAAAGAAGACAATAAAACAACCATTGCAATCTCAAATGACTTTAACACAAAATGAACTTATCTTTTCTGAAACAAAAAACAGTATGTTACTGATTAAAATTGCCTGTACTTTCGACTTCGTGTCTTGTTAATAGCTCGTCTAGCTCTTTCTGCCTGTTGGGACTTTTTGTGTTGTGTTGGTTCGATTTCTCCTGTTATTTTTGTGGTAAGATTTGTTTTTCTTTTATTATCCTGTTTCCTAGATTCTTTTGAAACGCTTTTGATTCTTTAGGTCCACTTAAACCAATGGTACATCTACCTGGAGTTATGTCATCATTCTTTTAGAAGTTGACGTTTGCCTTAACTGGTTAAAGAATGTTTTAAGGCATATTTCTCAACAGATCTTTTCGTTACATGTTTTTAAGTGTCATAACCCTATATACTTTATCGTAAAGTATAATCTGCCACTGGCTCATGTTTTCTGTCATTTTTATAACATTTAAAACTGATAACTTTGTGCCGATATTAAGTTGATCTTTTTCATATACCGTCTACTTTTCCTTCCATAAATAATTTCGCTATATCCCTCCGGATAACGTTGCTGAAGAACGTGAATATGTGTCGTGGAATTGTCCGTAGAAATCGTGTTCGTGTCGTGTGAACATTCATATTTAGTTCCCTTAGGATTCGAACATTGTTTTGATATGTTACCCAAAAAATCGTAGTATGCGTCTATGGCCTATCATTTCAAATGCTTCAATCCATCTGCTGCAAGTGCCATTTAGTGTCCATGTTTCGGATCACTACATACCAATGAGAAATATAATCAAATTTAGTATACGTAGTTTTGTCTGCTTGGGCATACTATGGTCTTTCTATATCTTTGTGATTCCTTGCTAATGTACCACTGATCTCTATTCACCTTGCTTCGCTTTTGCGATCCCTGTCAATTGATATGCAATCTTCCAAATAAATGAGTTCACTTTTACGCTTGTCTGATATATATGTGAAAAATGTTCAAATGAAATGTGTTGCTAAAGTTTTATAAATGTGATCCCAGAGACTTATTTCAAAAAATCACGCTGCTGGCAAAGAACTTTCAACCACGATATCTCCCCATATAAAATGAAAGTGGTGAAACTCTTGCCACTAAAATAAAAATTATTGAAAGAGAGTGACACATTTGTCAATACCATATGACGTCACACGAGTGCTCCATATCAGGCAAACGTGCTGAATTTCCCGATAATTTAGAACCAAAAATTTTGAGAGGCGAATAAAAGCAACAATCACAAGATTTAAAAAAACAGAAATCGACTGGAAACTATAATCCATCAAACAGATACACAGCAAAATTTGCGATTCAGACATGAGGCAATCAGTTTAAACAAATATGTACCACAGAATATGCAAATTTTACACACGAAAGGCTCCAATGAAATTTACCACAACTATAGAACCATTACTCTTATTAGTCATACCAGAAAGATCGTACTGACTATAATACAAAAACGATTAAAACCTTACCTGCTACAACAAATTTCTCAGGTGCAATCTGACTTTATTGAGCCATTTCCATAACATTATCCATAAGATGTCGTTCAACCAACAAATCAAGGGGTTAACCGTAATATCCATGCAATTATCAATTCCTTGACATCTTTAAAGTGATACTGCAGGTAGTTCAAATATATTTACATGATGACGATATCTTTGACGAATAGATCAAAATTCAAAATTTAATTCTTCAGAATATCACTACTGTATGTTTTGTATATTAAAAGGAACTATGCCTTTCCTTTATTTGACCTCTTATATCCTGAAAGAGAATTTTTGCTTTCCGATGCTCACCTATAAATTTCTAACTCTTATGCACAAATCAGAAAATTCGCTAGCGCTAGATCATCATCAATTTTACGCTCCACAAAATAACCCTTGATCATCCATCCTACTTGCTTGATCTTGATCCCTATTATAGGGTACTTAAGGCGCTCAAAACACTCAAGAAAAGTAGTTGTCTAAAAAATCATGCCAAATCGCTCATATGTCACCAAGAGAATATTATTTGAGTATCTTTGAATGCCTTTGGACCGAATATATCGAACGAGAAAAATACTTCTGCATAATAATACGCTCACGCACAAAAACGCCTTCACTAATATATTATCTCAAACTTAAAATTGTAATAAAAACGATTTATAATAAAAACATTCAGGTCGCTGAAGGAGGTGCCACAGCAAAATATAAAAAAACCTTTTATCAAGTCCATTACTCGTTCTGAACTCTATTAGAACGGTGAATTTTGTATTACCTGATAACACAGGTCAACAAATTTAAACTTTTGATGAAATGTATGTATATGAAGTATTTTGTAATCCTAAATCTGAAAATGATAAGCTAATTACTGTAACATGTACAGTTTTTTTGTTACAGGGGATCAATGGTGGGAAAAAAAAGAGATGACGTGGTTTTACAATCTAATATTTATTTAATATAAACATGGAAAACGTGTTAAATCTATGCAAAGACATTACTGAGGATTATGTGAATAAAAAATATATTACATGAAATGAGATGTCATACAGCGACAAAAAAATTTCCCTCTTGTGTTCTGTAGCGTCATCTCTTTTTAACAACCAGCAGTAGTCGCCCAACATAGATGGGTTCCAGCGTTCTTGGTATCTTGCTTCCATCGTCCTGATGTCCTGGTGAAACCTCTCCCCTTGTTCGTCGCTTACTGCATCCAAATTTTCCTAAAAAATCCAAATGGGAGTGAAAAAAATGCAGTTTTAAGGACATGCCACACCCTAGTATTACATAGGCTTTCAAGAATTCATCTATGAGGTTTTTATAATTTTCATCTTTCTTGTTGCCCATAACACACTTCCAAGCTGCCAATTCCTTTTCATTTAATTTTACTTGAAAACTGAAACCACCTAAAAGCTTCCTTATTTGAAGTCCAATAATACGCATTCTTTTAGTTTTGTATCACTTAAATGAGAAAATGTTTTTTTAGGTGCTTGAAACCATTACCTTCTTTGTCGATGGTTTAGACAAAGTTTTTCATTAGTCCAACTTTAACATGGAAAGACGGAAGAAGCACCTTTTTAACGAGGTTAACAAGGTGGCAGATTTTATGTTTGAAGTACCAGGTTCAAAAGAAGTTCTATTAAGCCAATCTTTCTTATTGTACTGTTCTTTTGTTTCCCTACCGTCCCATAGACACAAAAAGCATCGATACTTTGTAAACCCCTCTTGAAATCCTATGAAGTCTTTGAGGTACTATAAAACCCTCTTGAAGTACCTGTTAGGTACAAATAATTTCAATGATGTAAAAGGAGAAGCAAGTATTTTAAAATGGGGCGTGCTACGCCATTTATGTGAAAAGGTGTTTTAGTAACTACCTAAATGAAGCGCAAAACGAGCATTCTCATCAATGTACAAAAATCATGTCGACCTGTGTAATAGGTAACCCAAATTGAAGGCAGAATTTTATTTTGCGCCCTTTTTTTGCTTTGTGGTTAGTAACACTGATAGTATATAACAATTATAATATTTGATTCTTACAATTAGAAAATATATAACGCCGTACGAAGGAACAGATTGTTATTATTATCAAAACGCATGACAAATTCAGTGAAAATTGTACTGAAACTGTACGAAAACTTTTTAGAACATTTTAGTGAAAAAGTGCATATTTAGTGAAAAACCGTTCGAAGATTCATAAAAAAAATTGATTAAAATCGATCAGTAATGAATGCAAGATGCAATATTGCCTTGGCTAGTAAAAGTATCATTACAAATACGAGAACATCGACTCGGCAATAAAACAACAATTAAATATTTATAAATGCGTACAAAATCAACAAAAGGAAGCTAGAACTTGAGCTTTCTAACCATTATCACTGCTAACTGTTCACCAACCAGTTTTAGAGCATCATGAGGTAGACTTTCAATTTGTTCAAAAATCTTCTGCGGTGAGGCTTATTTTCAACTTGAAATATTCTTAAACAAACAATAAATTATAGCATTTGAGTGTCGGAAAAGCCTTGGATCAGCTTATGTATCAATCAAAGATTATGCGAAATTTCAAACCAAGTTTTCCAACCTAAGCTGAGGTGTCTTTTGTCCGATATAATTTTACATATTTAATCAAAAATTATTGCTTTAATACTCAATATAATCCAATCACAATACAATATACAATAAAATACAATAAAAAGTCGTTTTGTTTCCAATTTAAAACTCGCGTTCAATTTGGGCCATTTTTTATTTATCAAACCTCAGAAAAGTCTGAAAAATGACTGTATATCGCAAAAATAACTGTATAAAACTAGTAACAAAAATTTATTACTAAACTAGAAAAGATTTTTTAAACTTCTCGACTCGCGTTTTGCTAACCATGTTAGCATCATCAGGAGATGATTTATAATCATCACAAAATTCAAATCATCTCCTGATGATGCGAATATAAGTTTAAAAAAAAAGTGATTTGGTGTTTAGTGGTAAATCTCTTCGATTTTAGTATTTCACACCGTTCCAAGAATTGAAAAATTAATTAGTTAATAAATTCATTTTTTAATCAGGTTAGATTATTGCAAAACACTTCTAATAAGGTTCTGACATTAATAACAAAACTATCACAATTTTGTTATAATAACTCTCTATCTAATATACCTAACAATAGCCGATATTTTCAACAAACTTAACCACACTAATTTACTAGTAGTACACGAACCACACTGCACTTTTAATTTATAGAAAGTAGTACAACTTAATTAAAAATAGACTCCATTAATCTAGTTTCAATGCACCTTTTTTTATTGACAATTCAAACCTAACATTTGGCGGGCAACGCCTTTCAAAAGCATTTGTCCAGATGTCTAGAAAATTAATCGTTTGTGTCTTAATAGTTTCAATGTCGAATGCGTTTATACTATCAAAAGGTTGATATCGTTTTTTTCTCGTGCAGTATGTGACATTAATTAAATGGATATAATCGGATCGAAATTTTAAACAATGATTTTGCTTTTCAATATTGATGGTGGTTTTTTCCTTGAACAAATACGAGAACAATAATAATCAATATGTTATTGTCTCATTAGAAAATTATTACTATCTAATGTATGTTGAAGGTAAAATATTTGGGCGTTTAAACAGGTACAAACGAATCTTATCGAAAAAAAAACGAGTTTCTAAGTCTAAGACTCGAAATTCGGTAATTCTGATAAAGGATATGTGATTGAATTATGCTCAAAATCTGAAAATTATCTAGTTTTAAGAAAAATTATATTTTCAAACCTTTCTTATACAGTCTCTTATGGTAGTCTGATTTCCACCACGGAAATCATTTTTCTATTTTTTCACTATTAATTCTCCAACTTTATAGAATAAAAAATATCACATGATAAAGTTTACTATTTGCAGTATGTTATTATATATGAATAATACCGGATTACTGATATAATTATTTAAATAATTGAAGTGAAACTTTTTTTTCAACTTTCGATCACTAGTAACCAAACACTGGACACGTAAACAGCTGATTTACATAGTTTGTATGTCTCATTATTCAAACGAAGTTAGTGATTAGGGAAAATCTTGTCATTTTCGTGAATTTAATTACGTAGTTATTTGTACATGTCCTAATTTTAAAATCTAATGGCGTCCACAGGCCAAGATTTTGTTAAAAAGAAGCGAAATGTAAAGACTCTTGATACAAAAACTCAATTGTTGGACTGTCTTGTTGTAGGTGAAACATATACGAGTGTCGCGAAAAAGTTTAAAGTGAATAAATCCACATTAAGAACAATAAATAAGAGTGAGCTATCCATTCGGGCAAGTGCTTCGTGCGGTACCAGCACTAAAGTTAGGTGTTCCTCGCGACCTTTAACGATGGAAAAGATGGAAAGAGCGCTCGGAACTTGGATCGAAGATCAAACAAAAAGAAGACTGCCTCTTAGCAGCCGAATTATTCAAGAAAAAGCTAGGCGTCTTTTCGGGGAGTCGGCTTCTGCAGATCACGAGGCGGCTAATCGATATCCGACTGAATTCAAACAATTGATTGAAAGCAATGGTTCAATCAACCAGGTCAGGTATTTAATGCCAATGAGAGAGGTTTATTTTGGAAGAGGATGCCTGCTCGAACATTTATGTCTCAAACCGAAAGATTCGCACCAGGATTTAAAGGTGTAAAGGATAGGGTTACTCTTCTCTTTTGCTTTAATGCTTCATATAACCACATGGTAAAGCCACTGCTCGCATACAAATCTCTTCATCCACATACTCTAAAAAATACAAACAAACATGATCTACCGATCTTTTGGAGAGCAAATCAAAAAGATTGGGTAACTGCAACATTATTTACAGACTGGTTTCTTAATTGCTTCGTAGCCAATGTTAGACAAATTTGGCCTCAAAATCGTTGTCATTCAAAGCTTTACTTCTTATTGATAATGCTCCCAGCGATTCTGAATCTCTAAAGTTCTCTCTTTTGCAGCACATTTCGCTAACAATTTTAACATCATCAGAAAATGATTATGCTAATTTGCCTAATGAAGGGTGTTTTAACTAGAGTCGAATGATTTTAATTGTGCGTCATTTCACTTATTAACTATTTGAATTTTGTATTTAATATATGTTATCTATAAACTTAGGAATTTTACTATACATACCGCACAATCCTATAGCGTGTAAAATCCAGAATAATATTAGAAGAATTTACGCTCACAATTGCCTCTTTCCATCGCCACTTTATACCTGATATTAATGAACGATCTAGATCAATTAACCCAAGAATTAAAGCCAACCGTTAACCAATAGCAATACACGTTTTATGGCTATGTAAGGCCCCAATTGGGTCTTACATAGGCACATTTTCATCTTGGCAATAAGCAAAATTACCATATTTGGGGCTCGGAGAATCTAAAACAAGTCACTGGTCCATTCTGGACATTATCGGTCCATACATTATTCAAAATAGTTGGAAAGTCAGTTTAAATTAAAGAGATATGCTGCAGAAATGTGATAGCAGACTTTTTGTAGTCTGAGGTGGAAGTTATGGGTACGACCGACTTCTGGTTTCAACAAAATCAAGCTACGTGCCAAAAAAGTTATGAAATAATATGCCTTTTGCGCAACAAATTTCCAGATCACATAATATCGAAGGAGACAATTGACCATCTAAATAGTTGAATTTATGGATTTTCCCTTTAAAGTACGTTAAAAAGAGAAAATATAGACCAATACTCCAAAAAGCTCAAACGTAATCGAATTTTGAAAAAAGAGCCATAATCGATAAGAGCAAGATTATCGTTTGGGCGATATGCTATTCTATACATAACTCACATATCTCTTTTCCATCTGACTTTACCTCAGCTCTTGTTAAAATACACACTAAATGAAAATTAAAAATAGATTTAAATTATCTCTTTAGATTTTCGCATGGTTAACGAAACCTGCGTCGGGAAAATGCAACCAAGGGATTTGGATTTTTTGGTTAGGAATTGATTCTTTGATCTTTAAGTTGAGATAAATTCTAATCAAAGACTTTAAACAATGATTATATTTTCAATATGTTTTATTCTTGTGACTTGAACAAATACGGAAACAATAATAGAATAAATATATCATTGTTTCAATCATTAAAAAAGTATTACTATCTTAAGGTAGTAGTATTGCGGGCAAAAAATAAAATGAACTTTAAAATTATTTTCCTCGGAAAATTAATTACATATGTGTGCAATTAATCTTCCGTTAATTTTATTTACTGTTTGCTTAACGACACATCCAACAAAACACTAGATCACTTCAATTCTTCTATTTGAACCTTCGGTGTGAAACATTAAACTCGAAGAGATTTATCACCAAACACAGAAGTTTTCAAAAAGTCATTTGGTGTTTAGTGTAAAATAAGTGATCTAGTAAATTCTTCGAGTTTACTCGATCACTTATTTGCGACACATTCTACTAACCATGTTAACGTCATTAGGAGGGCGTGATACTGACATAGTTAATAAATGAAATTGTAATCCTCTCCTAAAGCTCTCACATCAAAATGTGTAAAGGCAAAAGTACATTGAGCATTGGAAAAAAATACTTCTCCGTTATTTATATTAATTTTCTTTTCTGCCAGTAAATTCATTATATCATATTAATTCAGATTAACTATTTTCCTGCTCTCTTAGATTTCTGAGCCATTGCTTCTGCTTTTTCCAGTGGTTTTCTGTCATGCCACTGATTTTCCAAAATTCAGCCCAAAACCTCTATTTTAATTGTATTGATCTTTGTTGAAGGTTTTAAATTGAAGAATAACCAACCCATTCTTCTTTTTCTTCCAATAACACTACACTCCATATCGAACCCTACTCCCCATCATCATTTTCTCCCATAATTTCCACTATATTTAAAACATATATGTATTAGAATTGTAATACATATTAGAATTGTAATACATACAAGTCCACACATTGGATTTTCTAAATACGAACCAAATTCTACAATATACAAGAGCTATGTTTTTCAGCCTCCTATGGGACCTAAAATGAAAACAAGTATCAATCACAAAATATGTTTATTACCAGGAGTCAAGTACAATCCAAGTAACATTTCCATATAGTTAAGGCGAAGATTGAAATATTTGTCATACCGGTGGACGAGTTTTCCGATACCCTCTTCATTGAAGATTACCATCACCTTATTGAGATAGACTCTCATCCAGAGGCTGAAAGCCAACGTGATAGGGGATGAAACGTGGATTCTTTCTGATAATCCTGAATCGAAAGAACAAACCAGACAATGGATGTAGACACACACTTTTCGAATAAAACCAAAAACTTCAGACAAACTTTCAGCAACAGGAAGACCATTGCTACCGTTTCCTGGGATCAAAAAGGTGTGTTGCTCGTGGAGTTTATGGAGCCAGGGTCTACGATCACTACAAACGTGTACTATCAGACATTGGTTGCCTGAGAAAAGCCATTCAAAAAAAAAGAATTGCTTTGATTCATGACAACTCAAGACCGCATATTGCTTCGGTAACGCAACAGCTTCAATATGTTAATTTGACGTTTATCAATCCAGACAAGACGTCAACGACAATCAGAAAAGAATCCCACATGCCAACGAAACAAAATATCTGTGTATGACTCTGGATGCCAAGCTAAGATGGAAAACGCATGAGAAGAAGAAACGTGAGCAACTGGGTCTCAAATTCAGAAAAATGTATTGGCCACTAGGGCGCCACTCTGTGTTGTCATCCCATAATAAACTGCTTTTTTATAAGCAAATCCTGAAGCCTATATGGACTTATGGCATCCAACTTTGGAGATGCACCAAGAAATCTAATGTAAATGTCCAAAAACGTTCCAAAATAAAGTACGTCGCAATATTGTCAATGCCTCGTAGTACATCCAAAATGAAGACATCCATCGAGACCTGAAAGTGCATATGGTCGAAGATGTGATCAAGGGGTTTGCAAGGAAACGCAAGAAGGGTCTGGAAAGCCATGAAGATGTCGAAGTGATCTCATTACTTCTTATTATTACGCCGACTTATTCGGCGGCTGAAGAGACTGAAACCGTTCGAATTAGTGTAGTGACAATGAAGGATGCCTGGAATTTATTCTGAGCGTGTATCAACCACATGAAAAGAGTGATTAATGTACTGTGGACCACGTCGCTAGGCATGTATCTACCAAAGAGACTAAGATAAAGATAAGTTTTTAGTTTAGATAGTAGAAAAATATTGTTAGTTAGATAGATTTAATCTAGTCACAGTTTGTAATATCTATATGACTGAATTAGAGAATAAAAAAGAAAATCGACTGGTAAACACCGCGACAATTAGTCCTCAGTATCGTGATTTATGAAGAATCGTTCTTATTTTTAAATGGCTTATAAACTCCTACGAGTGTATTCACACGCTTACGAATCGTGAAAAAAACGAAATCTATTTGTCTTTATATTAAATGAGGAATCGTCAATGACGGTTGTATGTGTGAATGGGCCGTTACACTTATACCGAAATACCGCACACAGTTACGAATACCGAACTACAAGATTTGTGAAACCTCTTGTTCTTAAAATACTTTTACCAGTTTTAAAGTTTTTACTTGCCAAAAACTCCAATCCAGTTTTTCAATTCATTAGTTAAAACCAGATGAACGGGTGTGTGAATCAAATTCAAATCCTCCTCGATCTTTCTGATCTTCAACCAACGATCAGAATACACTAAATCTGAGAATATTTTCATCACTTCTTGAAGGTAAAGGCCTTCCACTGCGAGGTTTAACTTCAATCAAGTCTCGGCCTATTGAAAATGCTTTAAACCACCTTTGAAAGTTGAGCACTTGACAAAACATTGTTTCTCTAAACCTGTTGAACTTGAAAGCAAAAATTTCCGTCGAACTGTGTCCAAGTTTCTGGGGAATTCAAACTAGTATTGAAGATCCATCAGATGTTGGTAAATGACACCTCTTCGAAAAGGAAGCCAACGGAATTGCGAAATCGAACACTACGCCATCAGTGTAATTGCTTTGCACGTCTCGTACACAGTCGCAGATTGATTTATTCAATATATCGATCCTGTTGGACGCGAAGATTGATGGATATCAAGGCTCACTAATAGGCCGTAATACCACAGAAAAACGAAGAAGAGACGCATTTGCTTTCCTTACTCAGTGTCTGAAAAGAAAGAAAATCTATAGTGAAAATCTTTGAATATTAAACTACAGGAAAGAGCATATGATCCTGTAAGTGACCAGAATGCTATCTGCATATGACCGACTAGTGTGTCCGATTTGGCATACTGCCCTACTCCAGTATGAATAAAAACAAGAAACTGATAAAAGTTTACGGTTGTTTAAAATAATAAATTATTGTATAATTATCGTTACTGTATTAAATTAATGAAGACTTACGAGATACGGCAGAGAATGTGAACTACTATTTAATTCTTAATTTTAAATTTAAATAGTTTTAGAAGAGGAGTAATATAATTAGCTAATAGTATTGATTTATGTCCTGCAAAAATGTAAAAATTTAAATTAATTTTAAAAAATCTAGATTTTCAAAGAATAAAGTGTCTTTAATGTGGCCAATACTACAAAAAGTTATTAAGAAATTGGAATCTCCTGTCATAAAATCATATAATTTCGAAAAATTGATTAGGTAATCAGTTGCATCTTGCACCGAGTCGATGTTCATTTTTAAATTAGGTATACATATTCGTAAATGAAATAAAAAGCCGTAATATTCACTAAATGATTTATTATTAAAATACATATATCCTTTCAGTATTTAGTTGTTTAGTTTTTAATGTCCCTTAAACAAAATAAACTTTGAATACGTACTAGAAATTTTTTCATCTACCACAGCATTTTTACAAATATAATTAATACTTGTACAACAAAAGCTAACTTTCAAGAGTAAATGCTATGAAAGATGGTGATCAAATTGATAAATAAAAAAATTACATATTTTAAACGGTACACTTCAATTGTTGGAACAACATTTGGTAGTAGTCTCACTTTTACCTTAGATGTTCTATCAAAACAATCTTTAGCAAAATGATAGGAACATAAAAACCTACTGCGGTTTGGAATAAAATCTGGCTTTTTAATAAAATTAATCAGCTGTATTCTTCTGTTTGGATGTTTGGGAAATCTTGTGAAAAGATAAACTAGTTTAATAACATGAAATCCAAATAAAAATGGAAATAACATATCCATATATTACTACAATAATTTCTAAATAAAAAATTGGATTGTAAAAAAGTTAACACTCTGTATAATTAGTTATATTTTATGTGTTATTTTTATGAGTAAAGTAACATGTTTTATATGTATCAAGCGATACTAAAGTAAACTAAAAAACTAACTAAAAAATAATCTGAATTTTTAAAGCCCAGTATCACAGAAAACTAAACATTTTAGCACATACGTTAAAAACTTAAGTTCTAAAAAAAGATAATCCCTATCTTGTATAACATTATAATTATATTATTTTACCTAAATCAATTTGACTACGCCTATGCATACCAGGCGATTTGTTGGCTTCATAACCTTAAAATTTCGTTTTTATTTTTAAATAATTGTTAAATTTAGAATTAAAAGCACTTACCTATGTAAAGTTACTCCTGAAGTTTGATTTTTTCGTATCGGGGAACAACCACAATCGGCACAACTAACCATATTTTGTGTTTGCCCTACTTCCGATATTATTGCTTTTATTGTCAATATAATAAGTATTAATATATATTTACACTAGAACAAACAAAAAGAGTATTCCAGTACACTTATTTGGCACTTATTATTGATTAAAACACTAAAATTACTCAAATCTACTATTAAATTTCGAAGTTGACACCAACAACCAAAATTCCAAAACAATGAGTCATCTGTGGTGTTTCAATATAGCCGTTTCCGTCCCTATTTATATGTGCATAAAGATAGGCAAGGCTCGTTCCTGCTAGTTTTATATTCAAAGATGAAAACCAATATAAATATAAACGCAACATTTATTTTTTAATAATCGATAATTTAACAATCAATGTGTATTTTCTAGTAGCAATAATATTAAAATCAAATGGTAACACAACAGAAGTTTGAATGGTGATTTATATTCTACTAGACTATTAATAGATTAAGTATAAACATGCATATTAATTTAATACAAACCAATTTATTGTTTGTATTACAAGGCTAATAAATTTCCTAATATCACCTCGCAGTTTAAACAATTATTTTTTACATTGTGTAATAAACACGCAGTTGCCACAATTTTGAAATTAGTTTAAAAATCATTTAGAGTTTTATTTACGCTAGATGGTATTATGTCATTATTTTGATCGCTGAACCGCTTATGTTAAAGATATACAGGGTCGATTAGAAATATTTAGTTTTCTTTAGTAAATTTGAACATACGCAGGATGGGGCAGAGAAACAGATGATTAGAACATATCAGCAATAATTGCAAAATTTTATTTAAAAAAACTTATATACAGTGGTGGCCAATAAAATAAGAGTGGCGTAGCCTTATTAATATATTTTATTTAAACTCATTTTTACATTGTTTCTAAGACAATAAAAATTTTCCAGAATGAATTTGCCGATCATTTAAAAGGCATATTAGTCGGAATATAAACAATTACTTTATCCATAAATATAGGTTGATGACATATTTTAGAAAACATTTATGATAAAAAACTAAAAGGTGTAATTCTCTAAAACGGTTTAGTCTATATCATCGTTTCTCAACCTTTTTAGTGTCGCGATCCCCTAATTACACTTATACCGAAATACCGTATAAAGCCATAAATACCGAACTACAAGACTTGTGTAACCCTTTATTCTTATATTATTTTTACCAGTGCGAACATATGTCCTACACTTACATGCACTTGTAAAATGACCCACCATCGAACCTCGCACCCTACCATCTCGCGCGTGCGAAACAAGATATGCGCTTTGGTAATAAAAACAAAGGAACGAGACGAAGAGTTTCATTGTTAATTACGTTTTTACGAAAACAAATACTACGATGTCTTCTCTCACCCAGTGTTAAATACTGGGATTTCTTCTTTCACTCAGTGTTAAACAAATTAATAACAGTGTGGTAATAAAATAAATTAATAATATTATAGGAAATGAACAAATTTGTGACTAAACGAAATACAGCGTCTACATCTGGTGAAACAGTAAAGAAAAAGACCAGATTGTACAATGAAACATATTTAAAATATGGATTTATTGCCTTGGATAACAAGCCGCAATGCGTTGTGTGTTATCAAGTTTTGTCCGCGGAAAGCATGAAGCCTGCAAAATTAGTCCGGCATCTGGAAACAAAACACCCGTCTTTACAAAACAAACCATTAGCATTTTTCGAGCGTAAATCACTCGTCTTGCTATCAACAAATCAAGCCATAATGAGACCGCAGTACTTCAAGCATCCTGTTTAGTAGCATTAAGAGTGGTCTGGGAGTCTAAGCCCCACACGATTGCAGAAAAGCTCATGTTACCCGCTGCCATTAATATGGTCACTGTGATGATAAGTCTGCGAGAAGCAAAAACGTTGAAAACTATACTATTTTCAAATGACACAATATCGAGACGTATTAATGATGTTCACCATCAAATAATTGAAAATGATAAATTAAGTGAATTTTTTGCTATTCAGTTCGATGAGCCAACACACCTGTCGAACTTGGCGCAATTTTTGTGCTTTGTCCGATACGAATGGGAAGGATCAATTAAAGAAAATACGAGGTGTGGCTATTAACAAGCGAGACTGACGCTGCTACAGAAGAAGTACGCATGCGCCAAACGCCACCGACCAACAGCTATTTAACGTGAAACCTTCTCTTTCGAATACAGTATCTCTCACTTCTGTAAATAAATTCATAAAACCGTAGATTTCGTTCGCATTAGAGTTGTTTTTGTTTGTTTCACCGGAAAAATGTTAAGTGTAAATATAAAGCAACGAATTGTTGTGAAATTTCACTTGAAACTTGGAAAAACTGCTACTGAAACTTATAATGTATTGAAAGAAGTGTATTGTAATGAATGTTTATCGCGTGCAAGTGTTTTTGAATGGTTTAAGCGTTTTCAAGATGGCCGAGAAGACGTTGAAGATAATCCACGCCCGGGTGGCCCTTCCACTTTAAAAACGGACGACAATATCGAAAAAATCTGGGTAATCTGGTTCCATCTGATCATCGGTTAAATATTCGTGCGATTGCTGAAACTATAGGAATTGACGAAGAATGCGGCAAATTTTATATAACAATTTTAACATGCAAAAAGTGTGTGCCAAAATGGTGCCTAAAATTATCACGTTTGATCAACAAGAAGCACACAAAAATGTTTGTAATGGCACTTTGAATGCCATTGAAAATAACTCGAACTTATTGGAAAGGATAAGAACATGTGATGAATCGTGGTTTTTTACTTATGATCCTGAAACGAAGCGCCATTCCATGCACTGGTAGAGCCCAAATTCACCGGGAGCCAAAAAAGCTCGTATGAGCAAATCAAAATTCAAAGCAATGATGATTGTTTTTTTCAATATTTATGGGATTGTGTACCTTCACTGGGTCCCTGCAGGTCAAAGTATTAATCAACATTACTATCTTCACGTTCTTGCTGAACTCCATGAAAGAATAAGGAAAAAAAGAACAATTCATGGATTCTCCACCAAGACAATGCGCGGGCTCATTCCGCATTGTTTGTCAAGGGGTTTCTAGCCAAGTACAGCATCCCAGTGTTAGACCATCCGCCCTATTCGCCGGATCTTCTGCCGTGCGACTTCTATCTGTTTCCTAAGGTGAAATTTGTATTAAAAGAAAAAATATAAATAGGAGCTGACAGATAATTTACAAAATGTTCTTTAAGAAGCCGTAAAAATTGTTAATTTTATTAAAAGCCGATTATTACAAACTAGATTGCTTCCCACATTGTACGAAGAAATGGGTGCAAAGTACTACTCACTTCTTTTCTATACTGAAGTAAGGTGGTTGTTTAAATTGTTTGCTTTTTAAATTGCGAGATGAATTGATAATAACGATGATTTGTCGAATAGATGGGTTCTCAATCCGTTTGATGAAAATGTTGTTGCAGCTGCTGAATTACCTATTGAGATTCACAACCAACTTATTAAAATATAGGCCGACAAAACTCTACAGCTAGAATTGTTAAGTCAAGATTTATATAAGTTTTAGCTAATAAGTCACGACGACGATATGAATACAGAAGCCTAGTAATGGAAGCTTTGAAAACATGCTTCGCTACTTCTTATGTGAAAAAAGCTTCACGTCTATGGTGGCTTTAAAAACTAAATATTGAAATCATCTATTGCTACTGGAAAATCCTTTGCTTATGTATGCTTGCAGTGATGATCCACGTATAGAAAAACTATTAAGTGAAAAACAAAATCAACTGTCGCATTAAATTATTATTTCAAACAACTTTGGCTATGACTTTATTTAAATTTACTTTGATATGTTGTTATTACATGGTAATATTTTCTTTTATAACATTTGTTTTTAAATTCAAAATACTTTAATAAAAGTATGTTTCGTATATGGGTCTTATTTTTTTGAACACATTGCGACCCCTCATATTCCTGAACGAGACCCCCAGGTTGAGAAATTATGTTCTATATAATTGCCGAAGTTTAGTACTTTGCAGCATAGCCCTTATTCTTAATTTCTGATTGACATCTTCTTAGCATGAAGTCGATTAGATGTCGGCATACGTCTACAGGTATTGAAAACCAAGTTATCTGAATTTGTTGCCCAATGTTTCCTTGTTTACAATTTTTTTACGAACAAGACGACGTTTTAAGTCTTTCCAAAGGTTTTCAATCGGATTTAGATCCATAAACTATGAAGGCAACTTAAATACTTTAATATGTTTCCTCTCGAATCACTGCTTCACTACATGGGATTATTGTCTTGTTGGTAGATCCACTATAAAGGAATATTCTCTGAAGCGTAAGGTAACGTATTTGTCTCTAAGATTCCAAAGTAAATTTATTTTATCGAATCTTTTATCTAAAGAATGGAATCTACTGCGTTATATAAAAAAACACTCCCATACTGCACTGTACCCAAAGTGTTACATGGATTGAATTCTTCATTAATACATCTTCTTGCATACAATTTACCCATCAGAACCAAATAAATTAATTTTAGTTTAATCGGTAATAAGAATGTTTTTCCAGTTACGCTGGAAATCTTTATTAGAGTTTCTTTTTACAACTTTTAACCTCTGCTTTATATTCTGTTTACTTAAAAACGGAACTCTTCTGATTTCTCTACCGTATAGATTCTTCTGTTGTAAACGTCGTCTTATGCTTTTGATGATAATACTTAGGTCAAGATTTTTTTATAACCACATAGCTAGCAAAAGGATCCTTCAAAACCTCCCGTATAGTTTGATTATATATTTTTTTACTCGTTATTCTTGGTTGCTTTCTTTTCTGATGACCGTTTGATTGCATTCATAATAAATGTATAAGATTTGTTTTGGCTTCTCAATTGTAAAAATAAACACCATTCTTTAGCAGGACAGTATGTAGTGCGACACATGTTTACGCTAATATAGTGGAAAACGGACTAACTTTTGCTATATCAACAAAATAAATACATATTTTATCATAGTTGGTACGCATTAACGTGTATAAAGTTAGTATACTCCTATTTCTTAGTCTACTAAAATATAAACCGTTAGGAGGAAATAAATTTAAAATAAGCATCAATCAAATGCACTAGTTATATTGTAAACAATAAATGTTTAAAGGTTAGTTAATATTAGTATATTATATTATTTATTACGGTAAATAAATTAGAAAAGAAAACTTGATTTTTAAATGTTTTTTCTCTCACTCTTATTTTATTGGCCACCACTTACTTTTTACAGATAATGTCTAAACTGTGACAGACATCTCTTCGTAAATATTTTTCCAATCTCAGCCGGACATCATTACTCATACGGCGCAACATTTTTAATGGATGTTGGTTTTTTCTTATGCAATTCAGTTGTTACTGAGTTTGAACTCCGCAATATTGTATGGGATGTCATTGTAGACGGTACTCTTCAAATATTTCCGCCTGTTAAAGTAATATTCTGTTGAAATGAAAAAATACAAAATAAAATTTTTAATATTAACAATAAATTCAATACAATAAACGATATATTTTATATTTTGTTTTATTTTTAATGAGGAAAAATGAATTTTTTTCTCATCTCTTATATCGGGTTCTCTGGAAAGAGAAAAGCAAATTATTTATGTAAATATTTATTTAGCCTATGTATGTCATTACTATATGTCATTACTATTATTATTTACATCTTTTTTGCCAACGTAGTAGTAGGTTCATAATGCCTTTTTCACAAAAATTGCCAATTTTATTGCTAAAAAAAATGTCTACTGGTTTTTTCATTTCTTTTTAAAAGATCTTCCATTTAAATAATTTTGAAGGAAAGAGAATAGATAGTAGAGTAAGGTGGATGGGACAAAACATGCCTATAGAAGTTCAACAATTTTTGCTGGATCGTGATTGAAACGTGTGGTCGTGTTGTTTACTAATTCTGGCCGTTTTTCTACTGCCTTCAGCCAATCTAATTGTGAACAGTATAGGTGTTGTTGATAATTTAGTCGGTGTTGATAATTTAGAAGCGTGGTAGAAACTCAAAATTTATGGGTCCTTTCCAATTCCATCAAATGCGAAGACCGTATTTTGACGTACCTAAAAGCGCGAAGGTTGGGAGATTGCCAGCGATCCCCATGATTTTTTTTATTACTCGTTGTTATACATAATCCACTTTTCTTCATCAGTTACCATCTGCTTCAGAAATAGAGCGTCATTTTTTTTCAGCAAAAGATCGCATGAAAAGGTTCCGACCAGCAGATTTCGCTCACCAAGTTTTGTGAGAGTCTCACATAGTACCAGCAGATGTACCAATGTTTTCAAGAAGGTCAAAAACGTCAGACATACAAGGCCAGAACAGGGTAAAAATCTTCCAGGTAAAATCTCCGCTCATGAACTGATCAAATCACTTTTGCACCATGTCACCAACAGAACCCTCTCCGTAAACAGTCCAAATCTTGTTTTTTGTTTGACAGCGTTATTGTCATGCGTAGTGTAAATACCACAGGAATTATGGAATATGACAACATATATTTTTGTTTACTAGTACTATTTATTCTATCTAGAAAATGCAGCTAATGAAAAATATCTACGAACTTTCCGGACAATCCGATATGTGAAAGTTCAGTTCATTCAAGTTCAAGAGATTGAAGAAAAATAAAAGTGATGTTCCTTTGTCAATATGCAAATTGTTTCAATATATACACGAAGAAACTTGAGACCCATATAATAGTGTCCACTATTTCCACTTTATTTCTTAGTCAGTTAAAAGTTTATGGAGATACAAATGTAAAATACAATGCTTGAAGCACGTAATTGTACAACATAACATTTACAAATCGTTACACAGGCCAACAGTTGTTTTGGTGCCGGGATATTTGGAGCTGATTGCATACGAATTTGATGCCTTGAATTAAAATATGCCACTAATTTTTGCCTGGGAGCTCAAATTTCGAAGATATAACATTTTAGTGGAACATACGTTACACTGTTTTAAGTTAATTCCATGGATCAAATAAAAAAACTAAACACGGAATTTTTATTATTATATTATACAAATATTATTATATATAAAGATAGAGGAAAAAATCGATGAGGGAGAATACTCGTCTTCACTGAAGTCTGGCAGCTAATCAGACGTTGGGATCGGCACTTCCTCTGAATGAGGGACCGGACGTCTTGCAGAGACTAAATCAGGATAAGCCCGCTTGCTACAGTTGTTTCGATTGATTCCAGTAATATTTACTAAGCAGAAATAACAGTCATCGAAATGGTTAATCGAATCTAAACCATCGGTACGCCGAATTTTAGACTTTTTCTTTTCCCGGCAGTCCAATGTCGTAAATGTTCTGTATAAATTTTACAGACCAGATGCGGTGCCTAGGTTTTATTCTGATCACCAGGCCTAACACCAAAGTATCCAAGATAAGCTCTCTTTACAAAGTTACTAACAGTTTTTCTGTTTTCTTTTAATATGTATTCTCCACATATGTAGCAAAACAATCAGGATGATTTACTCAACTTCTGCTTGAACTCATTTTACTTTTATTCAACAACACAAATACAATCTACAACACAGTACGTTTTCGGTTAACTTTATAATAACTCTTTCCTAGACACAAATATCACGCGCGGCCAACTATTATCTACCCTGCACAGCGAGAATTCACAAACCAACCTCAACCCTAGTTCAAGCGTTCAAGGTCACTTCAGTTACCGGAAAGGCAATGCTTATGCCATCTAGTAGATTTTCCTGGAACTAACGGTAGAGTGACAATAAGGCAAATATACAAGAACCAATCCTTGTATAATAATTTTAGAACTTGAATGTATTGAATTGGAAAAAAAAACATTGATAGATAACTGGATGTACCTAAAAAAGTAGAGCAGATAGAGAAAAACTGATTTCATATTTAGATTTAGCGCCCTAAATATAGATAAAATCAATTCAAAAATCCTAGGCACCAATTTTTTTTTTTGGCTTGGATTGTCTTTCTGGGCTGGACTTTCTAGGCCCGTGTTATCCTTAGCAATAAAAGAAGTATCTGGCATCTTTGGAACTGTTTAATGTTTAAACAAATTCTCCTAAAAGTAATAAAGAGAATAACGAGAATAATAATCTCCTAAAGAGAATACGACGTTCCTTCAACTCAGAGATAACACATATCAAAGTGGCCTTATCTAAGAAATAAGAAAACCATTCAAATATTTGGAAACCAAAGTTCTGGTGACAATTACTGAAACACATCTCTTATGTTCTTTAACATTATCATAATGTTTATGATTTTGGTGTGAAATGTTTAAAGAGGCGGTGCACCATTACGTCGCCATTCTTTGGTACATTTCATAACTCTTTCGATAGACTTGTCGATAATCTGAAGGCTAAGCATAAACCAAAGATTGACAGACCGAGAAGGATGTTGACAAGGGTTAATCTATAGCTAATGACCGTGGTTCAGAGTCCACTTTAAGCTGTAGGTTCAGTCTCTAAATGGCTTAAGATGCCGATGCGCCTAGAACTAAAAACTTTTATCTTTTCACATTACTCTCACAACAATCCTGGTTAAAAATCTGTTTAAAACATGTATTACATGATTTTTTTGTACCAATCATTTGATTATTCATCGTCTCGACTGTCTAGTTACCAAGATGGTCGATTACTGAGTAGTTCTATGTCCAGAGCGCGGGGGATCCTAAAAGGTATGGAGTCGACATTGACCGGATTCTGCAATAAGTTGGCCCCAAAGTCACCTGGTTCTAATAACCAGGTTCTAAAACCCTCAACAAAAATGTAAAAGAACAAACCTGAGTAAGACTTGACCAGTCAATCAACATACCTCTAATAGAAACATTACTCACGCCGGACTACCAGCTCGAGGTGAGATGTTCAACTCTCTCGGCCTTCGTGCCAGAGAATATCGGTGCGCTCTCAAGCAAGACTCGCGCCAAACAATTTTACCTGCAGCAACCGATAATTTATAAATGCTACAATGTCTTAAATTTCGTGATTTATTTAACTCATTAACAGTATATTTATAAACAAACGAAAAACTAACCGTAGTTTTGTACTATACACACTGACATTTCCACCGGTGAACAACTCATAAAACCTATCCCTACACAAAAAAACTAAGTCTTGTACTTTTTAAACATACCCCTTATTATCAACAATAACTACATAATAAACAAAGAAACATAAAAAAAACTCATTTCATGATTACACATATCCGTGTTAAGCAGCTCTAAATATAATTTCACTAAAAAACTTTCTATTTTTCATTGTTGTTAATGATGATATATAAATAATAACGAAATATCTAAAATAAATAAAATAATTATTATTGTTTTAGAGAAGGCGATAAAAAAGAACAGATATTTAAACAACCCTGTATTAAAAGCATAAAAATATTAATTGCGACTTTGTGATCTTATATAATAACAGAATAATCTTTACGGTCTCCAAAGAGACAATCCCAGTTATTGACTAGCCTTGCTTTTATTTCAAATATTCGATATATTGTCAAGGATTTAACAGCAACTAGTAACAGTTGACCAAAACGTACAGTTAGATTGGAGAGACGTATTGGTAAAGGTACTACATTCACTGTTACACTTACATATTAATAGCAGCGATAAAAACTTGTATATATACTCGAAAACTACTGATTTTGGTACTGTTCTCATTTGATATTTTAGGTGAACGAATAAGTTTTAAAGCGTTTATATATATATATATATATATATATATATATATATATATATATATATATATATATATATATATATATATATATATATATATATATATATATATATATATATATATATATATATATATATATATATATATATATATATATATATATATATATATATATATAAATCTCGTTTATACATTTGTGAATTTCAAAAAAGCATATGATTCTATTGACCGCGAAACTTTATTCCGAATCTTGAAAGAACAAGGACTAGATCTGAAAAAGCTGGCAATTATTAAAGCAACATTAACTAACACAAGGTCAAAAGTTAAATTAATGGGTGACATCTCAGAGCCCTTCGTAATTAAAACTGGAGTGGGACAAGGGGATGGACTCTTGCCACTCTTATTTAACTGTGTTCTAGAAAAAGTAATACAGGAGTGGCGTGAAAAAAAGTCGGCCCTGAACAAAATTGATTGTCTGACGTTTTCTGACGAGTCTCTCAATTTAAATATTTGGGTCGGCCTATAAGGCTAGATGTCAAAAAATGGAAACGGCATTCAGACTTACAAAAAATATTTACAACAAAAAATGCCTATCTAAAAACACAAAACTGAGACATTACAACACAGTTATTATGCCAGAATGTCTATATGGGGCAGAAACGCTCATTTTGATAGAAAAATCGAGAGAAAGAAAAATCATAAGAAAAATCCTAGGCCCCAAACAAATAAATAGCAGAACATACCGACTTCAAGAAAACCAAGAAATACACAGATGGAGGACATTGAAAAGAAGGAAAGAAAAATATAAGCAAAATCCTAGGCCCCAAACAAATAAATAGCACAACATACCGACTTCGAGAAACCCAAGAAATTAAACAATACACAGATATACATAGCGATATGAGAAAAAGAAGAAGAACGAAATTAGTATGAGCGCAAAGGAGGGCTAACAACAAACGCCTCTAATTGTACTTCGCGTGGTCCACTAGGGTCCATATGTGAATAATAATAATAATAAATAAATATGTATATATATATATATATATATATATATATATATATATATATATATATATATATATATATATATATATATATATATATATATATATATATATATATATACATATATGTATATATTATATAATTATAAGAAATTATTTATCATAAAAAAGTTATTGTCAATTTTTGATCACGTGAATTTTGAGCAAAAAAAATGTTGATCTATTGATTGGGACAATTATAGAAATACACAAACGGGTCCAAAAAGTCAAATAATAGCGCAAGATTTTCAACATTTATAGTCGCTTGATTTAATTAAAAGGCCATGAAAAACAGAATAAAGGAAATCAAATACATGCTAGCCCTCGTCAGAGACGCAATTTATTGCAAGGTATTGTAGCTGCGAGTCATATTTACACACTTCATATGAAATGATCACTGACACTTGTTACATTCAACAGAATTGTCGCGAGATAATTTGGTTGGCAAATTTCTCATGCAAATCATACAAAAATCAACATCCGACTACGACAATGACTTTCGCAATGGTTTAGCAGTCTTCGCACAGGTTTGACTTCACTTTTTAGCTGGCGTTTCTTGTGTTAATTGTCGTCGCTTCTTTGCACCGTCTTCTTTCTTCTTTCGCTTTTCTTTGAGCCCGCCAACATTTTCTGGTGTAGTGAGATAATAAGAAGTAGATAATGTTTCTAAATCATTCCGGGTATAGATCCATTTGATCTGTGAAAGGTCACGATGTTTCGCCAAAATCTCAATTAGCATTTTCAAGTGTTATTCGCGTTGAGTGAAGAGTCCCATTGAGGTGAATGAATAGTTGCGCTCGCTCTTATATGCCAGCGGTTGCGCAAAATGTATAGTGGCATTTCGGGACTGCTGGCGGCTCTCCGCTTCCGAGCGTCCGTGATTTTTCCTCGTCGCCACGATGCAGTGTTTGTTCTTTCTTCATAAGCAATTTCCATACTTTTGGAATGTTGCGACCGTCGTTTCGCATATTTACCTCACCCTTTTTTTTCTATTTCGAGGGCTTGTACGGATCTCTGATTGCACGGATTTTGTAGTTTTCAATATTTGTTATTTCCTTGGTTCCATCAAAATTGAGTTCTGTTTGTAGATGATGGTGGAACAAAGCGGAAGTGGTTTGTTTGTTTTTGAAGTTGTTTTGATATTTCTTTGTTCTGGTCGAGATCTGTATATTTATTTGCCCTATGTATCTTCTGTTGCAGTCGGAAAAATATATGCTATATACCCCATAATTTTCTAGACCGTCTTTGCCTTTGGGGTTTTTCAGAATACTTGCGACAGTTTTATATAACTTGTAGGCTCTCCTGATATTGCGTTTTCTTAATAGTCTGCCTATCCTGTCCGTGATTCATTTTACGTATGCTAGCAGGATTTTTGGTGCATTTGGTTCTTGATCCTCTACTGTTCCTCGTGTTTGGGTTTTTTGGCGGTGACTAACCTGATACAGTTTTCTGAATATCAATTTTACCTAAAGATTGTGGAAATTTGTGGTAATTCCTCACTTCGTGTAGGTGTCTCACGAAAAACAGGACTTTTTAAAAACAGCTATTTCTAATGGCGCCATCATTTGACATCGGTAAGCGTTGGAAAGGTGTATCCTTCACTGACGATCTGACAAAATTTCATGACATTCGGATCATTAGAAGCCAAATTATCGCGCTGAAAATAGCATTGTGTTTACAATCGTTCGAAAATGAACATCGAATAAAATAGCGAATATTAAGTTTGGTTTCAAACTTGGTAAAACATTAACCAAAACGTTTTAATTAATGAAAGAAATGTATGGTGAGAATTCTTTATCCCGTGGCCGAATCCACGAGTGGTTTAAACAATTCAAAGAACGTCGTGAGAACGTCAAGGACGACGAACATCCTGATCTGAAAAATTCTGTGGTTACTCAAAGTAACATTGATTGTGCGTGAATTTATAAAAAATCAGCCAAAATCTTTGTTGCGATGCATGGAAATGAAATTGAACATGTCCAGAGATTCAATTCATCACAGTTTGACCGATCATTTCGGACTTCGGAAGGTTTGTGCACGCTTTGTTCCACACAAATTGACTGACAACCAAAAATTGCTCCGGATCCAACATTGCAAGGACTTGATTAAAGAGTCAAAAAAGGATGAAAACTATGAAGTACAGCATTGTTACTGGTTATGAGACGGTTTTTGGACGGTTTATGGTTTTTCAATATAATCCAGAAACCAAGCGTCAAAGATTTGAGAAGTCAAAAATGAAAACAATGTTGAGTTTTTCTACGATACAGTGGGAATTGTGCACAAGAAGTTCATTCCACCTGGTCAAACGATGGATACTGTGTTTTACCTTGATGTTGTGAAGCGTCTATTATCGCGTATTCATCGTGTGCGACCACAATATGGTCCACAGGGGAGCTGGTGCTTGTTAAACGATAATGCGCCGTCCCATCGCTCCACGCTGATCATTGATTTTTTGGACCTCAAATAAGTACAACTACTGAACGAATAATTAATTATATATATGATATGGTTATAGATGACATGATATGGTCATGACATTGACTTTGACCGATCATTTCGGATGGCTAAGGCCATGGACATCTCATCTGAATTGGTATTGCATATTTTGAAAAAGTGGTAAAAAATCGACTAAAAAGGTTATAGAATTAATTTTCTGGGATGCAAAAGGCATTTTGTGAATGAATTGTGAAAAGACCTGATTTAGTGAAGAAAAAAATAATTTTTCATCAAGACAATGCACCGGCTCATAGAGGTGTTCTTGCACTGGCCAAATTGAAGGAGTTACTCTACGAATTGTTGTACCATCCACCAAATTTACTAAATCTAGCCCCTTCTGACTTGCATCTATTCCAAAACTTCAAAAAAATCCTACGTGGCAAGAGTTTTCATCAAATGAAGAAGTTATAGCTATCGTATATAAGTATTTTGAATGCCTTGAAAATCACTTCAGATGGAATAAATGTTGTTTCTATAATCTTATTTTATCGTTTCCGCTCCGCGAACTTTTCAATTAGCAAGCTTTTCAATTTTTCAACTTTTATATATATATATATATATATATATATATATATATATATATATATATATATATATATATATATATATTTCTAAATCATTCCGGGTGTCGATCCGTTGATTCTGTGACGAGACATGACGTTTCGCCAAAATCGCATTTGGTATTTTCAAGTGATGTCTGCTTCGACTGAAGAGTCCAATTGAGTTCAGTCGAAGCGGACAACACTTGAAAATGCCAAATGCGATTTTGGCGAAACGTCGTGACTCTTCAAAGAATCAACGGATCGACACCCGGAATGATTTAGAAACATTAGCATCTAGCACCCGTGAAAATATTAGATGTAATATCTATATGTGTATATATTAATATTAATATTGAACATTTTTTGTATACTTAATAACTAATTTTTTTAAAATGTAGATGTTACTCTATTCTATATTGTATCATCATTTAAATATCATATGTAGTATATAAACATATTTCTTCTTCTATGCATGATAATTCCTTTTCATACTTTCCCGTAGAATTTGATGTAGAATGTTTAGTAGTGCAGTGTGAACTTGTAGAAAACCATAGACTCGTATATATTGTGACGCAAAAAAATGCAGATTGTGTCGTCCATAAACATCTGACAACTTTGTCTATTCTGAATGTTAAGTACATTATTTAAGCTCGTTGGTACATGTTATCGTAAAATTATCGTGAAATCTTTGCCAACAAAATATTTCTTATAAAAATGATTTAAATTCATATTGATAGTGATTTACTTCATGTAAAATATTTCATATTATTTAGTTTAAATTAACTCACAACGAAACAACTCAAAACACACAACGAAAATCATCATATTCCTTATTGTTAATAATTTATCTAACATTTTGGTTATAAAAAGTTCATTACTCTAAGTCTAAATTGAAATAAGTTGAAATTAATAATTAAAATATTAAAGATGGATAATATATGCCTGAAAATATAGTTTCTGAACACTGATTCATGTATTTTTTATTACCAAATTAACTTACTTATTACAAATTATCTTAATTAACTTACTATCTCTATTTCTTTTTAAGATTTGCATTGTTTGTAACTATTTCAGGAAACATTTTTAAGTCGGATATCAAATTATATTCGTTTTTCATCAATCCAATGAAGTTACTATTTTTATTCTTGTCTTTATACATTGTTTGAGTGTTTTATTCTAACTGATGGACCCTCGAAGCACTTAAAGAAATAAAAAATATTATTTAAAATATGTATGACCCATAGCAAATTTAAATGTAAAAAGAGAGCACGATGATCAAAACGGCGTTCTTTAGGGTTTAGTTCTCAACTTTTAAACAATCAGTCCGCTGTCTCTTAAACTATTATCTGATGATATTTAAATATTTTACTCTGGCCGTGTCACTAAAAGTCGGTAAAAGATTTCTCCAGAATTGTCTGTATTCTATTCATGAATCGTCCCTCACTTCTGAATTTAAAATATTTCCAAGAAAATCAGCCGTGGTCCTCTTTTATTCCAAACACCTTTTATAAATTTTACTCTCTTACTTACCATACTTTCATCATATCAACCAAACATTTCCTCAAATTGTTGGAGACACCTTCGACAGTATCATTTCCTAGAAAATCCATATAAACTCCAGTTCCAGATGCCTCGTAACACTTAACATTGTAAAATAACTGTCACACAGAAATAAAAGAGTAAACGAATCATATTTATATAAATCTATAGTAGGATCTAAGTTGAACTACGGCTATTTTCTTTATAACTCAACCTGCTCTACATACCTAAGATATCTCGAAACATTTCAAAACAGTACGCAGGATATCTCTATGGATACAAATCCATAGTCCAGTCTCCAATGAATCGCCTCTTTTCAACCTTTCCAATATAAAATATTCCGTTAAAGAACGACTATTGAGACACTGATCCAAATCCAAAACTACAAATCTAGGACCCTTGGAGATTGTCAAAAAGTATTCGCATTCCCTCTCTGCCAGAAAACCTCCTTGGCTTATGCCTTCTCCATCTGTAAATGCTCCACTGAACAATTATGATCAAAATTCTGTCAATTTATCTCTGCCCACAAAAATGGGGCCAAATCCCCACCTAAAGTGGGTACCAATTCCAACTCCCTCCCTACTCTTCAGTCATCTCTGCGGAGCTTTTAGCCAACTATTACGCTCTCAATAAAATTTGTTACATCACATAACTCTTTGTTACTAGTATGTAGTGACTCCGTCAGCTCCCTGAACACGTACTGTCCTACTATCAGTCAGCTTCTGATATCTAAATAGGGCATTCTTAGCTTACTAACGAATTAAGTGGATCAGTTGACAAAGGAAGCATTCCTTCCCCCAGTGTCCCCTTTCAGAAAGATGATTACCCCCTAACCTCCAATACAATTAAAAAACATAATTTTCAATAGTATTTTGTAGTTTCCAACATAATTTTCAACACTACCTACTAAAAAGCCATATGGTTCTGCTATAAATTGTACTAAAGGGTGTCTCAGAATGTTTTTCGTTTTTGATACTTGGAAAATAAAACATCAGAAATAAAACATTGGAAAATAAATCAAACCTGTTTAATTGCTGTTAAATTACAGAGTAGTTTTTGAATTTTTATTCATCGCTCTTGGAATCGCGTACATTTCGTCTGTTATTATTTGCTTTAAAACATTTAAGCTGGGTGGTAATGGGTGAACCTTACTTTTTAAGTAGCCCCATAGGAAAAAATCAACAGGTGTTAAATTAGGACTTCTCGGTCCAAATTCAACTCCAGTTGATGTCCCCTCAGCGACTAATCACTCTTTCAGGGAATCAATCATGGGAAGCTACTAAAGAATCATTCGTGACGTGGGAGTTGCTTCATCTTGTTAGAAAAATATGTTGCGGTTGTAGCCAATAAAGTGTTGCATTTCTGGAGCCAAAAAAGTCCAGATCATATGACAATAACAATCAGAATTAGCCTTGACTGTTAATTCCGATCGTTGTTGCCATATGTAACCACGGTTATCCTCAAAGAAATAGGGGCCGATAATTCCTTCGCTTAATATTACAGTCCAAACGACAACCTCAGCCGAGTGTAATGGTTTCTGGTGCAGTTCCAGCGGATTGTCGAGAGCCCAATATCTGCAATTATGTTTATTCACATGGCCTTTGATGGGGAAATTCGATCCATCAGAAAACCATATGTTATTAAAGCTCCTTAAACGATTTTTCATTGTTCCGCAGAATTCGACTCGTTTAGCTGGTTCATCGGACTTTATCTCTTGCACAATAACAATTTTGTAGGGATCGAAATGTAAATCTTTGCAAATAATGCGATGAATCGTGAATCTGTGCAAATGTAGAGAAGCTGCACGGAGTCGTAGAGACTGTCGTGGATTGTCTCTAACAGACTGACGAACGAGGTCAACATTCATGCTCGTTCTTGATGTCCTTTTGTGCCCAGTTGATTTTTTTCGGCATTGTATTTCCAGTCTCTTCAAACTTGCGCACCCAATGCTTAATTAAATTCGCACTTGGCACATTTCTCATAGTTGCTAAATTAAAATGTGTCTTGTACAGACGTCGAACAATAGTGTAGGAATCGTTATTTTTATAAAACGCTCGCAAGCAAAATACGCCCTGTGTTCCTGTGAAACGATCCATTGCTATTAATTTTGAAAAACCCGTCATACGTTCGACACCACTTTCTTGCTCCCGCTATTTGTGTTTGGCGCGTAACAGTCAAAACAAAAATGAAAAACATTCTGAGACACCCATTATAATCATTGGATCATCATAAACTGTCATGTTTTCAGTGCTACTGCACCTAGTGCATATTAAAAAAAAATATTTTGAATTTAGAATCCTGATACTAATTTTATATAGATCATATCATTTTGATTTTTTGCAGAAATAGTTTAACATCTTTAATTTCAAATTTCTCTATTTTGGATTCTGACAGCTTTACATTAATGTAATTATTTATATTTAATTAATAAATCTTAAATGAAACAAGTCAGATCTTTGAAACTTTACGTGTAGTAATATCAATAAATGGCAACTCAATCAAAAGCATTATGACACCAATAATAATTAGAAACAATAATTTGCTAACCATAATTAAATAACAGAATTTGCACTGTACAACTATAAAAGTTTTGCAAATTCATTGGTTTGCTATCAATCATAAATCAAGTATTTGTTTGTTCTCAAGTAAGGAGAACAATAGTCAATATAATTATTTGCCCAAAACAAAGAAGAACAATAAATATGTAAAACTATGTAAACTATATTTGTATAATCCATGACAGTATTATTTAATTATAGAAAATCCAGAAATTTCACTTAGATTAGATACAAAAAGTTAAAAATCAGAGTGTTATATGTATACCGTAGTGAACAGTTGTTATAACTTAACGAAACATAAACTGAATTACATGCTACACATGCTTCAAGTGCGTTTAAAGTAGGTGATAACCGGGTAACCACTAAAGAGTTCCCCCAATTCTATCGAATACTCTGACTATGTTATCTGCGATAAATCTGGAAATATCGCCTAAACTTTTTTTAGGAGAAACTTGCTTCCCAAGCAAGTAGTGTTAAAATCATAATTATTTCAATGATCTCCATTATCTCTGCATTCCCATCATCCCAATGTGTCTCCATCGAAAGTAAATATCGATTAACAGTCATGCTCAATCAATCCCTATCTGCTGCTGCAAAATCATCATGCACGTCCAGGATATCTTCAAGTAGATTTTGTACAGTAAGAAGTATAAGATGGCATTCGTTACATCCTTCAATACATCTAGGATAACCGGAACCACATATTCGTGCATAACTGCGATCCTCAAACCATCTTATCAATGTTTTTGACAATAAAAACTTTAATATACTTCTTTCATACCAATACTTCATCGCTATTATAATTCGGATAAATGCCCAAAACTACGTGGTACCGAAACTCAAAGCATTTTAATAGTTTTATCAGAACAACAGGAATACTACTTAGCTTAACAAAAACTTAGCCCAACTTGATAAAAACAAAATTTATAGCTGGCCTCGATGGCGTGATGCCTGAGGCAGTGGTTCGATAATAGCGGATTCGATTCCCGCTCACATGTTTGTGAATGTTTCAAAGAATGTTTCAAGACTGTCAAATCAGTTCCAAACTGGGTAAAGTCTGATAATTTTTGAGCCTTCCATGTTGGTCACCCGCCAGTCGGTAGACTTTCGACAAAACTAAAGGTGAAGCACAATACCAAGCGTTGACAGTCCATGGGAACTGCTGATCAGGATTAATCGATAATTGATGGCCGTGGTTTGAAGCACGGTAAGCTGTAACCAACCATACAAAAAATTCCTCACAAATTGATTTTTTTAAACAAACGTTAAACAACATTTTTTTATGTTGCCACTTTTTTTGCAATCTCATAAAGAAATTGATATGTAAAAGAAAACAGAAAGTATATCAGTTTTGTTTTCAAAATATGCTATGCAGTAAATATATTTCCAATTCCATTGAAATATATATACTGAGAGTGCACTTTAATTTGGCAATTAAAAGGCCCCATTAATTTGGCATTATGCAATTTGGGGTTGACTTGCTGCCGAAGAACCCCAGTTCTGTTAAGCCTAATATTTTCGATACAGCTTCTCAAATATTAGGTCGAATTGGGCACCAAAAAGTTCACATGGGCTATTTGGTTGTTTAAATCTTGCTGAAAATAAATTACGCACTGAAAATTCTATCAAACCTACGGCAGTATCTTTCACAAGAGTTTGTATTTTTTCGCCACAAATTTATTTTCTTGTCCAAACTGTAACCAGTGAATTTCTTTATCGAACAGAGGTTATTAAAGTAAAGACTCGTTTTTGTTATCAGAAATCGCAACAAGGTTATCAGAAATCGAAACAACTGATTCGGTACTGATGATTATGGAATATTGAGCTCAGCACATAAGCTAAAAATACTACATAACGCATTTGCACCAACGGCTCCCTCGCGCAAAGCTTCCGAATCAGTTTAACACGAGTAGATACTACACATTCAACTTTTTCTCATATTGATGCGAAAGATGCAAAAGAACAATTTGAACTAGAGCAGCAAAATAGTATATAGCACAATTGAATAACCACTAGGGTTAGGTTTGAGGTTTCTATACATGTGAAATGCCGGTTAAAGGTAGTGTGGGATACTTCTAATTCCCCTGAAAGTGTCCTTCTGCTTATTGTAGGCTCTGCAACGGCAACTATTATATGCTCACGTGCGGTCGCTTGAAGCCTTTTTTTCACTAATATCTTAACTTGGCTTAGTTTCTCGACGTATTTCACGTCTTTTCACTTTTTCAGAACAACCCCAGTTCTGTTCAGCCAAATATTTTCAATATAGCTTCTTAAATATTAAGTCGAATTGGGCACAAAAAAGTTCACATTGACGTTTTGATTGTTTAAAAGTTGCCGAAAGTAAAGTACGCCCTGAAAATTCCATCAAACCCACAGCAGTATTTGTTAAAGGAGGATATATTGTTTGGCCACAAATTTATTTTCTTGTCCAAACTGCAACCAGTGAGTTTCTTTATCAAACAGAGGTTATTAAAGTAAAGACTCTTTTTTTATCAAAAATTGAAACAAGGCAACTGTGAAAGATAACTGATTCGACACTGATGATTATGAAATATTGAGCTCAGCACATAATCTGAAAATATTATATAACGCATTTGCGTCAACAGTTTCCTCGCGCAAAGCTTCCGAATCAGTTTAACACAACACGAGTTGATACTGCACATTCTCCTTTTTCTCATATATCATGCGATAGAATAATTTGAACTAGAGTTACAAAATGATATATAGTACAACTGAATAACTACTAGGGTTAGGTTTGAGGTTCCGATATATTTGAAATGTCGGTTAAAGGTAGTGTGAGATACTTCTAATTCCCCTGAAAGTTTCCTAGTGCTTATTCTAAGCTCTGCAAACCACAACTGCTCTTAAAACATCGGCATCGAGAGACCGTGGATGACCTCATTGACATTCCCCTATATTACCATTTTTTATTACCAAATATATTTTAAACCAAAGCTGAACAGTGCGAATCAATACTGCACTTTCCCCCTCTATTTAGCAAATCTCACGAGCGGTATCAGTGGCTTGAAACCTTTTTTTAATAAAACGAGAGTCGTTCAATAAATCCTTAGAAAAAGATAGAAAAACAAATTATTTTTAAGTAGATTTATTTTATTTTTCAACATAATATCGTTTCAGCTCTATACACTTTTCTAACGTTTTTAAGCCGTCTAAAAAGTAAGATTTCAGAAGTTCCTCAAAATAGGCATCTGTTTGGGCGATGACCTCCTCGTTCAATGTGAACCATTATCCGCTGAACCATTTTTTTAAGTTCGGAAATTAAAAAAGTCACTGGAGGCCAAATCCGGTGAATATGGTGGATGTTGCAATAATTCTAACTTTAATTCCACAATTTTGGCCATTGAAACTCTACAGGTGTGAACCCGTGCATTGTCTTGATAGAATAGGATCTTTTTCTTTTTCAAATCCTCTCCAGTTATTGTTTTTTCTTTTTCCAAGTAATCGGTGTAGATGATTCCGCGTGCATCTCAAAAAAACTGTGGCCATAACCTTGCCGACCGATTTCACCGTCTTCGTTTCCTTCGCAGCCCGTTCGCCTCGCCAAAAACCCACTGTTTTGATTGTTCCTTTGTCTCTGGAGTGTGGTACTGTCCATGTTTTGTCCACAGTTATGTATCGACGCAGAAACTCATCAGGATTGCAACGAAAAAGCGCCAAAACAGCCTCAGAGTCGACCACATGATTGTGTTTATTCTCCACTGAGAGCAACCGCAAATTTTTTTCTCACCCAATTTTTCGTGAAAAACTGACAACACTGTACCTATGGTCTCAACTATATCGTACACTTTGACTCTTCGATCACTTAAAACCATGTCGTGAATTTTGTCAATCATTTCAGGAAAAATCACTTCCACTGGACGTCCCGAACGATGTTCATCTTTTGTCGATCTATGGCCACGGTGAAACTTATTTACCCAATTATAAACAGTTGTAAAAACAGGAGCAGACGTGCCATGAACTTCATCCAACACAGCTTCGGTCTCTTTCGGTGTTAAGCCTTTTAAATATAAGTGTTTAATCACCACTCAAAACTCACTTTTTTTCATTTTTCTAACTAAACAAAAGTTTCTTGCTTCAATCCACAATAAAAATGAAACCATGTGATGAATATAACTGAGACTTTCACAACTATCTGGTGAATAATGATGCTTAGTAAAAACAAACCATTTCCAATGCTACGAACGCCATCTCTTGGATTTTCTAAGGACTCATTGAACGACCCTCGTATATTAACTTTCCTTAATTTCACGATATATTTCACGTCTTTTCGCGTTTTTTTTTAACCATCCACTGAATATTTCACAGTGGAATCACTTTAATGCTGAAAAAGTGAAGTATAATACTTTATTGATAAACAAAGAAAAATACGTATATATTTTTGTTACATCCTAATATATTATGTTAAAACTAGTATTATGTATAAACTAATATACAAAAAAAAATGAAAGTACACCTTACTATATTTTCTTGCTTGAATTTTTGAGAAAATGTAACCACATTAAAGTAAAAACTTTATATTATTCAGGAAGAAACTTTTCGTATCACCTTAAAATAAACTACAACAAAACGAATTGTCTCACGTCAGCTGCCGCTATATGCAATTAGTACCACAGAAAATAAAAATATTTTTAAAAACAAATACTTTTATTCCCCGTAATTACATATAATTCTTGGATTAATTGTAGCAATATCCGGTACTTTTAATATATAGCAAGTAAAAGTATGTCTCTGCTTCGGTCTTTTTGTTAAGGAAACATATATCTATTTCAGTTATAAATGATAATCTTACGATACGACATCTTTATTTGCTTTAATTTCCTTATTGCTTCCCGTTATCTACCAGTTTATGCAAAATTGAGAGTCGCAATAAGTCAAAAACAATATCTGATTTAGATAGTACGTCAATTTGTTATGAGTTTTCAATTAAAATTTATTTTCTTAACATTCCTTGTTCCTGGTTAATATCTCTCCCTTGAAGAAAAAATCCAGGAAACAATTTTCTAGAGTAATACTAAGTATCCTCTTTAGCGAAAAATACAAATTATATTCGATGAAAATATTAATTAATGAATTTTTGTTTAACTTAATTAATGAGTTACTTAATGAGTTTTTGTGTTAACACGAAAAAAATATTAAAGATATTTACAGTTATTGGAACTAGACACAACACTTCTTGTTATTCTTCTTTAAGGAGACCTAATGGTCTGATTAAACTTTTGAAGGCTGTTCAATCTTGTTCAAGCTTTCCTGAGACGTAGATGAACAACTATATTTCCATCTCTTAGCTGTTCTCCCACCGTTGCGCATGCTGTTGGTTTTCTGTAGCGTTGTGAGCCAGTCTATGCTGATCCATCCTCTCCACATTGTCTCGCCAATATTTCCGTTTCTTTCCATCCCATCCCACTGTATTCTCCATTCTCCATGTTGCTCTTATATCGTTATTTTTCGCTCTATCTCCAAGCGTATTTCCCTCTATTACTATTAGAGTTTTCATCTCTGCTGTTCGTAGAACGCTTTTGGTTTTGTATGTATGTGTGTGTGTACGTACCGGTCTTACGTAAGTCGTGTAAATGAACTATTTCTCTAGATAACATCTCTTAAGCAACCTTATATTGCCGAGGCTTGGTTGATTTGTACTTTTAGATCGTTTACTGTCAGTTCCTAAATAACAAAAACTCATTACTTGTTCAATTAGTTTGTCATCTACTATCAGTTTGCCTCTTATCGGTTTCGTAGAAAACGTCATACATTTTGTTTGTCGACGGAGAATAGTTATATTTTTTACTAGTTTGATGGAATTTCTGCAACTGCCTCTATTTCTCTTTATTGGTTCGTCGTTCAGTCTGTACCCCTTATCCATTGTTATCACTCTATATATGATTTCGTCCATTATTAAGGTTGAAAGAAATGGACTGAGGCTATCGTCCTGCCTTCTTTCTTTTAGTATTGATATATCCTTTGTTATTTCATGTTTAGACACAGCACATGGATTAAAATTTTTAAAGAAACTGATTTTACGCTATAAAAAGAACCTTTTGGATTGTTGATGGGACTTCTCCACAAATCTTTATTGAAACGCCTTTTTGTCACATTTTCACTTTATTGTATTAATGTTTGACGTGCAAAAAGCAAATCCACAAAAAACGGAAAAGGTAATTCACTCAAAACATCTGAAAAAATTGAAAAATTCTTATATAAAAACAATGTTAAAGTAGCCTTTAAAAGCAATAACAGTTTTCGGAAAATGTATCAATAATTGCAAAACGAAGTAAACAAAAATGATAATTCTGGGGTACATCAACTTTATTGTGGGTCATGTTTAAAAACGTACATAGAGCAAACAGGCAGATCTTCCAAGAAAAGAATAAAGGAACATGAAAAAGTTTTCTTAATCAAAAACATAACTCCAATTATGCCTCACATCTGCTATTAGACTATTAGTCCCGGAGTACATCCGATTGTTTGTGTCCCGTTTGTTGGGAACGTGCAGACGTTTCGCCAAGGTCACACTTGGCATCCTCAATGCTTGTTTGAAGGAGTCTGCACGTTCCCAACAAACGGGACACAAACGATCGGATGTACTCCCGGACTAATAGCCTAATGTATTCTTCCATCCTCGAAACACTATGAACTAACATATATATATATATATATATATATATATATATATATATATATATATATATATGCTTTAAAGCGTAAGGATGGCACAGTGTGCAGGACGCGTACCCAAATGTTAGAGATTGTCAGAAGGTTTTATTCCCAGTTATATGAAGATCAGAGCCAGTCAGGGACAGCAATACCCACGGAAGAACAATATATAATGCCAGATATCCTAGTGGAGGAAGTAACAAATGCTATAGAGTTGATGAAGAACGGCAAGGCTCCAGGAAAAGATAGTGTAACTGTCGAAATGCTAAAAGCTGATGGTCGGACGTTACATAAAACACTGGCAAAATTATACTCAAAATGCCTCAAAGAACAAAAAGTACCTGACTTATGGAAAAATGCAGAAGTGGTCCTTTTACATAAAAAAGGAGCACAGGAAGATTTAAAGAACTACCGTCCAATAAGCCTCCTATCAGTGATGTACAAAGTTTTCACTAAGATAATTTCCAAAAGAATATTAAAAAAACTGAATGACGCACAACCAAGAGAACAAGCAGGATTCAGAAGTGGATTCAGTACAATGGATCACATCCAGGTTGTACAGCAGGTCATAGAAAGGCACAACGAATACACCATGCCACTGTGCTTGGCTTTTATCGACTACGAAAAGGCATTTGATTCCATCTCAAAGCATGCGATAATGGATGCACTGCTTAGCCAAGGTGTAGAGAGAGCCTATGTAAACCTATTAGAATCGATATATGATGGAGCTACAGCCATAATTCACCTTGATGATCTTGAAGTGGGAATTAATATAGAACGAGGTGTACGGCAGGGTGACGCAATATCGCCTATTCTTTTCTCGGCTGGCCTTGAAGAAGTATTCCGTAAACTGGATTGGGGACAGGATGGTGTAAAGATCAATGGTGCAAACTTAAACCATCTTAGATTTGCAGATGATATTATTCTCATTTCACAAGACCCAGAGGAGCTGCAAAGACGCATACAAGAACTGCAAAGGGCTGGCGAACCATTTGGCTTGAAAATAAACCTGAAAAAGAGTCAGGTTATGTTCAATAACTTCGCTCAGGACAGAAGAATTTCAGTTCTAGGAAGGGATTTAGAGATTGTGGACAGCTTTATATATCTTGGGCAGAGGATTTCTATGGAGGGGAATACCGCCCGGCAGGTGGAACGGCGTGTTAAATGTGGCTGGCAGGCATTTGGTAGGCTCAACATAGTGTTTAAGAGCAGACTCCCACTTTGCCTGAAAAGAAAAGTATTCGATCAGTGCGTTCAACCCGTTATGACATACGGAAGTGAAACCTGGACACTCACATCGCAATCAATTCAAAAACTTCGAGTGACACAGAGGGGAATGGAAAGATGTATGCTTGGCATTACAAGACGAGACAGAAAGTCCTGCACATGGATCAGGGAACAAACAAAAGTCTGTGACATCATTGGAAGAGTAAAACAGTTGAAATGGAGATGGGCAGGCCATATAGCGAGGCGATGGGACGACAGATGGACCAAGGCAATCCTGGAGTGGATACCGCTTGATCGCAAACGTCTGCGAAGAAGACCGAAAGCACGATGGATTGATGACATCGTTAAGTATATTGGACCCGAGTGGCAGAGGAAAGCCCAGGACTGTGAAGATTGGAAGCATGCTGAAGAGGCCTTCATCCTGCCAGTGGATCGATAAGGGCTGATGATGATGCTGATGATATATATATATATATATATATATATATATATATATATATATATATATATATACATACATATATACATATATATACATATATACATATATATATATATATATATATATATATATATATATATATATATATATATATATATATATATATATATATATATAGAAATGCATCAAACAGTAATAAAATAAACTGGAAATTTTAACAAATAAGTATTTCATTAAAGATTTAAATTAGAACCCTTCAGGAAAAGAGACAACTGTACATACACCTACAAATATAGGCAGAGACAAAACCGCTGTTTAACGTAATCCACAACATTCTGCTCATCATCCTGTATTTTATTGATAATTTCGAATAGAAATTTACGAAGCATTTTACATCAAGATTTAAAGTTCTACGCATATGGTACAATATTCATGCAGTACATTTGTTGCGAGATCAAAATCACGTTAACTATATACGTTTTTTATCATAAATTATCGACAATTGTGGACGAAAATAATAACCTTATTCACAATTCATTTTTATGTAATGAAACGTATCTTCACCTTTCAAATTTTGCATATAAATAAAATTGTCGATATCGGTTTGATAAAAATCCATATTATTAATAATCTCATCTTGTGACGTTACTTGTCCTTACTTTTCTGATGAAATCAATGAAAATACAACTATTATAACATCAGCCCTCTATGTTCACATGATTAGATGTTGATACAATTAACCAGATTTTCTTTTGCTAATAATAATACATAGTTTAGAAAGATGATGCTACTACTCACACTGCTGTGATATATAAAAACGTCTTTAGACAGTTGTTTCCGAATCATGTCATCTGCAGATGTGGAGATGTGTGTTGTGTAGTCTTTGGCATTTTTGGTAATCTCATCTTTTTGCATTATTAGTCCTTAAAAGTCATGGAAAATGTATTCAAAAAGGCACAAAGTTGCATAGCCGCTAATGGCTCATATATGATTGACATACTTTTCAAAAATTTACTAACAAATCTTAACATCCTTATGCCGTATCCGAAACCCGTATGCCGGGGTTTGTCTCATGCTTTTACTCGAGAGCCCGTCGCCTAAAAATCGGGCTTCAGATTACATTTAAATACTTGGATCATTTTAAACATGGGCCTGGGGGGGCATTCTAACATTTGAGCCCGGAACTTTTTTCTATTTATGATGGTACATTAGTTTATTTCGTGATTGTAAGAAAAACCTCTTACATAAATCAAACGCTATAGCAAAGTACAATATTTTATTAAATATTTATCTGTAATAGTTACGCGAATCAAAAAAACAAGACAAACAATAGTATTATTACATTCCTTGCAAACAAATCTGGTGTTTTGTCCTTTTGCTTGAGCTATTTTCCTTCCTTGTTCAGTACTTATTCTTTCATAATAAGTTACACATTTTCGTCTATCTTTTGACAGAACTTTTTTAAAAACGTGCCTTGGATTTTGATTCATCTGATCTGTAATATTTGTTTCATTTACTTCCAACAGAACTATAGCAAGCTTTTCTCTAAATTGGTAATTAATAATTTATCCTTCGTTATTTTTTATTTCGCTTGTCATGCAATTTCAAAACTACTATACCTGTGTTACTTTCCTTTGCATAAATTTCTCCTTAATTAAGTTTATGGCTCTCAACAACTTTGGGGTTGTTTTATCTATTTTTCCTCAAAATACCTAAGTGGGTTTTTCGATTTTAGAAGTCATGTGCTAAGTTGATACTTTTATGATAATTATCGGTATATAAAATACGTCCATGATCGAACAACGGTGCCATAAGTGTCATTACAGTTAAAACTGTAGCAGGCTGGTCTCCTTCCTTATCTTTTCCACAATAAACTTTAATGCCGTACGTATAGCTACACATTTATCTTTACAACACAATTTGTAAAGTTTGACACGAAATTTAAATATTTTATTTTGTATATATTGCCTAAAAGATAATCTTCCTCGAAAGGGCACAATAGTTTCGTCAATGCACACTGATTGCTCAGGAATGTATACTCCTTTGAATGTGTTATCAGGATATTTAAAAGAGGACTTAGTTTTCCCAACCAGTATTTTTCAACTATTCGTTCATTATCATTAAAGTGAAGTATTCTGAGAAGCAACTCGAAGCGGTTCCTGGGCGTTCGAGAATATATCTGGTTGCAATATAGGGGACTCTATTGTCTTTCATTTTTGGTAGTTTCTTCAAATCCATATATAAAACTGTGCCCAAAAACATGAGCAATTTCTTGATTATTTGTATCTTTCCATCTATGTAATCGAGATTTTGAGGACAAACCATTGTTTATTGATTATTTAGCGCACTTATTGGTTTCCAAAACAATTAGATCTAACACCTCATCAAAATATATTTTAAAAGAATCAAATGAATAGAATCAAAATCAAATAATGTTAAATAAGCACCAGTTGGAGATTGCCACTGCATTTCCGTGAATCCATCTTCATTATTTGCATTTTTGAGAGAACAAAACTTTGATATTACCGCATCTATGGCTTGATCAACAGTTAATGTGGACTGTTAATCTTCGCTGTCTAATGGATCTTTATATGGGAGGTTATTTGATTCTGTAGATGTAGATGGTTGTATATCGGTCTCTAACAAAACTCCGAGAAGGACAGAAATTTTAGCGTTGCACGTTTTGTTCGAAATATTGTTCTAAAAAAATTATAATTTTTATATATTTCTATTTTTTACGCTTTTTGGAGGGATATGAGTTATATATAGAGTCACTGGAATCAGTAGAGTCACTATCTGTAGCAGAACTGGGACTATAGTCATCAGAATAATTCAATTCTTCTATTGGAACCTTTGGTGTGAAATACTAAACTTGAAGAGATTTACCTGCTCGACGCACGTTTCGCTAACCATGTTAGCATCATCAGGAGATGATTTAATCTAATTTTAAAACTAAACTATGTTCTATTTATATGATAAACCCTACCTAACGAAGCGTGTAAAAATCATAAACCGTGAAGTTTACTAAGCCTTACATTAATAATTGAAAAAGTTGACTGAACGGAATAGATCCTTTATCTCGGTTCATGATTTTCTTACATTTTTCTATTTAAATGCTTTCATATGCATCCAAAGCCCTATTATTATTAACACTTTTAATTAGTCTTAAATTATATTATTCGTGATTAAAATAAAATAAATTATCATCCCGCGATAAATACTTCCTTTATGATATATTTTACAAAATGTATAGAATTTATATAACCATTATAATTATTTTTTATTATTCTATAACAATCTTTATAAAAATATATTCAATTGAAACAATTTAAATCAACTTAATTCAAATATAAAACTAGTTCAATGAAAACACTTACATTTTAGAGAAAAAATTTAACTAAAAGGCTATTATATGATGTACTTAACATACGGAATGGCATAGTTGTGATAAACAATCAGTAGCATAACCAAATTGCACACAATCTTTACAAATCAGTGTTCCAACTTGCAGACTCGAAACATATTCTTAACAAAGGACTGGTGGTAAGAATAGGACGGCAGGATTCCACATCCAAACATACGCTCTGTTCGAAAACGACAACGTCGAGAGAATGCAATAATACGACCACCACCACGAAGATCACGATCGATTTGTCACCGTCGCCGCCGACCAACGACAAACCCCAAGAAGAGCCGTTCTTTACTTACACCAGATTCAAACGATCTGACACGTTGCATAGCTTTAAGTCCACGCCTTTGGTTTTGAATACTTTAAAAGACCAAAGACCTACTAGCAAGATACCCGAACAATTAGAGGTAGATGATCTCGTATTACTAGAAGTGTGTCAACTAAAAATTCGCACAAGTAAAAACTGTTTATTTTTATATTAAATGCACATAAATTATTACATATCTTTAAATTCGTGACATTTTTATTTCTTATGTTCAAATGATATCCTGTCCAAAGTATTATATAAATGCCCCAAATGACAATAAACAAAATGATCTCGATAGGCAACTTTAAAAATATTGCATTATATCTTCTTTTTACTCTTCATCTTTTATTAGAGTAGTTAATACAATTTTAATCTATAAAATAATCTCCATCATTATTGACAATCTTCTCACATCTCTCTGACTAACTTTTTATTATCTTTTTATAAAATGAATGTGATTTTGAACTAAAATAATCTTCAAGTGCAGTTTTGATAGCTATGGCAGTAGGAATTTTTTTCCACGAAGAAAATATTCCATAGATCTGAAAAGATGGAAATCTGATAGTGCAACATCAGAAGAATACAGTATTTTTTAGGTTGAAGACTTGGTTTTGGAATGAACAAAGTTGTCCGGGTGTTATTAATTTTTTTCTTGTGTGGATTGCTACATAGAATGCACATTTTATCTTCAGTAACAATTTGTTAAAGAAAAGAATATTTGCTTAACCTGGACAAAAGTGCACTGTATATGGTTACACGTTGAATTTTGTTTTCAACTAATACAAATTGATATTGCACTCGCAGTTTTTCCCTTTGAACTTTGCTCAATCGTTGTAAACCCTAATGTATTTTAAACCATAAATTAAAGCTTCATGGCTAATTTCTGAATTGTTCAGGCAATTTCAGCCAAGAACAGATCCTTCAAGATTGTATAGCATCGAAACGAGTAAAATTGTCGTGCTTAATTTTTTTAAACCGTCTGACATGTTCTGCTCTCCAACGCCCCAGAATAAGCAATGTTTGTGGCATTGTTATGCTTTCGAAACGCATAAAGCATCGAATGTCTACTATAGAACTTATTCACATTTTGCTCCCTTCCATAAAAATGTATCAATAAGCACTTTAAATATCAATTTATTTAACTAGAATATTATAACGAGGGTTGCTATTTATGTATCCGGAATAATAAATAAAAACAAATATTTACCATTGAAAATGGTTTTATTGTTTTTTATAATATTCCCGATATACTTTTGTATACGTTTGAACCAACTTTCATCTCCAAAACAGGTATTTTGAACATCAAGCATCTTCAACACATCAACCGCTTCTTCTGGCGTCGAAAATTGTTAACGAAAAATCTTGCTTATATTCAAACCAACTATTGACAACACCCAAGTCAACTGCATGAAATATTAGGTGAAGTGTCCACTTTCTGGAACGAATATAAATTCTATATAATCCGATCATTTGATCGAGTAAATCAACGCCACCCACTGAGTGACTATGTATTTTTACAATTTTATTCCTTGTAACATCCACGTACTTTTTCTCAATCTTATTCCACCTAGAAACTAAGTCTTCGTGCCCAACACCCACAAAATATTTACTAATGCAATATCTCTATTTTCGGTTGTCAATTCATCATGAGACTCAATCACAAACAGAGGTAACTCTGTTTGTTTCAACTGTTTGTCATCCTATCTATTCACTCTTACTATCCCAGCAGCATATATTTTTTATGCTTTAAGACTTGCAGAAAAAATTATGGAAAATAATTGTCAAAATATAATTTTGACCTTCTTTTTTTATTCGTTCTGAAAGATGAATGACCACTGATGTCCCAAGGCCAAATGTTTTTTGGTTGTCTACGTCCAAACCAGTAGAAGCCCCTTGGTAAATCAAAAGTCGTATTCCATTCCAGATCTTCCACATAAAATAAATACCCCAGGAGGTTGGTTTGCCTTTTGTGTATTGTTTGATTGATAAGTGTCCTCTGAACGGCACTATTTGCTCGTGAATGCATAATTTTTTCTAATGGCATTATAAATAGGTGTACCTTGTACAATTTACATTGCATTTTTCTGGATTCTCCAAATTATAGACTCAATGTAAATTCGTTCGAAATTGGAAAAATCTGTCTCTACTCATTATATCCCTAAAGAGGTTTATGCATAAGACCTTATCCCAAAACAACCGAACTTTTGAAAATTTTAGGCCGCCAACCACAATGTGCAACGCAAATAAACTTTTTAATTCGAGTAAATTCGTTGATTTGAAATTAACGTTTTTTTGATGGGCATAAGCAAAGTTTGCAATTTTTCTTCAAAATCAGCATCATTTATATATTTTTGAAAATATTCTAACAGGTTTAGTACTTAGGAGTCATCATTGCTTCGGTTTAATTCATTCCAGACTATATGAGGATTATGAAAATTACGTTTACACCATTTTATATCATCCTTTTAGAATAGCATCGAAGTTTGGCTCATTCACGGTTCCTGCAAATAACGCCAAGGGCAGATTATTTTCATCGTCCCAATGGGACTCAGGAATTTCAAAACTTTTTGGACCAACTTTGTCGGCGCCTACACCAATATCTTATGAAGCAGTTTGGAAATCATTTTCCTCTTCCCCTTGTTCATCGTCGCTCAAATCCAGTTTGGATGAATTCTCTAGAAAATCTAATAAAAGAGCTTAATTTTCTGGATCATATATAATTTTTAAAACAAAACAAATAAGTACTATTTGGACTAACTGTGTATGAATTTCTTTATTCGTATCGACAGCACAAGATTTCTTATTTCTTACCTGGTGTGCCAGCTTTCATGGAAATCACCCAAATGTCAAAAAGTCGTAGTTCTCACATTTATCATAGGATGACAACATTACAAGAAAACATATGCATAATTATTTACTTTTTAACTATATAACTATGCACATCGGATCTCAAAGCGTTAACAGTATTCTGTTAATTACACTTCTCAGGTCTTTCTCCGGATTGTAATGGCTTGACATATTTATTCCAAAATACTTAAACTGTCATCTTCAGGATAATACACCAGGTTAATTTGATTATTTATTATGTTCCCTAAGTTTAGCGGGGACACTTCTAAAGTTGTTCTGATGTCCGTGTGCTTTCGATAGTATACTTCAGAACTATAACTTTTGATATAGCTCTGGATATTTTTTTTACTATGTTTGCGGATACTTTTCTCTCTATTAACGTTTTTAAGATATCGTCCAATCGAGTTCTGTCAAATGATTTGATCAAGTCAAAAAAACGTCAATTCAATTCAAACGAATTTCATGAAAAAAAACTTGAATTAATTTGTACATGTAATATATATCATATATTAATTACTCATTTAATATTTGTCATTAAAATTAATTTTATTATATTTTTCAATGCACAAATAATTAAAGAGTTAGTTAGGTAGTTTGCGTAAGTTAAAGAGGTGTCAACGCACTAGGCGTTATTTAGCAATTGAACCTAAAGCTTAACATGGGTTCCGAACCACGGTCATCAGCTACCAAGGACCCCGGTCAACACCCCCCTCAGGCTATCAACCCTTGGTGTTGTGCTTAACCATAACTCTCTCAAGATACCTACCGGCTGCGGCGTTACCCAGCCTTGAACTGGCAAAACTGAGGAGTAATTCCTTGTCAGATTGTATACCCCTTGCCTAGAAATATTCACAAACATTTAAACAAAATCACAAAGATCCATACCAAGTACGGGAATCGAACCCACTACCACGCCTACCACAGTACCGACAGGCCAACGCCTTAGACACCGCGGCTAACTTAGACAATGCGGATATGTATAGTATTCTTCAGTTCTATAGAAAGTCAAATTAAATCGAAGAAATGAATAATATCATTAATTATTGGTAATAACTATTCATACAATGGCCTCTAAGCCCATTCAGTAACACATCCCTCCTTACAGCAAAGAGAAGGTTGTTTTTTCATTTCTACGTTTCCTAACTAATGCTCAACTATCATGTATGTTACCCAAAAATGCAATTCGTCACAAAAAACAACTCCATACCATTTTGCATCCCAGGCGGAATATCCCCAAATTCACTCCATTTCTTATCACCGATACTGTATATATTGTGTAAGCTGCAAAAAAAATAGATTTGCTTTCCAATTGGCCTTTCAAATTATGCAAACCATTGTTTCGCACCTGTTCTTCTAATGGTAAAATAGTCTCTCGAAACAAAAAAACTGAGGCAGTGAACCTGACATTATGCAGTTCTTCCTAAACGTCCGGTACCCATAGAACATATTTCTTAGCCTTCTTGCAACCAAGCCAACAACATCTTAATACTGAATATAGGCTCTTACGAAGCTTAGTAACACTCCTGCATCTCGATTATTCAGCTTCTCTCAAACTTCCCAAGTTAAGTGATTTTTTTACCTTTTCTGTAGAGATGATAAATTACCAAATTGAAGGCACTAATACTAAAGAAGTAAATCCGATAAATGACTCCTGAATCACAACACGACATAAAGACCTTCTGGCGTATTCATTCAATAAGTACAATAGTAGTCAATAGTACAGATAGTACAAATAGTCATTAATTAGTACATTCAATAGTACATAAACAGTTATTCAATAGCGGATAAAATGTTCAACAAATTAAATGCTTATTATAAGCTGAGACATAAGAAACCAAAATGCAGTAAACTCAAAAAGATTTTCTACGAAACACCAAATGAACTTTTTTAGTCTCCAGAAGCGCGTTTCGCTAATCATGTTAGCGTCATCGAGAGATCATTTAATCGGCAGATTCAATAGATTTATATATATTTATGTATATATATATATATATATATATATATATATATATATATATATATATATATATATATATATATATATATATATATATATATATATATATATATATATATATATATGTATATATATATATATATATATATATATATATATATATATATATATATATATATGTATATATATATATATATATATATATATATATATATATATATATATATATATATATATATATATATATATGTGTGTGTGTGTGTGTGTGTGTGTGTGTGTGTGTGTGTGTGTGTGTGTGTGTGTGTGTGTGTGTGTGCGTGCGTGTGTGTGTGTGTGTGTGTGTGTGTGTTTAATGATATTTATTGATTTATATTTTTTTATTGTGCGAATATTTCCCTTGTGCGTATTTTTAGTTCACAAATTTAATCTCTGTCAAAGTATCTTGGATGATATTCACTATTTTTTTACTATTATCTTATATAAAATATAAGATATAATTATATTATATAAAATCCTAAAATAGTTGACTATTATCCAAATGAAAATACTTGTCTTCCATATTAACAAAAAACTTTTTACCGTTACCAAAAGGCTCTGAAAAAATTGTACGAAGATGTTCCTAGTGATGCTGATAGTGATGCCGATAAGGAAGTTCAGCAATTGATGAGTCGTATAACGGAAAGAGAGGTGAACATGATGGAGAGCGACAACAGTAGCGTCGTATCGGGTAGTTGGAGTAAGATGAAAGCATTCAGAAACTTCAACGAGGCTGGAAGGAATAGTTTTAAGGCTGTTAAATCAAGATTTGATCTCAAAAATGGTGATATTAAGGAGGAGAAAGGTATATTTTACATGACCAAATATTTGTTACTTGAGATATCTGAAATAGAATTAAAGTTAAAAATTGTATGTCAGTTAAATAACACTAACACCAAACAAATGTTTATTAATTCTATTATGTCTACAGTTATGTTTTATACAGTTTCCTTTTAACAAAAGGAGAACCATTAACGGTACCGTGTGCGACATCTGTTGTGGGATCGTGCGATTTAAAACTATGAATTCATCATTATTATTAGTTGGCGATATTTTCTAATATATATTATATTAATAAATAATATATATATATATATATATATATATATATATATATATATATATATATATATATATATATATATATATATATATCTTTCGGCAGGGGTCAATCGATTTTACTGAAACTTGGGAATCTTGAAGTACTCTAAAAAAATATCCCCACGAACTAAATTTTAACCTTCTAGGTGTCATAGGTCAGGAGAAATTGCTTTTTAAATATCTGAAAAACACATTCTTTTGCCCATTTTCAAAAATTACTTTCTCAAAAACTATAAGCCGGAATCGAATTATTTGTATCAGATTTTGTTTATTATATCTTCTAGTATGCATAAAAAATATATTTTAGATCCTTAGACCATTTAGCCTTTTTTTAGAACGTATTTAAGAAACATTAAAATTTCCGTAAAATGACCATTTTCAAATGGCCACCAAAAATTCAATTTTCAACCGATCTGCTCTCGCCATAACTCTTTTTGTTCGTAGATGTATGCTCTTCAAGCAAGTGACTCAAAAAAAACATGCAAATTATTTGCATGTAAAGTTCGGTGATATTCCGTTTGAAAGTTGGTAATTTTTGAAAAATTGCGAACTTTGACCGTCCAGTACGCATTTCTATCAACTCCGAATAGCATACAAATTTAGGAGAACGTGTGTTCTAGAGTCTAGAAGTCTAGAATAATCCCTCGAAGGGATTTTCTTGGCCCGAACTTCTGTGATTTTCTACAATTTATTATAGTTTTGTAAAATCAATAAAAATCCGGATCTTTAAATTCAATAATGAGGCTGCTTATTTCGTCTCTCATTGTTTATTTTGCTTTTATATATATATATATATATATATATATATATATATATATATATATATATATTATACATACTCAAGATATAATAAATAAAATCTGATACAAATAATTCGATTCCGGCTAGTTTTTGAGAAATAAATTTTTGAAAATGGACTAAAAATTCTGTTTTTAGATATATAAAATGCAATTTTTCCTGACCTATGACACCTAGAAAGCTGAAATTTGGTTTGTGAGAATACTTTTTGGAGTACTTCAAGATTCCCAAGTTTCAGCAAAATCGATTGACCTCTCCCGAGAAATCATTCGAATTATAATATATATATATATATATATATATATATATATATATATATATATATATATATATATATATATATATATATATATATATATATATATATATATATATATATATAATATATATATATATATATATATATATATATATATATATATATATATATATATATATATATATATATATATATATATATATATATATATATATATATATATATATATATATATATATATATATTACAGAAATCTTTCACCCTTTCTACACGTGGTTCCACAGGTCGCCTTCGCCGCACTGTCAACCATACGACGTCACGTGTCTCTCGGGACCGGTGACGTCGGACGCCGAACACGTGACGTCGCATGGTTGACAGTTCGGAGAAGGCGATCGGTGGCACCACGTAGAGAAAGGGTGAAAGATTTCTGTAATATTTTCCCTCCACGGTTTCGTTACGCTACCTTGTGGGCATATATATATATATATATATATATATATATATATATATATATATATATATATATATATATATATATATATATATATATATATATATATATATATATATATCACAAAACTCATTTGCCATTCATAAACCTTCACTCAGGTTTTTTTAAATTTAATGTCACCTTTTTAGTGCTCGTTGAGGCTTCTTCTTCAATTAAATGGAGATTAAGCATTTCCTCCAAGTAGGTTTCAGTCAAATCTTCATATTGCGATTCAAGCAATTCTTTAATATCACTTAATTCTATCTACTCGAGACCATCTCGTCCTATGCCATTGGCAATTTGAGCAATGTTTTCAGTTAATGTTTGAATTTGCACGGATTCTTCATCATTAGCGACAGTTAGATTAGGCAACATTTTTTTCCAGCATGATTTCAATGTATATGGCTTCAGCTGTTACAATGATTCTCTTATGTTAACAATACACTTGCTATGTCAAAATTTTTCCAACATTGCATAACATTCATATTAGGATTACATTCCATGGTGTCCAGTATGATTTTAAAGATTTGTCTAATGTAACAAAGCTTACAGGTCGGGATTATTCCTTGAACCATAGGTTGGAGCTCAAGCTCACGAGGGTGACCTGGAATACTGTTCAAAACTAGCTAGCTGTCTAAATCTAAATTATTTTTCTTTAAATAAATTTCAACTTCAGGAACAAAACAATCCTGGAACCGCTGATAAAATATAACACTTGTAACTTACGCTTTCTTGTTTGAACGCCAAAACACTGGTAGGTTGTCCTTGTTTTGATTTTTCAAAGCACGAGGATTTAGCGGTCTGTATAGCATAAATGACTTAATTAAACAATCTCCGGATGCATTAGAATAGAGCAGCAGACTAACTTTTGGATATAAAAGTTTAGTTTGGTATTCTCTTCCAGAACAGCGCTATTTCGTCTGCATTTAACACTTATTCAGGTTTGTATCCACCAGCAGCAATTAACTTTGAAAATTCTTCTGGATAGCTACTGCTGAAGTGTCTGCAGATGTAGCTTTTTCTACAATTTTGATGTTATACAGTGATTGTCACACCCTGAATTTATTGAACCAACCTTCCGATGCTTGAAACCCTCCATCCGTATGTTGATCACCAGGTTCTTTAAAATGTCCATAAAGCCGCTTAGCTTTCTCACGGATTATAGCGTTACTTAGAGGCACTCTCTTCTGGCTACAGACTTCAATCCATAATGTTAATGCAGGTTCTATTTTTTCAATTGCTGGATGACGAATAATTTTTGCTGACAGTGAGGTTGAAGCTGTAGAATTCCTTATTTTATTTTCTGATTTCTTGATGGATCGTACAGTTGATTCATTGACATTAAAAAAACGTGATATGGATGCAAACAGCTCGTCAAAGTTTTGAAACAGGTTGACTATAACGGGTAATAGAGATGATCCAATTGGGGCACCATCAGTTTGTCTGTAGATCGCTGGTTGAAGGAAAAATATGTATTCTTCAAGCAGTGTTCGGAGAGTTTCCCCACGTATGGTGGAAAGTCTTCGTTCTTCTACGTCGAATTAACTCTAGACGGCAATCCAGATGAAGAAACGGAAGTAATCAGACAAGATGTAGTGCGAATACTACGATCCAACAAAATACCAATACCAAATGTCAATAAGGCTAAAATCAGAGCGCTTGAAAGTTTAAAAAGAGAAACGAGAATATCACTATCACTATATTACCAGCGGACAAAGGAAACGCAACAGTCATAATGAACACTGAGGACTATATGAGAAGAACATTTTGAACTGAAGCAAACAGACGAATCTCAGCCAGAATACAAGAACATAAAAACAACATAAGAAAACAAATAAACCACTTCTGCTCTGTTCCAGTACCATCTATAAACAGGACATAAAATCAATTTTGAAGGAAGCAAAGAAATAGCGAATATTGAAAACTACAAGGTCCGAACAATCAGAGAACCCCTTGAAATAGAAGAAAGGGGTGAGCTAAATACGCGAAACGACGCTCGCAACATTTAAAAAGTATGGAAATCCCTTCTGAAAAAAAAAGAAGAAACGCGGCAACGTGGCGGAGAGGAGGAAAAATCAGTGAACTGACGCCCGACAGCGTTACCGAGCGCCGCGAATATTCTCAAACTACCCCGATATAGTCTGCGCAATCGCCGGCCGGCTATAAGGCCGAGCGTAACGACCCGTGCACGTCAGTTGGACTCTTCAGTAGAAGCAACACTTGAGAATGTCAAATGAGATTTTGGGAAAACGTCGTGACTCTTCACAGAATCAACGAATCGACACCCGGAATGATCTAGAAATACTATATACAGAAAGATGCAAAAGTAGATATACAGTTTTTATTATGCAAAAAACAATAGCTTTATTGTCACAATAAGGATATACTTGTACATGTACTACAAATTGCCGGTCTTCAGCATTTATACATTGCTGTAGCCTAGTTTCTATACTCAAGCATACTTTGGCATACTTGGTTTTATTGTTATCAATTTCTTGGCATGAATTAACTTATGTCATCAACAGTGCGTGGTTTTCTTGAAAATACTTTATCTTCATATATTCAATTCTCCAGCCAATTTCTGTCGAAACCTTTTCGGCATTCTCGGTATCGTTTGATTATCCACTTCCGTTGATC